>JANAVB010027397.1:10248213-10253213 GCA_029216955.1 Iris pallida
CGGGATCCATGAATACCAATCCGTGTGACCAATGTGTCGAGAACAAGCATATCTACACTAATTACATGAATTATAACAATCATCGTTAAATTGAAAAAGTGGTCAGAGAATGTACTCGCCTGTAATATTGATGATATGTCAACTGGAGCAAATACAGCGTCTTGAGGACCTATAGAGAATAAGAACGTATCAATACTATGCTTAGAAAATAAAGTCAAGAATTTAAATCATATTAAGTCATTCTAGGTCAAGACATACAAACTAGACTATACGAGTCAATCTAAGTCATTTTAGGTCTAGCTAGGTCATACTGGTCAATGCAAGTCAAACGAAATTAATCTAGGTCAATTTGAGTCAACGGTTGACTTACAGTGACTTTTGGTAAACTGGTCAACTTTGGTCAACCCCGGTCAACTCTGGTCAACCCTAGGTCAATCCTAGGTCAATGACTAATTAGTTGACTTTTGGCAACTGCCCAAGTCTAAGGAATTTGGGACTAAATTGGGTAAAGTGTGACCCATAGTTGACTTTAGTCTAAAAGTCAACCGTGGTCAACCGGGTCAAGACTAGGTCTAGACGGCTATTTATTCATTACCAACCTTTACAACCCATATCCAAGTCCATCTTGGACTTCGAAACCCAAATCTGGTCGTAGGCCAATATCCTATTTACCCTTAAAAATGGTAAAATTCTAACTTATGCAATTATCAAGTTAGCCTACCTACGCTTGGTATTTTGATCTATCTCCTACGGTAGTAAGATACTAACTATACATACGTTACCTACCAAAATACCTAAGTAAAGTGGACGTTTAGTCCACCTTACGGTCCATTGCCGATATCTTGAAATTTCAAGATACGCAATGGTACGGCGCGATACCGGCGCCCTACAACCCCGATTTTCACTCGGGAGCCTACCCGCAAAATCTAATTCACGTATTCTAACTCCACGCCAAGTTTCATCTCATTCCGATACTCCGAGATCGTTTCGCTCTAACTCGACTTCTCCTAAAAACTCCCTTTAGCCCTTCTTCTAATTCTCCTCCTTAACTCTTCCTCTAACTTCTTTTCTAACCTCTTCTTCTATTCTCCTCTAATTCTTCTTCTAACTCCTCTTCCTATTCCTCTACTAATTTTCTAACTTCTTCTAATTTCCTTCTCCTCTAACTCTTTCTAATTCCTACTCTTCTAACTTCTTTTCTTCTACTTCTCTTATTCTTCTATCCTTTCCTTAATCTTCTTCTCCTATTCTCTTCTAATCCTACGATCTATCAACATATATATATATATATATATACATATATATATATATATATATACATATATATATATAATAATATATATATATATATAGATATATTATATATATATATATATAGGACTAAGGGGGTTCAATAGGGGTGAAAGGGGCAAATGGGGGGGGGGGGGGGTTCTCACTGGAGCAGCTGCTGCCAGTGCTGCTGTTCCTGTGCTGCTACAGCAGCTGTGTAGCTGCTGCTACACTGCCACTGCTGTGGCTTCTTCTTCTCCTTCATCTTCTACTATTCCTCCTCTTCCTCTCTATATATATATATATAGATTATATATTATATATATATATATATATATATATATATATATCCTCCTATCTATCTATCTATCTATCTATCTATCTATCTATCTATCTATATATCTACATACATATATATATATAATCTAATATCCATCCCTCTATCTATATATATATATATACCACACACATAAGATATACTTATATATACATAGACACACACACATAGATTACATATATATACATACGTACACCCTCACAAACACACACACACTACCACTCTCTCACACAACACCACACTTCTCATTCCTCTACACACACAAATACATATTTATATATATATATATATATATATATATATATATATTATATATATATATATATAATATATATATATATATATAATTTTCTTAAACTAGATTTTAGGAAACCTAAGGAAAGCTATGGTCAAAAGATGGAGAATAATCTCCTTTCCACTTATTATGAAGGAGATATAGGGAATAGAGGAATTAATGAGGGATTAAAATTCATACCTAGAAGGGATTTCTTGGAGGAAGAAGAGCTTGAGAGAAGAATGGATTTTGGAAGAGAGAGAGAGATAGTTACTTAATGGAGAAGAAAAGGGGGGGTTTACATGGCCGGCCAATAGTGGGGGGGGGGGGGGGGGAGGGTTAGTGGGTTTGGGTAGGATCCATTAGCCCCTCCAACCCATTAGACTTAGGTTGGGTTCGGTTTGTTTCGGGTTGGTTCGGTCTAATTTCTAAATACTAATTAAGCTCTAAAATGACTAATTAAGCCATGGAAACAGGGTTTATGATTTCTAACCTAATTATGATGGTATGTGGGCCAAGCCCAGCTAGTATGGGGTCCCACTAGGGTCCAGGCTACCCGGGTCTCCAATTTGAGTCCGAATTAGATAAAATCCAAACCAATCCAAATAAATCCCAAAAAAAATCACATAAAATAAATAAAAATTTCTAAAATTATGAAACTTGAAAAATGACAAAAATACTCCTAATTTAAAACTGGGGGTGACAAATCTACCCTCCTTAAAAAAAAATTCGTCGAAATTCAAATGGTCGTACTCTTCTCTAGGTCAAGCACCCAACAATCAAGGTCTACTAAATTTTATCCTAAGTTATATAATATGTAATCCAGGAAATCAGAACACATGCATGATTTTAAATCTCTACAGTATCGTGTTATTGCAGTCTTCATTGGAGTTTTCTATTTAATCTAGCATGATCATCACATATGCAACTAAAGGTACTAAGAAAGCAATCACCAATCAATGGGCGGAGAGAACAAATAAAAGAAAGAGCAAGATCCTACCTCCTAGTCCAATGCGTGCAGGATTCTCAACTGTCCTCGCAAAAGCCCTGTCCTGGCGGGGTATATCCCGCTGCTGGTGGAGGGCGTGATGCGGGGTGCCATAGGTGGCCTATCCTGTGCTCCCTGAGCTGCACAGCGATGGTTCGTAGGACAATCTCTCAACTGATGTCCAGCCTCCCCGCAATAGAGGCACAAGCCTAGCCTCTTCCGGCAGACCTCCCAGATGTGACCGGGCTTCTTGCAGAAGTTGCAAGGAGCCCCATGCTGGGCCTGCCTCTGCTGAGTGTGCTGCACCTGCTGCTGAACCGGTGCTCTGGCCTGCACCTGCGGTTGGTGATGCTGGAAGGAACGATGCTGAAGCTTGAGGGCGCTTAGCAGCCCCTGCGCTGCTAGAAGCTCCCGAGAAAAGATCACGCTCCCTCTTGGGCTTCAAGCCCCACTCCCGCTCTACCTTCCGAGCCTCCGCATATGTCGCATAGAAGGAAGGGATCAGGATCTTGATATCCCAAGCCCCTCCCTGAAATGGCTCGCCCTGATCTCCGGGTCTCGAACCATGTACTCGCGTATCGGCTCAGACGGCCGAACTCCGCTGCATACTCCTCCACAGATAGATGCCCTGCTGTAGATCCTGGAACTGTCGTACCAGGTCAATCTTGTCCGTGGGGAAAAAGAACTTCTCCTTGAAAGAAGCTTGAACTCTGCCCAAGTATGGCCCTCTCCAGCTAGGGCTGGCTCGTTTCTGAACCAGGTGCGCGCAATGTCTAGCAACTGCAAACCTACCGCCTCGACCTTCAGGTCGTCTGCCAGGCGGGAGGCCTTCATCTGCCGCTCGATATCTCGAGCCAATCATCTGCATAGACCACACCCTCGGTCCCGCTAAAGTCACGGGGCCCGAGCTTCTTAAAGTCCTGGATATCTCCGTGCCTAGTACGCGTCCCCGGATGAGGAGCCCTCTGCTCTACGACTGCAAGGGCCAACTGATGGGCATCCTCCATGCCCTGACGCATCGCGTCTGTCTGCCTCTGCTGAGCCTCGGCCTAGGCTCTCTGAGTCTCCAGCATCTGCTGGAGGAAGGTAAGCATCTGCCCCATATCTGTAGGCAGAGGAGGTGGAGGTGGAAGTACATCTGCAACTAGTGGAGGAATCCGCTGTGCAGCAGGAGGAAGAACGCCTCCGGCAACTCCCGTCGTAGCCCCTGGCACTGCGGGAAGAGCACCCGCAACCCCAGGGACTGTCATCAAGAGCGCTGGAGGAGTACCCCCGAGGGCTCCTACTGAAGTCCCATCAGCCGGGGAAGTGACCGGAGCCTGTCCGCCAGAGGGCGCAGACCTCTCCGTCTCTCCGTGCTCCTCGCCAGGAGAGTGAGTCATAACCATCCTGAAGACAGGTTGAAAAGAATATATCAATAGGCACATGAAGGATTCTATCAAAGGAGGACAACTAGAATGTATTAAATCAATATCAAAGACGGTAAGCAAGATAAGCAAGAAAAGATCCTACTGTGATTGAGTACTCTTAGCCTATAGCCTATCCTAGATACGTACCGCAGGCTCGTAATAGCACTCTTAGTCGAGCGCCACTACGACATCGCACTAATTGCGACTTCAGGACCTGCGTGGGCCACCACTAAAACGTGTCACGACCCGCACCCGCTATAAGGGCACGTGCACGTGACAACGCCCAGCCCTCACCGTAAAAACGGTGTGGAACGTTGTAGGTTTTCTACTCTAAACAGTTTATATATATATCAAAACCTGTCGAGATTATGGTCAACTCCGAATGGAGGACAAGCAATGAATATATATGAGTGCTCAATCACAACTCTAAGATGATAAAGTAAAGACTGGAAGATAAAGACAACAAGACGAAAATAATAACATGTCAAGTCCAAACACCAAATAATATACAAGTCTAAGTCTCTAATACAATCCATAATAATAACAGTCTCAAAAGTAGCTGGAGACAAGGTCCAGTATAAAATACCTACTCTAACTAAGCAATAGGTAAGGTCTCGTCAGGCGGAGCTAAGCCCTGATGGACCAAAGTCTCCAGGTCTAGGCCCACTACGTCATCCGGACCGTAGTAGGTACAATATCCCCTCGTCAGCATCTGTAATATTT
>JANAVB010027397.1:10258213-10573213 GCA_029216955.1 Iris pallida
ATTAGCGTGCATCCTGACGACATGGTGATGGGGACCGAATTCGACTAAGACACGGAACGAACATAGACGGGCCCGAGTCATGGACTAGCTAGTTTGAAAATATCTATGAAAGATATTTTTGTTGAGGAGTTTGGATGTCATTTATCTTTATTGTTATTTGTTTGTTTTGGGAGGTTAGTTTGGATGATACTTTAGTTAAGGAGTTTAGATTATTTTATCTTTTGGTTGAGTGGATGGCTATAAATAGAGCCAAAAACTTGTCGAAGAAACACAGAATGAATGAGAATAAAATCAACTTTTAAACTTTGGTGAGAAGCATATAAGAGTTGAGTGAGTTTTCTTCCATTCTAAATACATTCCTGCTGACGTCTTCGTCGAAGGATCCGCTTCATGTTTGGAGGAACACTCAAAGACTCTCCGAAGACGACGACGACGTCCACGAATCAACTTCTACGAACCCAAGTCAAATCCGGATCGAGTATGCTGTTCGCAAGTGGTGCGTACGGTCTTCTTCTTCGACACGAAGTTGTGCACCATATTCAAAGAGGTCTAAGTACATGCTGAAGACCTATCCCTCGTAGCACGAAGTTTGTGCCTATCTCGAAGGCTTGCGACATAATCTCACTCTTCCGGGTAAATCGTGCAATTTACTTTCAAACCAATCATAAATACTAGGTCTCCTTCTACCATCTTTTGTTTAATCAATTACAAAAAAATTGCTTATAGTTAAATCTACTACGAATCATAAATTTGGAATTGGATTAGTTGAACTTAAGTTCCCGTCCCGCGTCAAATTGGTATCAGTCCCCGTCCCACTTCTTATTCAAATAACCGCCCCAGCTGAATCATCAAATAATGTAGCATGCCACCTCAGCAAATCACCAATCAAACAGCTAATTGGTAGCAAGGAGAGCCACCTCAGCCAATTCAGTTATCTGCACATGTAATTCCTCTATATATAGAGAGGACTGATACAGAGAAAAGGCTAGGCAGAATTTGGTACACTCTTTTCAATTGTCATTTACTTTTCCTGCAAGTTTGATATTCTCTTGTCGCCATTGCTCAATAAAAACTTCCATTTCCCTACTTTCAGTTCTTGTGCTGCTTTTTGTACTGTATTTTTATTGATGGAGATGACTAATCCAACCCGAGTGTCTCAGGCAATCACTCAGTTAGCTGAGGGACCTACCAATTTGATATCAGAGCCAATCGATCCGGCCATCGACGCCGGCGAGGAGTCGAGCTGCTACGGATCTCGCCATGGTTCACTTCTCGAAGGCACTGGATCACCTACAGAGCTGCCTTTTCACCTACAGAGCTGCTTCAACTTAGCCTGAAATTTGATGAAAAATTTGATAGAGTCAACTTTAAGGTTTACCCTCCATGGACTGAAAATTTTGCTTGCAAGCATGATGTGTGCTTGCTACACACTGCCAAAGCCATTTTTAAAAAAACATTAGAACCATTGCTTTGCTAATGTATGTTTGCTACACATCCATGTGCCAAAGCCACTTCCAAGCATTGTTGTGTGCTTGCTACACGTTGCCAAAGACATTTTTCTTAGGGCTTTACGATGCCTACAACCTTTTACAACCGTCACATGTCGGATTTCAATTGGAGGGGGGGGGGAGGGGGGGGGGGGGGGGGGGGGGGAGGAAGGAGGGGTTGGTCGGGTTGGGTGGAGCACATGTAGCAGGGGGTGAGAGGGGAGGTGGGACCCATGTGCGAGGGGTGGAAGAGAGGTTATAAGATGGTTGTAAAATTTTGGTTGTAGACTTAGCATTGCAACCATGTCACCAAAGCTATTGGCGATCGGCAATGCTAATGGCAACTTGTGAAGCAAAAATGTGGAAAGTTGCCAAACTGACTTATATCCTTACATGAATTTCACAATATTTTTTTAATCTTTTTTTTAATTTATTTATATTACCTTCAGGGCCGGCCCTGGGGCCGTGCCAATAGTGCGGCCGCACAGGGCCTCTAATTTTTGGGAGCCTCAAAAAATATTAGGGTTAGTTTTATAATTTTGTATTTCAAGTAATTCCATTTCTTCCTCAATTCCTATTCTACAATCCCTCTAAGACCTCCAATTCTTGGATCCCTATTTCCTACTGACTCTAAGATTCATATTAATAATCATACAAAATGATCAAATTTTTATATATATATATAATTTAAGAATTTGGATGTACATGCTTAGTATTTATTTAAGAAATAGTGATGTCGAAGACCGGAGCTCTTGGTCTTACATCAGGTCCATAGCCGGTCCTATGATTTACGGGACTTATGACAAAATCTAAAATTTGTGACATTTTTCTCACATAAATAATTTTTTAGCATTTTTAGAAGCAAAATCATCAATTAAGCTATCAAAATCATCAATCAAGTTATCATATTTTTTTTCGATTGGAGCGCTGGCTTTTTTGTTGCTTCCAGATTGGGTCTTTGTTTTTTTTTCTGTTTTAATATACCTAGTTTATTGTAAAATTACGGGACTTCCAAAATTGGGGGCTCATGACGGTCGCCCACCAGGTCCGTGCCCTGGGCTGGCCCTGCTCAAGTCTTGGAGCCTCCAAATTGTGTGTATTGATCGTTATTCATTTTATTATATGTTTTCATCAACAGAAAAATTTGATGCCAGATTTAGACAATTTAACGGTCAGTACGTCTTTTATCTAAAACATCTTTATTATACTATGTAATATGCTTGAATATAGATAATTTGAGCTTTAGTTATTTTGTTTAGTAACTACCTATATATTCAGTTATAATATACAATCAAGAACATCTCCAGAGATTTTGATAAAGATATATAATAATATATTTAAAAATATAAATAAATAAATTTAGGACTACATTTTAAAATTCGCACAGGGCTTTCAATTATCAAGGACCGGCCCTGATTACCTTATCCTATATAAAAATTTCTCACTAGAATCGTGTCACGTGGTGAGCACGTTCCGATGAATCATTTCTCCAGTGCCACTTGGTGAGCCCGTCCCAAAGAATAATTTCTCCGCGTAAAGCTCCTATAGTTGGGTCATGGCGCTGGACCAGCAAGGTGCGAGAAGAGAGGAAGAATGGGTCAGACGTGCAACCGAGAAAAAAGTGTCCCAATGTGTGTATATAGCCAATCTCTCGGAGGACCCATCAATTCTTTTCAATGTAAAAGTTGAAGAACAAGAAGAAGAAGCAGCAGCAGGAGGAGGAACAAAGGATGAAGAAGGCTGACAACAGAGTTTTCATCACAGTCTACGAGGAAGCGACCGGCGACAAGCCGAGCAGCATCGTCCTTCGTCCCAAGATGAACGAGCACCTGCACCTGCAGCCCCGAGCGGCCGGCCGATGCTATTACGACCGCCGTGCGATGCTGCTTGTTTACTCGCAGGAGCTGAAGAAGTTCAACAGGAGGCAGCAGCAGCAGGACCGGCGCGGCCGGGGAAGGAAGGAATCCCCGCCGGACTGGAAGAAATGGAAGACTAACCACGGTGTAAGTGACTGCTTTTGGACCAGGGAAAAAAAATTGATATTTTGTCCGCGGTTTGTGATCGCGGACGTAACTGCATGCATAGGCCGCCACGTGGCCTGCAGTTACAAACTGCGGACAAAATAACATCAGTCTTTTCTTTCGGAATAAATGTCAATATTATGATCAATTTTAAGTCCAGAACTGGAATTTTCTCGTATCATCCGACCAGCCAAAGGAACAAACCAAGAAGTATGAAAAAAATCAGACTAAATTATAACTTGATACCTTCAGCTATTCGAGTTTTTCAACTTGATACACTTAACTTCATACCTAAAAAAATTTTAAAAAAACAAAATTTAAGTGAGCTTTTAGATTAGGACACTGCTATGCTATTTTGTCCGTGGTTTGTGACCCAGGCCGTGACGGTCTTCAATTGGCCTCCTGGTCCGGGTTTTAAGAAGGTGGGACTGGTGGTATGGGGGCAATGGTTGGCGCCACGTGGACCTGCGATTGGGTCTGAAATTATACACTGCGGACAAAATATCATTTTTATTTTTGAATAAATTCAATCACGTCCACGATCACACACCGCGGACAAAATATCATTTTCCTTTAGAACAAATTCAATAAACTACGTAATTTAAATGTCAATATCATGATCAATTTTAAGTCTAGATCTGGATTTTTCTCGTATCATCGTCAACCAGCCGAAAGAACAAACCAAGGTGTATACGGAAAAAAAATTGATATTTTGTCCACCGTCTGTGATCGCAAACGTGACCGCGGATCCGCGTGGTAGCCAACCATCGGGCCTCCGCTATCACCGGATCCCACCCTCCTTTGAAACTCGAATCAGGAGGCCAATGGAAGGCCGCCCACGTGGTCTGCGGTCACAAACTGCAGACAAAATAACATTGTCCTTTGGAATAGATGTCAATATTATAATCATTTTTAACTCCAGAACTGGATTTTTCTTATATCATCATCATTTTTGAGATGTTATTTTGTTACAGAACATGAGAAGGAAATCTCGGTGGAAATTCGGCTCGTGGGTGCCAAATTTGTTCAGGAGGAGGCAAAGGGGCTATTCGCGAATACCATCAGCAGATGATCGAGATGAAGAGCTGGAGAAGAGTGGATGTTCTTCTTGCTGTCGTCGTGTAGGTGAAAAAATAATCAATTCTCCCTCAATTTATTCTTTCATTTGTTTTGCTTGATAAATATCGATCTAGGAGTCAACTCGTGATATGTATCGTATCGTGTATCATATGCAGAGCCGGCCCAGGGGTGAGCCTGACAAGCCCCTGGGCTTGGGCAACCCCCGGGCCTGGGCAACCATCTGGGCTTAGGGCAATCCTTCCAAAAAAAAAAAAAAAAAAATTCCTTCATCCATATCAGTCCTGGACCTATTCCAATTTCTATATTCCCAGACGGCCGCACCTCTCCGCCAAATCGCCAAAAGTCCAATTTCTACATTTCTTTTATCTGTCCTCATGCACTCTGAAGAAGCAAAGAAATCAATATATTCAGTCTAAAAAAAGTTACTTTGCTTTCGAATGCATAGTGTCTAAGGAGCTGTCCAGTGGGTTCTTCCTGCTTCATACTTGGATGTTAAGAACAATGGAGGTTGGTGATAAAGTATTTCATTTTTAAATATTACGATTTTTTGACAAGTGAGTTGTTAGATGCTAGATTTTTTTTATTGTTTTTTTCCACTGATATTTTAGCACTATTAGGCTTTTTTGCATTACATGATACTTCACTGGAACACAATATTAGCAAATCTAGCTTGTCTTGCTTATCATAACACAATATTAATAAAATATATTATTATTTTAATAAAGTTTAAGGGCAACCAAAATTATTTTCGGCTAGGGCAACCCAATCCGCTGGGCCGGCCCTGATCATATGATACAATAATGATTTGCTTACAAGATATGATACATATCATATCGTGTATCATATGATACAATAACTTTATCTATAAGTAGGGGCGAGCATTATTCGGTTTTTGACCGAAAACCGAATCGAACCGAACCGAATAAGAGATTCAGTTCGATTTTAAAAAAATTATGTTCGGTTTCGGTTTTGAAAATACTAAATTTTCTTATTCGGGTTTCGGTTTCGGTCCAAAACCGAAAACCGAATAAGAAAATTTAGTTTATATATATATATATATATATATATATATATATATATATATATATATATATATATATATATATATATATATGTGTGTGTGTGTGTGTGTGTGTGTGTGTGTATGTGTGTGTGTGTGTTTGTGTACTAAATATATTTAGGTATATTTAGTTATTATATATATTAACAAAAAATACACAAAAAACCCAAAAATCGAATAAACCAAAAACCGAATCGAATTAATTCGGTTCGGTTATTGACCAATTCGATTCGGTTTCGGTTTTGCTTATTCGGTTTCGGTCAAATTCGGTTTTTACTTATTCGGTTTGGATGGAACCGAATAAACCGAATACTCACCCCTATCTTAGGCTGTGTTAGATTGGACTTTTTTTTCCATGGAAAATATTTCCATCATAAATTTTCCACGAATTGTAGTGTTTGATAGTTTATATTTTCCATGGAAGTATTTCCAAAAAACTATCATTTTCCATATTTTCACCTAAAATGGTGGAAAATGTGGAAAATAACTATTTTCCGTGGAAAATAATAGCAATCAAACACCCAAATTAAGTTTTCCATGAATTTTTTTTTTTTAATAATTCCATGGAATTTTTTTCCTAGAAAAATAATTCCATGGAATTGATTTATTTTCCATATATTTTCCACCTTGCAATCAAACACACCCTAAGTTTATCTTTCTAAATTGGAACATGATTTCATATAATAATGATTTGAGTATAAAAAATGATGTTACGTATCAGTCTATGTATATCGAGTTCGACTATAGAAACTCAAGTGTATTTTTTTTCTTTTTTTTCTTTTTAGCTCCTTGGAAAAAAAAAATAAGAGATGAAATTCATGTAATCCAGCGATTTTTCATGGACGAGATTTAAAATTTAGGAACTTACGAGTTCCTCTAGGATTTTTTTTGATATATATGTTGAGTATATTATATTGTATCTTAGGATACAAAGAACATAGGTATGGATGTTATGGAGGTGACTCACATTTATGTACCTTTTTAAGTAAATATTCATGAGGCCTCAACATAGTTCAAAATTTTGGTTTTGCAGTTTTACTGAAGGAAAACAATAACTATACACATTTAATTAAAATTTACACAAGAGTTAAGACTCTTCATATTAATGAAGAACTAGTATATATGTACGTGCCTTGCACATATTTTATAATACTTGGAAAGGACAAATGATAATTTTGTTAATTTTTTTCTTCTTCTTATATACGTAATTATATAACGGGTAAATGACAAAAAATTTCTCGTTAGATATTCGATTTTTGCAAATTAAAACCTATTAGTCATTTTTAGCAGTCCCTCCTTAAATTACAAATCCGCTCAATAAGGTCCCTTCAGTCAAAATTATAAATTTTAATCCCGAAAATGCCCCTGTCCCCCTCTTCCCCCCGGTGGCGGCGGCGACCCCCCCAGCCCCGCCCGACCCCCTGCCCTCCCCCCGCCGGCCCTGTCCCCTGCCCTCCTCCCACCCGACCCCCCTTGCCCTCCCCCCGTCGGCCCTCCCCCTGGCGGCGAGCCCCCAGTCCCGTCCGTCCCCCGCGAGCCTCCCCCGACCTCGTCGGTCCCGCACAGTCCTCTCCCGCACTCGCCGGCCCCCCACTGGCCTCCTCCGCCCTCTTCCCGGCCCCACGCAGTCCTCCCCGTGGGGCCGTCGGCCATCCAGCCCCTCCCCCAACGGCCGAGGAAGGAAGGGGGGGGGGGGGGGAGGGAGGGGGGTAAAATTGTCATTTGGGAATTTTTTTGCAACAAAAATAAATAGTGAAAATTTTAAGAACATGAGGTCTTTTTTTGCGAAAATGACCAATCTAGGGAGAAATTTTTTGTCATTTACCCTTATATAACCAACCATATTAAATTTGATGAATTTTTTTTAATTAGTAATCATAAATGAGAATATTTTAGAACAAAAAATTTCTACCGTGAAGCCTACTTTTTTCGTATTATATAGTAGTATAGATATAGAATGACGACCTCATAATCGTCATGAAGAATGCAATTCTGAGTTTATGATGTGGAGAGTGAAAATTTGGTACATGAGAGTTTTATGGTTTTCTTTTGTAGTGGCGATTGAGGCGGGCGTAGAGCAAGATTTCATCGACATGGATGGGCTGTTGCCGGAGCTGAATTCCTGCTTACACTTTGGATTTGTATACTGCAAAACACTACCACAGCCATCAGTATGGATCATATGTATAATTGCTGTTATATACATAAAACTTATGTCACACATGAATATGAAATTAGCCAAGATCATGTATACATGATTCAAGAAAATTTCTTGACCGTTAGGATCGAAGTAATAGGGTGAGCATTCGGTTTATTCGATTTCGATTGAATCGAAATAGTCAAAACCGAATAAACTGAAATTCTAAAAATCCAAATCGAAACCTGATTGAAATTTGCATAACGAAAACCGAACCGATAAACGTTTCGGTTTGTTCGTTGGACTATTTTTATTGTTTAATGGATTATGCCTAAAGTTAGATTTGTGGTTAAATTATATTAAATTTTTATATATTTTTTATACATATGTTTGTTGTATTTCAAATGAGGGTCTTGGACTAATTGTTAAATTATTAAAATTTGACTTTAGAAGACATACATAGAATTGTTGTTTCTAAAATATATACAAAAATATACACATTTTTAATAATAAAAATATGCATAGAATTGAGAGTACTTAATAATTGTATAACTTTTATTCACTTTCCATTTTTGGACCGAAATCCAAAACCGAAATCGAAATCAAATATTTTTTTTATTATTTTCAAAATCAAATCTTTTTCCAAACCTATCCGAATCTCTTATTTCCCTAAACTTCTCGGTCCAAAACCGAATAATTATCACCTCTAGTGGAACTTCCTAGTACCATAACTCTTGATTCACAAATGAAAATGTCTACGGCATGTTTTTCGAAGCGAAAATAGTTTTTGACCAGCAGGGAGGGTGACTGTGGTTGTGTCCGTAGCTCTTCAATCTGCGGGACCCACCCGCCAAAATCCAATCCCACTCTAACAGAGGGCCGACACATGGTTGCGGGCCAAAAGTGCAGGACAATTCCATGGACCACGTAGCAGCGTCCTTTTTCTTTGAAGAGTATCACCTAATACTACTTGCTGAAGGTTTGAGGTTTCCGACCAACAACATGTATATGTACATTGAGCAGTGGGCAAATGTTCATAAATATTTTTAGGCATAAACTTTACATTACATTTGTTACAAAGTTCAGGTTTGGGCTGTTCATACAAGGATTTTAGATGTCAATTGTATCATGAGCCTCCATGTATGTATATATATAATTCACCCCATTTTTTCTTTGTATGGTTTGTCATAATCTTGAAAATGAATGCCCCATCAGCTTCCCTACTGTACATTTTTTCCCCGCAGACTGCAACATGTAATATTCATCTCTCATTCTTTGATTCATACTCACAAAATTTGCAAATTATAAAAAAAGAAAAGAAAAGAAGCCAATCGATAAGTAGGACACACCAATGCACGAATAGAATAGCTTCTTGATTCGCGAATAATTCGCTTGTTCATCAACTACCCTCTTTATATGTGAACTATAAGTAAATGATGTAGGTGGGGATGATAGGTAGGGCCGGGCCCGGGAGTTAGGTTGTCCTAGTCGAAAATAATTTTAGTTTTCTCTCGACTTTTGTTGTGGGTCGGTCCGGAGGATCAACCGCGATTTCGATTTTTTACGGGTTACATTGAATCTGAAAAGTTATTCTAAGCAGGAAAAGATTGTTCAAGTCCAAAGTCTTGTCGAAGTTATCCATGAACTGGCTATAATGATAGGTGAAATTACTGTCAAGGAGCAAATAGAGAAATGTGAGTTAGGGATCATCATTGGACCCGAGGCCCATGGACGTCCGAAAAGTCCGTCCGGTCCAATGGGCCAAAGTCCGATATAGTCCGACCTTTAGGGTAGTCCGGCCCGATCCATATTAGTATAGGGCAGGGCTTGGACTAAGCATCCGCCCGTCCGAACCTGGCCTGAGGCCTATCCGATACAAACCCGTCCAAGCCTGGCCCGAAAAAGGCTGACTAAGCCCGACGCGAAAAGTTAAAATTTCAGTACAATTAAGCTGAAATCATCCATGATAAATTTCAGAACCATCCAACAAACCTGTATGGATGTATTAGTAGATGATGTAATAGTGATCACTTGGCAAATGTTTGGATAAGCTTTCAATTCAGAGGAAAACCTACAACTAAGATCTATAGTAATAGCTGCAATCAAATTAAGGACGTCTTTGGCAACATGGAGACCCCTCAATGTTCTGTAAGCTGTAGATTAAGAGAAATCACTATACGAGAAAGTTCATTTGGACTTTTTTAAAGGATAACCCGGTCCGGCCCGACTTAGCCCGAAAAGTCCGACCCTTCTGGGCGGGCTTGGGCTTCATAAATAATAATTAAGTTCGACCCGGTCCGACCCAAAAATTTTCTAGGACCAAAAAAATTCGGTCCATACCTGACCCGAACCCGTACTTTATGGACATGGACAGTCCGGTCCAGCCCTGCCCAATGTCGATCACTAATGTGAGTGGTCTACCAACGAGAGGGTATCCACTCTCGGTACGTTTTCTTAAACGACCACAAATTTCCTCAAATAATCACAAACGCATAGCCACCAATTTTGAAGTAGGATTGAAAAGTAAATCTTTAGAGTACTTGGTGTTCAAATATAAAGCAAATGCTTGCAGGCAACAAGTACACGAAGTAAATTACAAAATAACCTTATTGTAGTCCATATCATAACCTCGGTTGTGATGGACATAATTTGAATAAGGTGGGGACCAACAAACAAACAAAAAATCTTGAAGCACCCAAAATATTTTTGTACTTATTGTTCAACTATAAAACATATGCTTTTATGGCCACAAGTGTGTATACAAGAGACGGGGAAAGAGAATAGGTTTAGAAATGGTTAAACGTAGGAATTATATGTCAATTTGCAACTAAAAAAATATTATATAGTGTTGTAGTCTTGGGGGTTGGGACTAAGGAGTTATTCAAAAACTTTGTAGAAGAAAAAGAATGTATAATTTTTTTGGGTGTGTTTATTAACATATACAAGTAATCATAAAATGAGTATATTGTTAGCCCTAGATATAAACTACAAAGTCATAATTGATTACAATAGACAACAAATATAGCTATTGAGATCTCTAAGAGATAGGAATATCTATAAAAAGTTGGCACAATCATATAGTTAGATATAACTAACTATAACACTTTCCATGAGTGTGCACAACTCAAGAAATAACATGCATCAGTCTTCATGAATGATCAATATCAATCTTCAGGGATGATTGTCATCAATCTTTAGGTATGTTCAACATCAGTCTTCAGATAACAGATTAATACGAGTTTATGAGATATACATATATAGATAGACTTCACCAAAACATTGATTCGGAAAACCCAGTGGAAAAGATCGTAATCGAAGGAGAAAATGAGTTGATGTCGATATGTATCATGATATGTTCCCAATTTTTGGATACAAGTACGTGGCCAAGCTCAGACTACATCGTAGCATCGAGGGTAGTACGTTATCAAGACCTCAATATCCACATAAATCCAATTTTACGATATCAATACACTATTTCTAGCTCATTCACAACAATATTTATAGAAGAGAAAGAAACAATACTAAGAGTCCATTGACACATAAGATTCGAAAATCGCAAACAAACCTGCTAAAAGATTAACAATCAAACTTGTTAAAATAACTACTCCAACTCATAAATCTATGATTTATCTCCCAAGGCAGTCACATCTTGCATCTCAATCGTGGGTTCCATGGTGCGTAGGGTAGCCCTTGTCTAAAGTTGTAAAAAATAATTTTCAATCAGGAATAGAGGAAAGTACAACAATACAATACAACTCTACATCATGATATAGCTACTAACATGAACATAATAGGAAAGTAAAGACGACTAGGAAACAATATCATGGTCATAGCAATAAGGACGTAAGACAGGAGAAGCAAGATCTATAGCAATATGCATAACAGTACAATAAGAAGATCTAGCATGCAGCGACCCTATCAAGGAATAACAGTTTGTGAAAGTTTCTTTAGAATAACGTTTTTTCGCATGTGGACGGGACATATATAAGTCGGTCCTAATGTGTGGTGCATGACCCATAGCAGTCATTATTAATCATTAGTTGAACATTATTTGGAAAGACCACATGCATACTCACGGTGCCCTTCCGTTCATATGTCACTACTAAACACGATCATGAAAATATTGAAAACATTATCATTATTGAACAAAAAATATTGAGTAAACAATATTGAGCAGTAATGATCAACAATGAACATGCAAGAAAACATTATCAAGACCACTCTATCTCTCGTGCACAAATACATGTAAGCATGAATTCAAGATATACGAACACAAGGAGACAATGAAAGCCACATATAAAAATAGTCGACCATAAAGCAATATTGTACTTAACTTGAACCTT
Source organism: Iris pallida (assembly GCA_029216955.1). Lineage (NCBI taxonomy): Eukaryota > Viridiplantae > Streptophyta > Magnoliopsida > Asparagales > Iridaceae > Iris > Iris pallida. The sequence continues at coordinate 10,270,342 of JANAVB010027397.1, forward strand.
GAGATGAAATTAGACAACTGATTAGGTACCAAGCACTCCGTAAACTATCCCCAAGCAAGCACATAACAAGATTCATACAAAATATAGGATTAGTTAATATTATATAATACAATTTTTATTGTTAAGGCAAGTGCAATTTAGACTTGTATGTCATCACGTCCAGCGACGACTTTCTGTCCTACGGGATCGTGGCTTGACATATACCGTCTACTCTGTAATGAGCCAGAACAGACCCTCTGTTTTGCTTTTGAATCGCATGTTGCTTGATTCAATCTTACATGTTTTGACTCCAAAGTATTTTTTATGACTTGTATTATATGGTTTTGCGCCTGCAGGTGTGTTTACGTAGGATTTAGAGTCCTAGATCGACCCTTTCGGTCTGTTTTCATATACGGATAAATACGATGCTTTCAAGCTTGAATTGATTTCGAATCGAGTTTCGATTTTCAAGAACAAGTTAGATATGTATATCAAGTTATATAAATATACATCAATCTATTTATATGTATCAAGTTCCATGTACATATATATCAAGTTATATATATATACTTAATCAAGTTAAGTTTACATTCATGCTTTATCATGCTATATCCTGCATACGGTATGTATATCCAGTACAAGTACCTGTACATGTTCCCAGTATATGTAAGCCAGTATATAGTCCAGAGGGACTCATGTACTCAATCAAGTACCCGAACTATGTATTAGCACCAGCCGTGGCTATACACTGTGGTTGATTGTATTTGTAGAACAAAAAATACTTGCATCAATATGAAATCGACAAATATATCGATCAATGGTGTTCGAGCCAATGAAGGCCCGACATGAGCTCAGCTTTGGCTGAGGCCAACCTTCATGAATATGTCATATACGGTCGAATTATGAAAGGCCACGACTCGTAAGTTATGATTATAATAGACTAAGTTAATAAACAATAAATCAAGATTAGATGCACCAAAATGGAAAGAATGTGAGGCTTTATGTGACCTTGTTGGCTAGGGCTTCGAGGCCTGCTACCTCCATGGTTTGTGGACCAGGCCAAGACCTATTTTTGGATATAGTGGCCTCCATAGCCTCATGCTCGTGATCCCCTTGTATATATGATCATGGTGTTAATCAGTTACATGTTTCCAGTTACTTTCAGTCATTTATTTTTTGCACATGGCAAGTATAAGTATATGGAATGTGTAAGTTACCCTTGGTCGGCTTTGGTTGTCTGTAACTAACATGCAGCTTAAAATTCCTCAAACCTGCATTTAGTAATTAGGGATATAAAAACCTTAGCTAGTTAATTAGCAAGTTGTTGCTTGGCCATGATTTGATCTTTCAGTTCTATTGTTCCTAATTAGTCTAATCTTGTATATGTCATGTCTAATTCTGAGATAGACTTAGAGAATTAGTCTGTCGAGGAACATTTTTTAATCCTTTATTCTCGTTTTATTGGAAGGATTGGTTAATGCTCTATCGAGAAACTATGAATATTTGTCGTATCCTAGACTATTTATTTTTCTGCTCAAGTCAAGTCATGTTATCGAGACACACTTTGGTACCATACTTTCTTGACTTAGAATTGACCTACAACAGTCACTTGTTATATGTACAAGTAAATGATACCAGTTATCAGCTCCAGTACTTGTACAAGTACAAGTATTTATTATTAATCTTGTTACTTTATTTTATACTTAGAGTCAGGTATAGGGATGCAGACTGTTGAACGGTAGCTTTCTAATTCTTTTTCTTGTTTGATGTAGAGTTAGTTTGATGCTCTATCGATATGACACAAATCTATACCCAGTTTGCTTTTCCTGCCTTCCATGTTTTTCATACATCGTTTTATATATATTTTTAGCTTTTTCATAGATTTTTTCTTGTGGTACTTCCTATTTTGGGGTTTTGATCCCACTGGTTTTGCTTTGACAAGATCTTGTAGCAGAGCCAGAGGATCTACCGTATCTCGCTCTAGATGGTGGCCACCCGAAGGATGCAGCCAGAGCATGAGTGAGTTCTTTTTCCCTGCTTGTACATATTGTCTATTCTTTTAGGCATTTAGCCACCATACCATGTTAGCCAGAGTTATGGGAGGTTGATCCCACTTGTGGGCCAGTTCATGTAGATAGATTGCAACTATGTATATGAACTCGTACATGCACATATTTCTTGCTTATTATCTTTTGTATTGCTACCTTCTTGATCTTGTATGTTTTAGCATTTGGGATACCTTATAGTTTATTCATGCATGTGGTATATCTTTCGGCTTCTTATTTGTGTGGATTGAGAATATGACCTTGTAAACCATATGAGATCATTAGATTATAAATGACCCCCTTGTCTTTACAGTCGTGACTGTATTGTCATGTACCGGTGTACATCTGTAATATGCAAATGGCCAGGTTGTGTCCCCTCTCTCCGTATTTAGGATCTGAGATGTGACAAAATTTTTGGGGTTGTCCATGCAGGTCTGTTTTTCAAACTTGTGGGATTAGAATCTAGAATCTCGATCTAGTTATCTCCTTGATATATTTTATATATCTCGTATGCCTACCATGAAATGCTCTACTACTTTGATATTTGTTTTATTCTTGTCCGTATTTTTGATATCTAGAGACTTTTTCTTTCAGGGACCCTGTCCCTAATCAACATTCCGGAACCCAGCCCAATAACATCAAGGGGAGACGGATGGGCCTCCTTCAGTTGGACAATAGTTTCTAGTGGGGGCGCCATAGGTAGAGCAATATGATCCCAAAGAGCAGTCAATAGCACCAATAGACGTGCAGACATTGATGGCGAAAGTTCAGGGTCTAATATCATCCTAGCTGCAACATGACATTATGTGGCAGCAATCTTATTTGATGCATCATCAACATATACAGATGTATCAGCAGAAACAACTAGACACTCAGTAGGTGCAACTTTAGAGGGATACTCTCTTCCACCATAGTGTCTAGGGAGTGATTAAGCGTAGAGGGCGCCCGTTCACTAGTTTTATCCTGAGTTTCATGCGTCTCCGTCCTACTCCATTTCTGGGGACTGAAGACGTATTACCGGCGGACTCATGGCACTATAGCATAACATGTATGTGGACATGGTAGATTAGTATGATACCACTTTAAACATGAATAATATTTATCGTTTAAGCGAACTGTGTATGTTCTACTTGTTGCACAATTTAATATTTCAAACAAAAAAATTATCAATACGCAACATTTGAAGGTAGTGTCTTTGTCTATTAATGTGGGACATATTTTTTCACATTTTACGACAGTAATCTCTATTTACAAAATTTTAGCAATTTATTTCATTTTGTCTTAAAGCGATATAATCCTGACTCTAATACTATGAAGTAGTGTTGTTATTGGTTTATCATGTAGATTTTTAACCCAGTTATTAAAACGTTCAACAAGGTTTGAAGTGTTAATATCTAATATAGTGTAAGGAGCATAAGTTGTTATTTAGTGCACAAAAATACGAGTTCCATCCTCTACTCCAGCAAGCCATTTAATGACACTCATGTTTTCAGGTTTAATTCTTTCAAACCAATACACAACATATGTTTCATTGTAAGATCTTGTAAGTTTATCTAACAAAATATTGTCTTACTCCGGTTACTTCACTTTTCAAATTTTGTTAAAAAAGTTAAATACAAAAAATATGACAATTCTTGAAAAGTTACACACATATCATTTATTTAATCTGTTTTGTTTATCTGATATAAATGAAATCATATCTCATTCATTTAAAAAGCTTTCAAAAGATATTCTAAAATTATTTAAAAACTATGTCAATGAATCATTTTTTTTTACTTTCAGTAAAATCATATACAATTAGATATAATTGATAGTTAGGGTCATGAGTATAAACAATAAATAAGATACCTTGATATCTGGATGTAGAAAAAGTAGCATAAGTACTAATTACAGGTAAACAATGTAATGTTCCGCTCCGCACGGTACAGTATGCTGAGTCGTTGTCTCGAAGAGTCGCGTTGACCCGATTCGGTATCGATGCGAATCGATACAAGAGTTACCTTGTCCCGAGAATGCATCGAGTCTGTCACTCCCCGTTCCCGGAATACGTAAATTTTTGATTTTTCCTGTATATGGTATTTGGCACTGTAAACCCCCTAAATTTTTACTATATTTTTTTATCAATTTTGGTACTGATTTAAAAAATTTTGTATTGTACGTCGCATAGTCGTATTGTACGTTGTGCGCAAGCGGCGTATTCGTAAATTGCTCGTCGAGTGCGAATATGTACGAGGTACATATTTTTGTAAAACATTTTTAGAAGCTTGATTTTTTTAAATAATAAATAATAAATATTTTCGATTATTTTAAAAGTTGTAAAATACATCATATTGGAATTTCCAACTCTTTATTTTACATTATGAAAGGTTTTATAAATGATAATTTTAAAAACGTGGTATTATGCAGATATTCATTTCATACGAGGTGCATAAATTTAAATTATATATATATATATATAATTCTATTTTTCAAATTTATTGATATTAATATGTTATTATTCAAAAAGATATTTAAAAATATTTATTATTTTCGAAATTATTATTATTGGTATTTTTGGAAAATATATTTGGAAATTTCGTGGCCATTTTAAATCCCAATTTAATTTTATGGGTTTAATTTAAAAAGTTTAAAAGTAAAATTTATATTTATATTAAGTTTAGATGATCTGGAATTAAATTAGAATTTAATTTAATTTTAGATTTGATTTATTTAAATTTATATGATATTATCTATAGAGGATTTAAATTCCCAAATTCCTATCCAACTGGGAATTCCCACATCCTATAAATAGGCAAGTACTCTTCCAGAATTTTTACCACAACCCACAGATTGTGTATCGTGTCTGTGTCTCCCATCCACTATATCCATATTTGTACAAATACATTAATCTCCTCGCTCCCGACACCCCGGACGCATCCAAATTCCTAAACCTAACCCAAAATTCTGAATTCGTGTCGGCATCCCGACACAGACCGTAGAAGCCCTGTCCGACCCCTGCCTCCTCCACGCACCACCACCACGTCGTCGTCATCAACATCCCCGTCTCCACCATCTTCGTCTTCATCGTTTCGAAACCATCACCACCACCGAACCCACGACCTATCCGCCGCGGCCATCTCCGGCCGTTTACCACACCACCACCGCGGCGTCCACCGCCGACGCCGGTCATCACCACCAACAAACCCCAAATTTCAGAAATATCAAGAAAGGGAGAACCCTAACCTCGACGCGCCGCCACTCCCCGACGTCCGCCCGGCGCTGTCCCTTGCTGTGCCGGCCAGAAACCTCAGCGCGCCTCCTCGGATGGCCACCTCTCCTTCTCCGCCGCACAGTGGCAGCCGAATCCAGCACCGTCGTCGCCGCCTCCACGAACGCAGTGAGCCACTGCGCCCTCCGACCTAGGACGGAGCACCGCTCCAGCTACCCCGGAGCAGTCGCAGGCGTCCGCGAACCCTTTCCCGTCGGATCAGTCCGCACCCCTCTCCGATTAGCCGCCTCGGAGGAGTCGCCGGCGCTCGACCACCGGAGCCGCCTCCTCCCAGCCTAGACCCCGGTGCGCCGCCTCTTCCCGGCCGCCTTCCTCGGCGCCACCACCGGCGCTCCACTCCGAGATCCCCGTACAGCTCTCCTCTCCAATAACACCGCCGTCCGCCCGCGCGTTCCAGTCGCCGGAGCACGCGCGCCGGAGCCAACCCTCCGGTAACCCTTCTCCCCTTTCTTCCCACATCTCTCTCTCTCTCTCCTCTCTTTTTTTTTGGAAGTGAACTGAACAGTCATTCACTTGATCCTTATAATTACTATGTGTTTATTATTATTTTTTTTAGAGATGGTGAATTGTTTGTTATTATTATTATTATTATTTCTATTATTATTATTAGCATTATTATTTATTATTAGATTTATTATTATTATTGTGATTATTATTATTATTTGTTATTATTATTATTAGTACTATTATTATAAACATGATTTTTACAAATTGACTAAAATTTGAAATCTATATATTTATGATTTATATTTAACTTAGCATAGATATTATTACCAATAGTATCAATATTATTAATATTTTATTTTCGGTTTTATACTACTATTTTCTAAAAATATAACTATTATAACTAAATAGTAGTTTCAAATTTATACAAAAATTTTCTAATATTTTATTCATCAAAATTATTTTAACTAATAAAATGTATTTTTAAGTAATATAGAATACTTTCCAAAAAATAGTATATGTATTCACTTACGCAAAATTTTCTCTTTGTCATCATCACAAATCATGACTAATCTGATATCCTTATTTCTCCTTGCGACTTTACCAATCAACCATGACTATTGGACACTCGAAACTTGCCGAATTATTACACCCCACCAGGCGACACATCAGGCAAGACACCTTGTCTTTACTGTTTAATTTCCTGCTCAATAACATGCATGTTGTGTTTATTTTCAAGTTGTTCTTTTTAAATTATATGTAGATGCAAATTACTATATTTTATGCAATTGACTTAGAGTTAAGGGACCACCGAATGTTTAGTGCATCTCATAAACTGTCACGATGTGCCACGGATTGTGTGTGAGTTGTGAGTCGCATATAGATGCGGACTTGTGTGCTGACTGATCATTGGCGCGTACAGGCCATGCGTTAGGATATAATTGTTAATAGGTTATGTAGTAGACTTGGCAGTTATTAAGGATTAAACAGTGTCGTGGAGTCGACACATGTATAGTATCATGGGGAGGGGGAAGACAGTTATTTGCGTAGGGGCTACATGTTCAGTACACACATAGATTTGGGCCGATAGTGTCTCGTATGAGCGCTACTTACTGCCCCGGGGTCGATAGTTCTCGTATGAGAGCTACTTTCTGCCCATGGTCGATAGTGTCTCTTATGAGCGCTACCTACTACCACTCTCTCTCCATCTATGCTGAACACCTAAGCTCCTGCGTAGAACGTTGTCTTCTCAAAGTGTATATCACATAGAATGGTTAGGGACCTTTACACATGTATATTTTCTGTTGAGCTCTTACTATTCAGTTATGGCATGATATTATGTGTCTTGTTACGTCTCTCTGAGGACCTGGTTTTTCCCCAGGTGTGTGTTCTTGTTTTCTGTAGGTGTTCTAGCCGTGATCGACTCCATTTCTTCGAGGATGATTGCACTACGATCGTCTTCGCTCGCTCGCCAAATTCATTTCATTTCTATGTACTTCTTCCTTACCTGTTGGTAGTGGATTTGTCTTCGCCCAACATATTGTATTAAGATAATTTATTACATTTATATGATATCTTTTATTCATTTATTTTGTGTGGATGAGATTAGTTACGGTTCTACTACATTTTACAACTTATGTATTCATACGAGATTTCCATATATTGAAGAATACTTCGTATGAGTACTGTCACGCCCAGAACCAGAATACTGGAGAACGGGGGCAGACATAGCCAGCTACGTATAATGAAATGGAATCCATCTCACCATACGGTCACGGCTGTCTAGATATATGAGGGTTTAACTACAATCTATCAGTCTCTTATGGTCAATGAACAAGCCTAGTGTCTCAATCACAAGCAAGTAAGTAAATGTTACAAGATGTAAGATCACCAAATATACAATAGTAAGGCATCCCAAATATTACATATTCAGCTGATCATGAAGCTAGTCGTTACAAAATGTCAAGACTAGCAAGAGTTTCAGTCATACATGATCAACCCTAGGTTGCCAATCATGTTACAGCCCGTAGGCAGACAGTAAGTAAAAATGTACACGAGCTAACACTGGCTCGGCGGCTAAACGCCTCAAAAGAATAATTTTACAATAGAGTGGGAGAGCCAAAATAAATCTACTCGTTGCCAGGATTCCTTCTAGTGGTCACCATCTGGCAGAAAAATCGGTAGATCCTCTGGAGCTGCTCCGGTATCTGGCCATACAAAACCAGCTGGGTCAGATTCCAGAAAGAGCAAGTGCCACAAAGGAGGCTTCACTTAGGAACTAAAACCAGCAATTAGTACAAAAGTATAATTACAAATAAAAGGCAGTAATAAAAGGCTTGATAACAACATCAAACTGAGTACGAAGAAAACCATTCAAGTAGCCAGGTCACAACCCTTAAACCAAACAAGGACCGGGGTTGTAACCCTTCGTCTGAATAGAACTCCGTCTCCCATCTTGTTGGTAAGGTAAAACATATCAAGCATGACGGTTGATATACGATGAGATAACCATGGGACTATTCAGATAACCAGGTTACAACCCGTAAACCAAACAAGGACCAGGATTGTAACCATTCGTCTGAACAGAACTTGGCTTCTCCCACCATTTATCGGCAAGGTAAATATAAGAAATCAGGACATGTAACAATCTCATACAGAATCAAGACAAGAATAGACTGGTAAACCCCATCCAACATTTCACGGCCAAGCAATAAGTACGGCTTGATACTTTAACTAACTAGGGTTATCACAGGCCTAGTTACTAGCAAGATGCAGTGAGATTGCTCCACAGCCACAAGCCCTGCAGACCATCCAGGTTATCCAGGTCGAATATTAGTACAATAAGGGTGCAACACATGACAGTGTGCTGGAAATATGCCCTACTCGTCGGCAGGCTACAGATCCCAAGTGGGGCACCCAGATAACGGGATTGCCTGTAGCTGGAAAATCTTTTCATGACTACTGGATTATTCTAGTTGTTAGACTTAGTCGAATTCAGTGGGAATCCCTGACCGTGGTACTCAGGGATCTCCGTCCTAGACAGGATGCAAGACAAGACGGGTTCATTTGTACAAGCACAATCATCCACGGTGTTCAGGTTATTCATTCTTGTCAAGTCGTGTTAGCCGTCGCAACAGCATTCGAGATGTATCATGTCAGGTTTTGTCATGTCAAGAGTGTGCCACGGCGGGCCACTATCAAGAATTATCATGCCAAGTTATCATGTCAAATTTGTCAGGTCAAGTTATCTTGTCAGAAGTGCACTACGGCGGGTCACTATCAAGTCATGTCATTTATTAAGAAGGAGAGAAACTTGCACAATTAAATAATAATATATTAATAATATATATATTTTTGAAGTTAAGGAGAAACTCTACAACTTTCATGTTGGGAGTGGGAAGAAATTCTGACCACAATTCAAGCAAATAAAACATTTAAACAATTAAAGTGGACCTCATGCGGCTCATAAGTGGGAGAACATGCTTGCGGTCAAAGAGAGTGGGAGGCCACCCATGCGGCCAACCAAAGCTTATGCGGCCAGAAAATAACTGAAGGGGGGCCATGCGGCCAAGAATGGGTGGGAGGCCATACGGCCAACATTAAATGCCAGCAAGAAATATTCATGCAATCAGAAAAGACAAGAAGAGTGGGACCCACAATAAATGCAAGCTTCCACTCAAGCAAAAGAAAAGGGCACGTGGCCACTCAAGTACAGAGGCCATGTGGGTCCCAACAATTAATGAAATAAGAAAAGGTTCACGTGAACCATTTAAATATTGGTTCACGTGGCCAAACAATTATTATACATATTATAATATGCTATCCAAGTACATAAGGCCATACGGTCAAATCTTCTCATGCGACTAGGAATTAATTATTGCCATGCGGCCAACTAAATGGGCATGCCACTAATGCATGCAAGCCATAAATATATAAGCAAGCAAGGCCATAAATAAATATATATAAATAAGCAAGCAAGCCACATATATATATCAGCAACAAAGCCATATATATATACAAGCAAAGCCACGTAATAAATCTTTTTATGCAAGCAAAGCATGCAACAAAAGCATGCAACAAAGCTTGCATGAATAGGCATGCAAACCAAGTACTTGGCCAAGCATTCTTATGCGGCCAAGTGAGCTTTTCATGCGGCCAAGTGAATTTTCTACATGCGGCCAAGGAAATTTCTACATGCGACCAAGTGAGCTTTCATGCGGCTCACTATTCTGTAAGCAAGCAAGCCATGAATATTATAATGGATTAGATGCTTAAATGCATTAATGCATATGCTGGTGCTAGCTTGCCAATGCAAGCTTGAAACATTAAACTAATACTTAATGTATATAAAGGCTTAAGGTTCCATGCAACTTGCTGATGCAAGCTTAAAGATTAAATGCTTTAATGCTTCCATCCTAAACAACCATGCGGTCAACATTGTATTGCCTAAATATAAATGCATTAATATATAGGTATGCCTATACGGCTGGATGTTAATTGTTGCATTAAATAATGCATATGAGCTAAGTGCTTGCTATTGCATTCATAGGCCATGCGGCCCAGATAGGTTGGCCTATGCGGCTCACTTTTCTGTAAGCAAGCATTAGTATAATGCAATACAATATTAAAGTAATATTAAAGAAAGCCATGCTAATGCATGCAATGCTATGGGTGCCAGCATTAAATGCTAAGCCATGATAATGTGGCCAAGCCTTAATGCTAAACTTGCTCCCACGTGCATGCATTTAATGCTAAGTTGGCCAAGTATAATCCCATGCGGCTGCAAGCAATTTCAAATGCATAAAAGGTTAAATAATACAATTCTATATAAAGCCATGCGGCTCATTCTAGTGAATGGCCATGCGGCCAAGGAACTGCCACTTCTCCACTTTTCGAGAAGAAGAACACCATGAAGCCGTGCTTCCAAGCTCCATGAATTTGTCATCCAGAGTCCAAATCTGAACTTCTATAGGTCAAAATGGGGTAGAACGAAATTCTCTACAACATGGAACCATCAACTAGCAAAAATATGTAAGTTTGATAGATCAAAATTCATGGAAACCGAAAATACCACAAAACTAGATCTATAAGAAATTAACCATAGAAATGAAAAATGCTAAGTACTAAAGTGGGTTAGAAACACATGAGAAAGACAATGGAACAATAAAAAATGGGGTTTCTCCATGAAGCAAGGTGCACTTGCCTAAGCTCTCTCTCTTTCTCTCTCCTGGTAGGTGAAGAGTAAAGATGGAGAAGAAGAAATGAGTAATGAGTAATAATGGAAGAGAGAGAGTGGGATTGATATTTATGGTGGGAGTTGTGGTAGGTGGGAGTGGTTCTCCACATAAAACCAAACCAAGCGAAACCCACTAAACCGAACCAAACCAAGCCAATGTGATGCCATGATGAACCATGCTAATGCAACATTCAAAATAAAACCCAAGGCTAACTAATTATGACAAACCAAAAATATGAGTCCAAAGTACGTACACGTATTTTCCAATACGTAATACGAACCACGGGCATTACAAGTACAGCTGGCATGTCTACATTCCTAGTCCTACGTATTTTGGGACTAGGGTGTTACATGTTGTTGTGGTGGCCCATGCAGGTCAAGTTTGTCACTGCGGCTACGTAATTGTACCGATGTGGGCCTACAATATAGGATTAGAGTCTAGAATCTCATCCACCTACTTGACATCCTTTCTTGACTTCAAATTTTGAACTCTCGTTCGACCTCCTTGATTTGTATCCTGCTTGAATTCCTCCTACCGTAAATTCTTATCTTTCGTGCTTAGTGACAGTTAGAAAGATGACTACACTACTATATACTTATTGGTCAACTATATGGCTAGAAGGGTTACATTGGCAATTGGAATACATTTAAGACTCTAATAGAATTAAAAAGGCATTTTTTTTTAAAAAAAAGTGTGATTTACTTATTAGTAATTTGTAAAATAGGATATCTAAGGAAGTTGTAATCTTGAGATTTCTAAGTAGTGATCATAAGAGGATTGATAGGATTTTATTTTTATGTTGCAGAAAAATAATTGGAATCTATACACAATTGATTTAAGAAATTGTTTTGATTTTCGAATTTTGATATTTATGATCTATTGGATTATAGCTATACGTCTTTGAGCAAATATAAAACTGATTTGATTTTCAAGTGTGATATTTATGATCTATTGAGTTATAGTTATACGCCTTTGAACAGTTATAAATTTGGTTTGAAAATGATCTTGGATTTTAAATGTAGCAGTAGAAATTATTCTCGTACAACTTACGATTAGTATGTTTCTTAAATTTCAAATTTTAAGTGGAAGCAGTGATTTTAAATTTTGGTTTAAAATATTTCGGAAGATGTAAAAATAATTTTTGAGGAAGATTTTCAAATTTTAAATTGTGGCATGTGATTTATGATTTACAAATCTATTTAGATTTTGAGTAAAAAGATTTTGATTGAGATTATCAATAAAATGGCAAAAAAAAAATTTCATGTTGTCGGATTAGGGTTGATAAGTGCATTAAGATATTGAACTTCAATTTTGAGATTGTTTTTCTTGCTAAGAATCTTTCTGTAGTTATTTGAAAAATTTTGGGTTTTAAAATTTTGATTGATTATGAGATTTTATGGATTCGTGAATTATGAACTCTTGATTTCAATAGTTGAATTTGAACGTTAATATTTGCCATTAAAATCTTTTGATAGAAATTTCAATACAAACAGAACAGTATTACAATATAGGACTTAGACGTAGTCCTAGTAGTACACTTTTGTTTATCTGGGTCCCTTGTACCGATGGAGCGAGTGGTAATACGTTGACTCCGTTGACGATCTGACGACGGTTCTCGGTTCTCTAAATATCTGGGTTGCTCTGGGTGCTGGAGCTCGCGGAGAGGAAGAAGACGTTGAGTGTCTGTATCTGCCTCGGTGGTTGTGCGACGTCTCTGTCTGTCTATGTATGTTCGTCTCTGTGTGTGTAAGATGGAAATGATCCCTCTATTTATAGTCTGCAGGCTGGCTGCTCATGCGCGCATATGTAGGATGCGCCTGGACGCGGGGACGCCACGTGGTGATTACTGATGGAGGCGCGTGGGCGATGTGCCCTGATTGAGGAGTTGAATTCTTCATGCTGCTGTTGTGGGCTGGCACGTAGCAGGGGAAGAATCTTTCTGTTGCTGAGATCTTAGGTGAATCGAATCAAAGGACACGTGTCATAGGCCCATGGCTCGAAGATCTCGAATTTGGTGGGGAATGATCTGGTAGGATGCGCCTGAGATTGGGCGCATGAGGAGACTTTGGCTCGTAACCTTTGGGAGTCACGAACAATTTATGGCGCATGGTTTTTGAGGCGCACGGGAGGCTTCAGTAGTGACTTTACTTCTGTCTTTAGGGATCAGAGAAAAGTCTAAGGCGTATGGCTTTTGAGGCGCATGCAGAGCTTCAGTAGTGACTTTACTTCTGTCTTTAGGGATCAGAGAAAAGTCTAAGACGTATGGCTTTTGAGGCGCATGCAGAGATTTAGGCGCATGGCTGCGGAGGCGCATGCGAGATGGTTGGGCGGCCACGTGGCTTGTAATCGCCGAAGAAAAGTAATGATGATGCTGATGTTGGTGACGCTTCGTTTTCTGAAAAAGCTGTCAACTGCAGTCTTTGGGGAATGTGCTGCCAACTCTGTCAGACTTCAGCATTTAATGTTCTTTGACAGGTGATGGGTTGTCGAGTGGGCGCATCGATCGGCATTCCACTAGGCGCATGGGGCCACATGGGGGCGCATGCTTGTGAAGCGCTTGGTGCTGAGGGGCGTGTCTGTGTGATACGCGGCCTGGCCGGCGCATCCGTTCCGCTTGACACGTCTTTTGGTGCGACTGTTACGTTCTTCGAGTGCTTTAAATAGCCGTTTTTGACTTGGCTGAATTCGAAGCGTCAGGTTCATCCATTTAATGCAAATTCATTGCACGGGATTCGGAGAGCCATCCACTTGGCGCATGGGTTTGATTTGCCCGGCCTATAAATAGTGGCATGGAGAGAGTTTGCTTCTCGTTCTCTCACGTCCTCCCGAAATGAACTTGTTTGCTCGAGCACATTCTGTTGATGAGATGCTCCCGAGGGTGAAGATGCGACGCATTATCTTCATTGATGCACTTGAAGGTGACTGTTACATCTAAAAGTCGGAGTCGAGGGCTTCTGAGGCAGGCGGAAGGTGCCTGTTACATCCAAAGATCGGGATGCTCGAGCCTCATCTCCGTTATATGGAAAGAGCCGCAGATCGAAATTGCGGTACTGCGGCTTTGGGTCTTTTTCTTCTGTCAGAGTGGATGTTGCCCATTCTGGTTGTGTTGAAAGCTGCTCCTTTAGTCGCAGTTTCGATTGCGGTCTTCCTTCGTCTTTGGAGGCTCTTTCGAAGCCTACCCTGGCCACAGGTTGACTTGCGGTGCTCTTCTCTTCCTCGGTTTAGGGAGCTCTTCCTCCAGCTAGAGGGTTGATTGCCACCCTCGTTCTGCTCAATAAATGCTTTATTAGTCGAAGCATTTAGAAGACGGTGAGCCTGGCTGGAAGGGTGGCACATAACTGAGCTACTGAAGGGATGCACATAACTGAGGATGCACATAACTGAGCTGCTGAAGGGATGCACATGACTGAGGATGCTGAAGGGATGCGCCCGGCTGGGAGCGCATGGTGGGATGCGCCTGACTGAGAGCGCATGGTGAGATGCGCCTGTTCGAGAGCGCATGATGATGTTGCGTCTGACTGTAGACTTAGGGTCTTTTCTTTTTATAGAAGTTCTTCTTTGTACAGCCCTTTTTAAGACATGTAATAGACTTTTATATGAAATAAAAATCTTCTTTTAATGTCTATATTCTTGTTTTGCAGTGTCAAAGTACTTTGTCTGAACTTTCTGGTGCATGTAGTGTTGGACGCATAGGATTTCTGATCGTGAAATTCCATGCTTCTACAAGACCCCCTTCAAAGTTTTCAAAAAAATTTTGTCAAGTTTTGGAATACTTTGAATAAGAAGCATGGTGGTTGGGGCGTATGTCTGTTCGGGCGCATGGATACTCCGCGCATCAGTGACGGGCGCATGCTCCTCTCAGTTAATGCAAATGATAACGCCTCGATAACCAAGAAGATCAATGATGATCTTTTTGGTTTTATCTGCAGTTATCTCTTCACAGAACCCTAAGCGACGGCTGAGGTCACACTTCATCGGTTCATGCGTGCGACTGAGCCTATAAATAGGCGTGAGGAGAAGAGAGAGAGAGAGAGTTCTAGTCTGATCCCTCTCTTTGCTTTTGTCTTTTAGAGTTCCTCTTCGAAAAACCCTAACTTTCTCCTTTCAAGAAATGGCTCCCAAGACTCCTCGCGGCGGTGCTGGCAAGGGACGAGGCAAAGGGAAAGAACCTGTAGAGGCTGCTGCGGCTGATGTTCCCCATCCGCCTGTTGACGTTCGGCCATCGGTAGTTGGTGAGTTTCATCATCCCGTTCCTGTATCATACATACGCCGACGCGCATGGACCTTGAGTCCTAATGATGCGTCGAGGCTCCATTGCTGACGCGCATGGGTTTAAGCCCTGAAGATGCACTGAAGCTCTACTGCTGACGTGCATGGGTTTAAGCCCAGATGATGCGCCGAAGCTCCACTGCTGACGTGCATGGATTTAAGCCCAGATGATGCGCCGAAGCTCCACTGCTGACGCGCATGGGTTTAAGCCCCAAAGATGCGCCGAAGCTCCACTGCTGACGCGCATGGGTTTAGGCCCAGATGATGCGCCGAAGCTCCCTTTTTAGATGTGCATGAGCCTGATGCGCTTTTGATGAGAGCGGGGCTCAGATTCTTTTGTTGTTTGTAACATCCCTAAATCTTTGCCTTCTTTGTTGAACATCAGTGTCGATGACTGTCCCACTCTTGAATGAAGTGCTTCTGGATGCTGCCCTCTGCCAGATGGGAGTAGATTACGATGAGGAGGTGATAAATCCTGCTCGAGCTGCTATCATGCTGGATTAGCCTCCCGAAAGAATGACTCAAATCCGGGAACAACCGTATGGGTTCCTCAAACGAATGATGGAGCGTGGAAGATTGGTTTGGAGAACGCCTTACTTCTATTGAAGCAAAGGTGTTGAAGTTCAAGGAAGATTGGTTCTTTACAGCAAGAGGAGTGCATATGACTGTTAAGCAACTTGAACGTCAATGGCCTTTGACGGCCTTCTGTCGTCTTGCTTCCAAGAGGAGGATGTCTTGGGAATTAACCCCATCCCAGGGGGGAGCGGTGGCAGGTATCCTCAAGATCGACTCTACCTCCGATCAAAGGGATACTTTGGCCGCCATGCGGTCTGGGTCATCTTTCACCTGGCGGACTCTACGTCCTGGGAGCATTTACAGTGATGTTCCTATCAATACATTTGCTTTCGGCACTTCGACTTTTGCCAATCGCATGCTGTTGATGGAGCGATCATACCCAAAAGGTGAATTTCGGGTAGAGAGTTGGTGTCATTATGTTACCAAATGGGACAAGCTGACACTCTGGATGCTGTCACGGTTTCAAACCGAACTCCAAGAGATGGGGCTGACTGCCGCGATCCGTGCTACTCAGGCAGGTGTTGACATCAACCGACATATTTTCCTCGCACTCCTGGAGATGTTTAACACCCAGACCGGGACTTTCTTTACTCCGGTGGGAGAGCTGGGACTCGCACTTCATGAAATATACGAAGTGTCAAGGCTCCCTTGGGGGTCAGAACCTTATGAGGAATACTTCCCGACCAACGAGGAGTTCCAAGTCTTGGAGGACAAAGCTGAAGAGATGATGGCCGTCTTCAAGGAAGTGGTGAGTCATTATTACTATATGCAGAAGAGGGATAAGAGCGGGTCGCAACCTCACGTGACCGCCTGGAGGGATTACGTCTTTAAGCAAGACAAGGAGGATCCCTCTCAATTTACCACTCCGCCAGCGCTTTTTCGTAGCGAAGTGCTCTCCGAAATGAGCAGGTTAGGTGAGAAGAATCCTCGGGAAAACGAGGAACGGGAGTCGAATGAACGCTCCTATAGCTATTTCTGGCACCTTACTCATCGGATGTCGTCGAAAGCAGTGTTAGCTGCATATCTGATGGTTTGGCTTCGGGATTACGTCTTCTCGGGCGGGTCAGGATCCGTAGAGAGGGTGACCCGGAACTTAATCCTGCCAGCAGTGAAGTTGGTTTTCGGCCGGCGCCTGGCTCTACTCCTCGTGATGGTGCAGGAAACGTGGTTCATGATCGCGGTAGGAATGACAACTTCCCACGTGCCGAACTGCTATTTCACTATCTGATGGGGTGGTTAATTTTACACCATCCAAATGTAATGAGTCCGGGCTCGGAAGAAGATTATAGGGCCGGAGATGCATTCCTTCGCCGTTTCTGCCAGAGGAGCTGGTTGCATTCTGGCGTTCATGTTTACAGAAAAGTTTTATCCCGCCTTCAGGGGTGGGAGATCACCAAAGTAGGTCCTGTCCTTTCGGGTTTTGAGGCCAATGAAGACTTGATGGATTCGGGTGATGATGCCACCACTCTGCCTCCATGGAGATTTCGCTGGTTGCAAAGTATCCGGCCGTCTCATCTGGTGTACCGGAACAGGAACCAGTGTTACTTGGAGCCGTATTTACCGAGCCATTTTGCACGACAATTTGGTTATGCTCAGTTGATGTTGGATAATCCCAGTATCAACCTGGGGTATACTGGAAGCTTGCTGGATCGTGCGCGAGCTTGGCATTACTAGAATACCGGATATACCGGAGTTCGCTTTACGCTGCCCGTCCAGAATCCGCGACCGCCGATTCTTTTCTCAGCCGCCAAATTTTACTGTGTTATGGCTGCCATGCCTCCCGGATATGATAGGGAGACTAGTCTTGTTGTAGGCACCCCGTTAGCGGTGACCGGGAACATATTGGCGAGGGCTCGATCGTACCGTCCGCCAGAGGTGGGTCATCGAGGTACCCCTGCCGCATCTCCAGGGGGTCGGACAGAACCCTCGGTTGATCAACCAAAAAGATGTGCGGATACAGAGGCTGGCTCCTCTGCGTCAAAGAGGCAGAAGAAGGCATCGTCACCGACTGTGTCGTCGGACTCGACACCTACGGAGGTAAGGGTGTCCCATATAGTCCAATTCAGGATCCACATTTCGTGTGACTTATGCTTTCTTTTTGTAGGAGCCGCTCAAAAGGAGACCCCGTACTCCAAAGTCTGGTGGCGACAGGACAAAGGCGATGGCGGGCTCATCTGAAGAGCGCATTCTGCCGATTATGATGTCTTCCATGGAGGAGAATCCAGATAATGTCGTTGTTGGGGAGACTCCGGCATCTCCAGATTATGTTAGGAGGGCGGCGGAGGATGTAGCAGCTTCCGGGATAGTGCAAGCTGCCGTGGGGGCCTTGGACGTTGAGGGTCCTGCGGATACGGGGCTTGCTGATGATGAAGTGGGGTGGAGTTCGTCGTCTTCAGATGACGTTCCTCCAGAGATGCGTGAATCTGTTGCGGGGGCAACAGACGTGATTGCAACAGAGGAGAGGGTTGATTCCCCTCCTTGTCATGATGCGGGGAGGTCGGCTGTAGCGTTGCCGAGCCCTACCCCAGGCTCAGCAATGGAAGTTAAGGTGGCTGCCGACCGGGAGGTGGCGACAGATTTGGTCCTCGTGGAGGGATTCGATGATGAGGGGGAGACTCGTCTGCCGAGCCCGACCCCAGAAGATGCGCCCCGCCAAGAAACGGGAACTGATCCAGTTAGCTTGCCAGATGAAGGCTCCGCGCTGCTTATAGATCGCGCCTCGGTGGTGGAGGAGGCAGCTCCGGATGCTGATAGTCCCTTTGAGCCGGGAAAGGGCAAGGGCTTGCTGATGCAAGAGCCCTCTATTGCTTCTTCGACTTGGGGGACGATATCGACGCCCCACCCAACTCCTTCTGCACTCTTGGCATCTGGCACTAGTAGCAAAATTCAAGTTCCTGGTATGGGAGAGTCTGCTGAGGTCAATGTTCAAACCTCGCAGATTGAGATCGACAGGTCTTCTTCAGGTCCGCCATCCAGGGTAGCTCCTCCAACTCCTGCCATGACACCACAAGTGTTGGCGGATGCGGATGAGTACGTGAAATTCATCGTTGAGGCAGTGTACAAGATGCTGCAGAAGGGTGTGTCGACAGTGGTGAACACCAATAGGAGTTTCGCGATGGCAAAATCTATGTCGCTTCCACACATCAACCTGATACGTCACCACCAGAGCCATGATCATATGGCCGAGATTCTGGAGGCCTCAGTGACTGAGCTGGATCATCTGCTTTCCGAGTTTCAGCGCATCCAGCGGAATGATCTTTTCGTCCTGATAGACGCGAAAAAGGAGAAGCTGATTGCTGAGATTGAGTCCTCTTATCAGGCCACCGTGGATGTCTGAGAACGCAAAGTGGCTGAGACTGAAGCTGCAGTGGAGCGGTTGTCTCAGTCTACGCAGGAGAAGGTGGAGTTGCGAACTGCGTTGGGACGCTAGTATCACGGAGGTTGATGTCCAGATTCGCCACCTTGAGGACCAGCGGGCCCGACTCCTATTAGATGCTAAGCGTGCCCAGGCTGAACATATAGCATTCAAGAAGGAGGAAGCAGCTTTCATCCACCGGGCTCTTACTCTGGCTCAACAGCGGCAGCAGCTGGATGAGAAGCATGAGGATGACACTTCTCCTGAGGCCATAGAAGCGATACGTCAAGAAGCTGAACGTCGGGTCCTGGCGACTGTGGAGACTCGAGCGACAGACTTGAGGTGCCGGATTGAAGAGCTTTCAGCCAACCCGGGGATGTTTAGGGATTGTAGTCTCTTCTTTTTGTGTATTTGCAACTCTTGCTGGGGAGGGTGTAATCCTTTACTCTCTTTTTTTTAGAATAAAGAAATACAAAAAAAAATTTGATGTGTTCATTTTTGCTGTCATGAACTTGATAATTTGTGTGGACCTATTATCTTTTGCGCACCTTGGTTTTTAGGTACAGATAATAAGTTTGAGAGAACCAACATGTTTGCTCAGAGGTGATATGGACGTGGCAAATATGGGATTCAAATGATGGAATCTTCCTACTCAGAGGTGTTATAGACGTGGTAGGAATGACTCTGGGGGATACGCGGAACTACTCAGAGGTAATGTGGACGTAGAAGTTCTGCGATGAATGTACGGCAACGCAGGGGTTATCCGTACGGGATGTTTACTCAGAGGTAATGTGGACGTGGTAAACATAATAGGTAGCGTAGTCTTACGGAGTGTAGGATTTCGCTTTGTAGGGCGTAGGGGGACAACTCAGAGGTAATGTGGACGTGGTTGTCCTTCTACTGGAGGATGCCACGGAACAGCTGGGTTCCAGAAGCATCTGATTTTGTGGAAGGGAATTGTATGTGAATCCTGATGATTGGGTCTACTAATCCTTTGTGGAAGTACATGTCTGAAAGATGTCAAGAGTAGTACTTCTTTAGGAACTTATCGTTGATGGACATCATGAACAAGTCTCCATTGGATTTAGCGAGGCGGTAAGCACCGTTTGAGTATACCGTCTCTATGATGAAAGGTCCTTCCCACTTGGGCTCGAACTTTCTTGGTGTCTTGTGAGTCAACACGATCGCCTCCTGACTGCCAGAACCAGGTCACCTACTTAGAAATTCCTTTGCTTGACCTTCTTGTTGAAAGCCTGTGATATACGGGCTTGGTAGAGTTCAATGCGTTGTTGAGCTAGGAGACGCTTTTCGTCAAGTGCCTCCAGTTCTCGCAGACGACGACGTTGATTGTCCTCTTCTGTGAGTTGGTTTGTGATTGCTATGCGGAATGAGGGTATCTGGATCTCGAGAGGCAGTACCGCTTCGCTCCTGTAGACCAGAGAGAATGGTGTGTTGCCTGTCGGGGTCCGTACCGTTGTGCGATAGGCCCAAAGGCATTCGCCGAGCTTTTCGTCCCAGTCGCGTTTGTTGGATGACACGACCTTTTTGAGTAGCCTGACGATAGTCTTGTTGAACGCCTCGGCCAATCCGTTTGCTGCCGGATTGTAGGCGGTTGAAGCCACGTTTTGAATGCGATTCTTGTCATAGAATCTGCTGAAAACATGGCTGATGAACTGAGGACCATTATCGTGGATAATCCTCCGGGGTACCCCGAAACGGTAGATGACATGGTGCTTGATGAAGCTGATCACCCTAGAGCTCTTCACTTCCGCCAGTGGAACTGCTTCTGCCCATTTGGAGAAGTAGTCGGTGATGGCTAGGATGAAGCGGTGTCCCCTTGATGAAGGAGAGGTGATCGGTCCTACAATGTCCATGCCCCAAGCTTCGAAGGGCCAAGAGGCGACTGTAGGATGTGGTGGTTCTGACGGTGTATGGATGAAGTCTGCGTGAAGCTGGCACGCATGGCACTTTTTAGCATAGTCAACAGCGTCAGCGGCCATGGTTGGCCAGTAGTAGCCCATGCGTCGCAGTCGATCCTGCAACTTAGGGCCAGGTTGATGGGCTCCGCAGGTTCCATCATGAGCTTCTCGAAGGGCTTCGGCTGCTTCTTCGTTTGACAGACATCGCAGGAGAAGTCCATCATAGGAGCGTCGGTACAGCATTTTAGTAGCTGTATCGTAGTAGAATCGAAGGGAGCGCCTCTTGACTGAGACAGCTTCTTTCGGGTCTTCTGGAAGAATTTCGTAGACAACAAAGTCGATGAACGGGAACCTCCAGTCTCGGATATTAATACCAGCACTTGTTGACATGGCATGGGCCACTTGTGAGCACAGGTTGTTTTTAGGACAGACCAAGTCTCGACCAACTACCGTGACGTGGTGTTGAGTCCCGAGGGGTGCTGCTAATGAGGCTGCGAGGCCAGCCAGAGCGTCAGCCTCCAGATTTTGTAAACGAGGTACATGTTCGATGAAGAACTTGATGAAGGTTGAAATGATGTTCAATGCAACTTCATGGTAAGGAACCAGATCTTCATGACGAACTTTGTATTGCCCTCTGATCTGGTTTACGACGAGTTTTGAGTCGCCGTAGGCTTCCAGATGATCCACCCCCAGCTGTCGCGCCAGCTGGAGTCCCATAATGAGAGCGTTGTACTCGGCAACATTGTTGGAGCACGGCTTCGAAAGGGAGTAGGCGCGCTGGATGACCAGCTGATCGGGGGAGACTAATACTACCCCCACTCCTGCGATGATTTGGCCTTTGGGGCCTGTTCTTGAAGTGCCATCGAAAAACATCCGCCAGACGGAGCTTTCTTCGGTGACGTTAGATACTTGGACCTCATCTGGGATGTCTTCATAGAGTCTGAAGGACTCCGGGATGGGGTGTGCAGCTAAAAAGTCGGCCAGAGCCTGACCCTTGACGGCTTTTTGTGGAACGAACACCATGTTGTATTGTGTTAGCAGGATCGCCCACGTAGCTAGCCGGGAATTTAATGACCCTAGCTTCGTCATAAGAACTCTGAGTGGATTGACTCGGGAGATGACATGAATCGTCTGGCCCGAGACATAATGGCGAGTCTTCTGGATGGCAAATACCAATGCCAAGCACTCCTTTTCAACGAGGTTGTACCGGTGTTCGGCCCCGATCAGTGTTCTACTGAGGTAGTAGATAGCTTGCTCGTAGCCTGTATTGCTGTTCTGAGCCAGCAGAGCGCCGAGGGAATGATCCATGGCACGGACGTAGAGGAGAAATGATTTGCCGGCGACAGGTGCCACCAGGACTGGCGGGCTCATCAAGTAAGCCTTGATGTCATCGAAAGCTTTTTGGTATTCCTCTGTCCAGATGTAAGAGACTCCCTTCTTCATGAGCTAGGTGAAGGGTTGACACTTTTCGGAAAGGTTTGCTATAAACCTCCGGATGTATGCCAGACGCCCCTGCAGGCCTCGAAGTTCTCGAAGGTTCTTCGGAGGGTCCATGTCAAGGATGGCTTTGGTCTTCTCGAGATCGACATGAATGCCTTTCGCCATGATAATGAAGCCCAAGAACTTTCCGCTAGAAACCCCTAAGAAGGATTTAGCGGGGTTCATCTTGAGTTGATGCGCCCGCATGAGATAGAAGACTGTCTTCAGGTCTTGAAGGTGATCTCCTTTGAGACGGCTCTTGACTGCGATGTCATCAACATAACATTCGACTATCTTACGAAGATGCTGACGGAAGATGGTGCTCATAGCTCGTTGGTATGTCGCACCGACGTTCTTCAAGCCGAAGGGCATCACTGTGTAGCAGAAAATGCTCTTTGGAGTCCTGAATGATGTATGTTTTACGTCATCGGAGAACATCTTGATCTGGTTGTAGCCCGAATATTCGTCCATGAAAGACATGCGTTCGAAGCTACATGTGTTGTCGATCATGACGTCGGTGATTGAAAGCGGGAATTCGTCCTTCGG
The DNA here is from genome assembly GCA_029216955.1 of Iris pallida. Classification (NCBI taxonomy): domain Eukaryota; kingdom Viridiplantae; phylum Streptophyta; class Magnoliopsida; order Asparagales; family Iridaceae; genus Iris; species Iris pallida. The sequence continues at coordinate 10,293,459 of JANAVB010027397.1, forward strand.
GAAAGCGGAGTTGAGATCCCTGAAGTCGATGCAGACTCGTATCTTTCCATTCTTCTTGGTGATAGGGACAACGTTGGCCACCCAATCTGGGTGTTGTTCTTCACGGATGAAGCCGCTGGTCAAGAGTTTGTCCACCTCCTGATCGATGGCGTTCATGACGTCAGGACGAAAGCGTCGCTGTTGTTGTTTGATAGGCTTGGCATCATGTAAGATGTTAAGCCTATGCATCACGATCTGGAGATCAAGTCCCGACATATCTTCGTAGCTCCAAGCGAAGGCATCGATATACTCTTTAGCCAGCTGGATTAAAGATTCTCGATCTTCTCCTTTTAGGCTTTTGCTGATGAAGATGGGTTTGGAAGAAGATCCATCCCCAAGGTCGATCTGCTCGACTTCGTCTTCGGTAGGGAGTTCGCGTAATTCAAAACGAGACTCCCACTGTTCTCCCAGGCGTTCAGCCCATGGTTCTTCTTCGAAGAATCCTGGCGTTTGGTTTTCGCCTTCATCTTCTTGAAGTTGTGCAGATGTCATGTTGGCTGATAGCACTCTCTTGAAGACTGAGCCGATACTGGTATCGGAATCCCAGGTTGATGCTTCGGATGAGTGAGAATGTTCTGCTTCTTCTTCCTCCAAACTCTCTGGAGTTGACGGCAGCGTAACATAGCCCACCCCCGTCGAGTTCGATTATAGTAGTCCTGCGGCTTTCCTTTAGGTGTTGGAAGCCGGAGAGGAAGACGTCGACCCTTGCCGTAGTTCAGGCCTTTGTTGCTTTTTAGGTCGTAACCCATCTTTTGGATGAGGTACTTTGCCTTGTCCATGTACCGATAGACTTGTATTCTGCCGGTATCTGGTTCTGGTTCGAGTGGCGGGAGGTCTTGATGACACTCAACTTTGCCGAAGATGATGGATTCTTCGTCTCGACTCCGCGGAGGGACTACAAAATAGACCCCTTGGGACGGGACTACTCGATTTACATGATGGGTGGTCGTTATTTGTGTTTGCAACGACCGTAGAGCATTATCTAATGTATACATGGCATTCCAATATGGAAGACTAGAATAATTAAAAGACACTCTGTTATTGATGAAACACGAGATTTTATCCCGCGGGATTACATTATCCAGAGAGGGTGCATCTACATCAGCAGAGATATATTCCTCTAGCTCTTCATCTGTGAGTACCGGGATTGGATCGGGAGAGTCCACCACAGCTTTGATCCTGGGGTCCGAGAGGGCTATGTGGGCCTTCTCCGGCAGCTTGGAAGATGGTTGCGGCGGCTTGCCCTTAAGGCTCACCTTCAGAGGTGCCTCAACTGCGCCTTCGGTGATGGGTGTCTTCCCCTGTAGTTTTGTCACGACGAGAGCCGATGTTTGAGGCGGTTTTCCCTTGAGTCGTATCTTCAGGAGCAGTTGGTGCTTTCCCGGGTAGCTTGATGTTCATGGGAGGTAACTTCTGAGGCGGTTTGCCTTTGAGTCGGATCTTCAAAGGAGCGTCGGGAGTCATCTCCGGCTCCATGTCCGGCTCTGCTGCCATTTCTGCTTCATCGTCAGCATCATTGGCTTCCTCCTCGTCAGATGACTTATACAAGGAAGAATCAGTGAAGTAGGCTTCAACCCCTTTGAAAGGGTCAATGTTCGCGAACTTCGTCCGGATGACGTCGTTGGTGGACACGTACTTCATACATTGGTGGAGTGTGGATGGCACCACCATGTACTCATGCAGCCATAGACGACCCAACAGGAGGTTGTAGTTGACGTCGGCGTCCACGACATAACAAGTCACCTCAGTTCTAAGGTTACCGATATGGCACTTTAGTCGTATCTTGCCCAGTGGTTCGCTTTTGCTAGCGTTGAAGCCACTGATTGTTGTGTTGGATGGCGCCAGTCGGTACATTGGGATCTCCAGTGTTGAGAGCAGCGTCTTCGGGATGATGCTGAAAGAAGACCCCGGATCGATCTGAATCCGCTTCACCTTGACAGAACCAATATAACATGTATAATACAGCGGCCTGTTGTGTCGGTTGTGCTTGAGGAGCATGTCTTGTTGGATGAAGGTTATATTAGGGATAACCTCATCCGTACAATGACAGTACGCACATATAGTTGGGAGATCTTCAGGCTGCTTGACCTGACTAATGAAGGATTCAGCATCCTTTAGGGCTTCACAGAGAGCTTCGCGAGTGTCTTTGGAAAGACGAAGGAGCTCAAACAGAGAAAGGCGGGCAGGAGTGCTGGCAAGTTTTGCCAGTATGTCGAAGTTGTGGGGCTTGGCTAGCCCCGAAGCATTCTCCTTTCGCAGAGGCCTGTCGAAACGAGCCTCTACATTCTTCTGCTTATTAGTTGCTGGAGGCTTGGACGGACCCCCTCCTTCGGTAGCAGGGACGGTGCAAGGAGGCACCACCTCGACGGCAGCTTCGTCGGGTTGGGCGTTCTGTTGTGAACGCATTTGTACAGGAAGAGCCTCTTCTGCGGAGGAAAAGACCATGCGGTAAGACTTGATCTTCCTGCCTTTGGTTTTGGAGGCATAGCGTACCTCCGGTTGAGTAACCTCGGAGACGAGGTCAGGGTGAACCCATAAGATCTCTCCCCGAGATGTGGTGAGTGGGATGAGTCCACTCACGTTGTCACGAGTAGGTGGAAAGTTAACCACCTCCATTGTCGCCTTAGGGATGGGGACTACACCATCTTGTGTTGTAGTTGGCGGCAAGGTGCCGAACTGGAGCGACACCACGTTGGCCGAAACCGTCTTCTCTTCGTAGTCGACGGAGATAATATCCGTATTGATCATACGCTGGATGTAGTTTTTGAGGACGTAGCAGTCCTTGGTTGGATGTCCGACAAACCGATGGTAGTGACAGTACCTCGGATTGTCCACTTTTCCAACCTCGTCCGGACGCTTCGGGTCCGACAACTTGATCTTGTCACCCTGCTTTAGTATCTCGAAGAGTTGTAGGGTATCTTCATCGTTGAAAGAGTACACTTCCTTTGGCCTTGGTGCAAGTGGAGGCTTTTGAGTATGTGCTGATACACCTTTTGAGGCATTGACAGTCAATGCCTGTTTTCCCTTTGTCTCTCGTCTGGGGTTGTTGGCTGCAGGTCGCTTCCCCTTGTCCTCAAAGGCAGGGAAACTAACTCCCAGAAGGCGAGTATTGGACGCCTTCTTTTCTGCTGCTTCGGCTTCGATGATAAAGGAACTCCAGTCGGGAGAAGGAGTGGAGTTGAGCCAGAGTTTGACTGCAGGCAGCATGTTCATGCTGCAGGAGAAGAGGAGTGCATGTTCTGGCATGCCCGGGGGCAGTCTGAAGCAGGCCTGTCGGAAGCGTTCGATGAATACTCGAACTGTTTCCTTCTCCTTCTGGCGTATCTCTATGAGAGACGCCATTGTCATGTCCTTCCCGCCGTCGTAGAAACGGTCGAAGAAAAGGCACGTCAAATCGTCGAAGGAAGATATGGAATTGTCGGGGAGGCTGCAGTACCAGTCGTACACCACTCCTTTCAGTGCGCCGACAAATATGCTGGTGAGTAGCGCATCCTCATTCGGCAGATGTCCCGTTTGGGACTAAAAGTACGTCAAATAGCGACGTAGAGAGTCTTTCCTGTCGTATGGCGTCAATGTTTATGGTTTATATTTGGGAGGATAAACCACTTTATTCCATTCGAGGGGATAAGGTTGGGGGATGCCCATCTTTTGGTGCTCCTCTTATCTATTCTTGGACTCAAAGCGTTCGCGCAGGTCCCTGATCATCTCGACCACGTCTTCCGTGGAGCTGGGAGTCGGGGAAGGTGGTACCACCTGGAGTTGAGCATTTGAGGGCTCCGACGTCCGAGGGGCTTCGCGACGATCCGTATCCAAGGATACCCGTTGAGGGGGTACACTTGACTCTCCATTGGCCCCTGGGTCGGGACCGGTAGAAGGTGTCCTGGCCAAAGCTGACCGTATCTCAAACACTGCTTGAGTCAGTGTTTGTATGAAGGCAGAGAGGGTTTTGAGTCCTCCCTCCAGGGTATCCATGCGCTGGACGAGGTCTGGTGGCGGCGTATCAGACTCGATATCACCTCCAGCCATGTAGACTGTCATGACACGGCTGGAGTCGGATGGCTCAGTTGAGGCTTCGCTTTCGGCCTCGCTCTCCTGTAGAGGAGTTGTTGTTTCCGGAGTTTTGTCTTGGCTACCCCCAGCTATGTTCCTGAGGACTTCTTCGTCTTCGAGACTCGGATCCGCAGGGGATAGACTACCCCCAGCTAAGTTTTGGAGGACGCCTTCGTCTTCGGGAGAAGTATCCGTAAGGGCTTGATTACCCCCAGTCATGTCTTGAAGGACTTCTTCATCTTCGAGATGCAGGTCCACAGGGGCTAGACGACCCCCAGCTATGTCGGGGAGGCTGACTTCGCCCTGAGGATGAAGATCCACCCCAGCTGTGCTTTGGAGAACACCCTCATTTTTGGAAGGAGGATCAACAAGGGCTTGACTACCCCCAGCTTCCTCAAGATCATCTTCCTCCCCCGAGTACCTTCGAACAATCCGGAGGACGAGACGGTTGTCTTGGTTTTCCTCGGCTGGCTCTTGGACGAGGAATTGCCAGTCGTCTTTCGGACTGACGAGGAGTTGGAGATTACATTACATTAAGCAACCTTTGGCTCCTCTTTTGTTGACACCTTCCCGAGGCGACGTCGGAGGGGTGTTGATGACTGCAGCCGCTGGAACATCGACTGTCATAGTAGGACTGCTGCCTTACAACAGCAGTTGATGGTGGCTACAGCACAAGTGTGCCCTGTGAGGGGCACATCGTGCTCGTCAGTCGACTCTCCTGATCGGCGCTTGTGAGTGATCACGTTACGCAGATCGTTGGAGGAGAGTGCCACCTTCGTACCCCCTTCAGGCGTATGGCAAGGCCAAGCGCCGGGGTGGTCAAGTGAATGCTGTGCCCCCTGATCCAACACCAAACAGGTGCTCAGATCAGTAGTGGGGGAACAACATTTGAAGTGACTTGAACGGACCTCAGAAGCACTACCAGAGGAGGCACGGGAGTTCAAGACCACTGGTTTGCCTTGCTCGACTTGGTTGCGAACGCAACAGATGCGCCCAAGTGAGTCAAGGACTTTGAAGGTCGGCTCGTTTCTGGCGCAGAAGCACCTGAGTCGACCTTATATAGCTTACCATCAGCAGCGCGCATGATTGTGAGCGCATGCTTCTGGCTTGCTGCTGGCATAGCACGTTTGGGACGCATGGCCTGTGCTGCCTTGGACTTCTTCGTACCAGGCCGCTGGGGCGCGTAGTACTCAGAATCCAAATTCTCCTCGCCACTACAGCGAGTGAGTCTGTCAAAGACAGAGACCTTCTGTGGCGCATCCGAGGTGATGCGCGGGGCATTAGCCGCGCCCCTGCTCCGTCGACGCATCTTCCTCGCGTGAGAGGGAGATGGCTGGGGAATGTGGTCAGCCGCACGTTTCCCCGAGAGATGTGCTACACCGGTGGGCGCATCTTGGTTGGTGAGGACGTCAGTAGGAAGGGAAGGATGGATCGGCACATCCCCTTCGGTGGTGGTGCCAGAGACGTCGACCATGCGCACCCAAATTTGGCGAGCCTTCTTCGGCTTCGGCAGCCGCTTCGAAGGGCTCGCACTGCCTTCAGAGATGAACTCCTCATACGCTTGTTGATTGAGGCGTACGACCAGCATCTTGTGGGAGGAGCCCACCTTCACGTCATCAGATTGTGACACCGCTTTCTCGGTAGAGGAAAAATAGGTCCCCAACAGAGTCGCCAGCTTGTTTGCCATTAAAATCTTTTGATGGAAATTTCAATACAAACAGAACAGTGTTACAATATTGGACTTAGACGTAGTCCTAGGAGTACACTTTTGTTTATCTGGGTCCTTTGTGCCGATGGAACGAGTGGTAATGCGTTGACTCCGTTGACGATCTGACGACGGTTCTTGGTTCTCTGAAGATCTGGGTTGCTCTGGGTGCTGGAGCTCGCGGAGAGGAAGAAGACGTTGAGTGTCTGTATCTGCCTCGGTGGTTGTGCGACGTCTCTGTCTATCTATGTATGTTCATCTCTCTGTGTGTAAGAAGGAAATGATCCCTCTATTTGTAGCCTGCAGGCTGGCTGCTCATGCGCGCATATGTAGGATACGCCTGGACGCGGAGATGCCATGTGGTGATTGCTGATGGAGGCACGTGGGCGATGCGCCCTGATTGAGGAGTTGAATTCTTCATGATGCTGTTGTGGACGACACGTAGCAGGGGGAGAATCTTTCTGTTGCTGAGATCTTGGATGAATCGAGTCAAAGGACACATGTCGTAGGCCCATGGCTCGAAGATCTCGAATTTGGTGGGGAATGATCTGGTAGGATGCGCCTGGGATTAGGCGCATGAGGAGACTGTGGCTCGTAACCTTTGGGAGTCACGAACAATTTGTGTCGCATGGTTTTTGAGGTGCATGCGAGGCTTCAGTAGTGACTTTACTTCTGTCTTTAGGGATCAGAGAAAAGTCTAAGGCGCATGACTTTTGAGGCGCATGCAGAGCTTCAGTAGTGACTTTACTTCTGTCGTTAGGGATCAGAGAAAAGTCTAAGGCGCATGCAGAGATTTAGGCACATGGCTGCGGAGGCGCATGCGAGATGGTTGGACGGCCACGTGGCTTGTAATCGCCGGAGGAAAGTAATGATGATGCTGACGTTGGCGACGCTTCATTTTCTGAAAAAGCTGTCAACTGCAGTCTTTTGGGGACGTGCTGCCAACTCTGTCAGACTTCAGTATTTAATGTTCTTTGACAGGTGATGGGTTGTCGAGTGGGTGCATCGATCGGCATTCTACTAGGCGCATGGAGCCGTATGGGGTGCATGCTTGTGAAGCGCTTGGTGCTGAGGGGCGCGTCTGTGTGATGCACGGCCTAGCCGGCGTATCCGCTCCGCTTGACACGTTTTTTGGTGCGACTGTTACGTTCTTCGAGTGCTTTAAATAGCCGTTTTTGACTTGGCTGAATTCGAAGCGTCAGGTTCATCCATTTAATGCAAATTCATTGCACGGGATTCGGAGAGCCATCCACTTAGCGCATGGATTTGATTTGCCCGGCCTATAAATAGTGGCATGGAGAGAGTTTGCTTCTCGTTCTCTCACGTCCTTCCGAAATGAACTCGTTTGCTCGAGCACATTCTGTTGATGAGATGCTTCCGAGGGTAAAGATGCGACGTATTGTCTTCATTGATGCACTTGAAGGTGACTATTACATCCAAAAGTCGGAGTCGAGGGCTTCTGAGGCAGGCGGAAGGTGCCTGTTGCATCCAAAGATCGGGATGCTCGAGCCTCGTCTCCGTTATGTGGGAAGAGCCGCAGATCGGAATTGCGGTGCTGCGGCTTTGGGGGCTCTTTCTTCTGTCAGAGTGGGTGTTGCCCATTCTGGTTGTGTTGAAAGCTGCTCCTTTAGCCGCGGTTTCGATTGCGGTCTTCCTTCGTCTTTGGAGGCTCTTTCGAAGCCTCCCCTGGCCACAGGTTGACTTGCGATGCTCTTCTCTTCCTCGGTTTGGGGAGCTTTTCCTCCAGCTAGAGGGTTGATTGCCACCCTCGTTCTGCTCAATAAATGCTTCATTAGTCGAAGCATTTAGACGGCGGTGAGCCTGGCTGGAAGGGTGGCACATAACTGAGCTGCTGAAGGGATGCACATAACTGAGGATGCACATAACTGAGCTGCTGAACGGATGTACATGACTGAGGATGCTGAAGGGATGCGTCCGGCTGGGAGTGCATGGTGGGATGCACCTGACTGAGAGCGCATGGTGAGATGCGCCTGTCCGAGAGCGCATGATGATGCTGCGCCTGGCTGTAGACTTAGGGTCTTTTCTTTTTGTAGAAGTTCTCCTTTGTATAGCCCTTTTTAAGACATGTAATAGACTTTTATATGAAATAAAAATCTTCTTTTAATGTCTATATTCTTGTTTTGATGTGTCAAAGTACTTTGTCTGAACTTCCTGGCGCATGTAGTATTGGGCGCATAGGATTTCTGATCGTGAAATTCCATGCTTCTACAGTTATGTTTTGGAAAAAGTTAGTAGCAATATGGTAAAAGTTTACTTTGAGATTATTAAAGGAAATGAAATTGTTAGCCATAATCTAATTGGACAGCTTAGAGTAAATACAATTTTGGTGGTTTATTGTTTTTTTTTAAATTTTTTTATTAAGAGACTTTTTGAGGGAACTCCAGTTAAATTTTTTTTTTACCACTAAGATAACTCTAATGAGTTAGGAGTATTCCATACTAATTGTCATATCCCTCATGACCAAGATAGTAGTGTACATACAAGTGTTGTTAGTCATCTCCAAGATCATATGGTTATATTCCAATCTTGACTCCCTCGACATTCCCTCAAATCTAGATTTTATCGTGACTTTCTAACCATTTGAAACTTGAGAAATAATTGGATTATTTCTTGATCATACCCCATCAAGTGGTTGTCATATCTCTAGAAATGGTATTCCTAACTTATTTTGCCTTGATCTACTAGAATCTGAATAATCATTATTTCATGAATTCCCACTTTCTATTTAAATTCTTTTGTGTCCCTTACCGTGGCTTGAATATTTGGAGTAGAACACTAGACTTTTTCAGCCGACAAATTTCATATGCAAGACCTAGACGAGCCCACCTTCATGTAGGTATATCACGTGCCACTAAAACACGTCTCCTTGTACTCTAAATTCATATTGCGACTTTCGGGTCAAAAAAAACTGGACTCAAATCCCTACCGTGAAACCAATATAATTTTTAACTATAGATGAGACTCGACCTCGACTCAATTCTTTCCATCCGATGTGTAATGCTTGACTTGCGCTTTACCTTGATTGCTTGACCCATTGACCCTTTTACACTACTAGTTTAACTCTTGTAAGTTGGGTAGAATACCTCCCGACCTAACCAACCTTTTGTGGACCACATTGATAGGTTCACTTGGACCATAGAATTCAGTGGACCCTAACTTATCTAGTAAACCAAGCCGACTGCATAGGCCCAAATTTCGGGCGGAACTTAGATTTTATAAGATCTGGGACTAATTGATTTCTTTCATCATTACCCTTTACTTATTATTTTATCTACCTATGATGCTAAAATAGCTTAGTTTTGCAAGCGTATTCTTTATCAAGCTTGATCATGACATATGTTTAATGTGGACGCCCACTAATACATTGTCTAATCAGAACCGACGTATTATGGTCTGATCAACCATAGTACACTTGGTTCACTTTTTGTATATTGTTCAACGTGGATGGAGACATAGTTAAACTTGACCATAGAGTCTCATCCGCGACTGCCTTGACAATTCTACTTGAAATTTTTCCATCGTCTTTGAACCACTTATCCGTATTCAATAATATCTTCTTCAAACTCATTATTATTCGTCTTTCGCCTATATTAGAAAGACAAACACCCATACTTGACATCCCCTTTAGTTTCCCTATCACCTATGACCACGTGTAGCCATTACCAACCCATGGTGATATCCTCGTCTTAAAATTTTTCGTCCTATTTCCCGACCCTATATCTTCTCACTTGAATGATTCCTATCATCCTTTCATTTGTGCCCCAACCTAGACACTTACCATACAACCTTCTCCGAAGAGACCTACCCCCCAAGTCCCCAAAATATCCACTTAAGCAACTTCCATCGTACTATCATGATTTTTCTAAAGCATATTTGTCGTTTCATTGCCTCGCCCAATTAATTGTGTTGCCTCACCCTCGTACCTTCTCACCCCCTTCTTATTCTTAATTTCGAGGACGAAATTTTTGTAAGTTGGGTAGGATGTAAACCCCCTAAATTTTTACTATATTTTTTATCAATTTTGGTACTGATTTAAAAAAATTTGTATTGTACGTCGCATAGTCGTATTGTACGTTGTGCGCAAGCGACGTATTCGTAAATTGCTCGTCGAGTGCGAATATGTGCGAGGTACATATTTTTGTAAAACATTTTTAGAAGCTTGATTTTTTTAAATAATAAATAATAAATATTTTTGATTATTTTAAAAGTTGTAAAATACGTCATATTGGAATTTCTAACTCTTTATTTTACATTATGAAAGGTTTTATAAATGATAATTTTGAAAACGTGGTATTATGCAGATATTCATTTCATACGAGGTGCATAAATTTAAATTATATATATATAATTCCATTTTTCAAATTTATTGATATTAACATGTTATTATTCAAAAAGATATTTAAAAATATTTATTATTTTTAAAATTATTATTATTGGTATTTTTGGAAAATATATTTGGAAATTTCGTAGCCATTTTAAATCTTAATTTGATTTTATGGGTTTAATTTAAAAAGTTTAAAAGTAAAATTTATATTTATATTAAGTTTAGATGATCTGGAATTAAATTAGAATTTAATTTAATTTTAGATTTGATTTATTTAAATTTATATGATATTATCTATAGAGGATTTAAATTCCCAAATCCCTATCCAATTGGAAATTCCCACATCCTATAAATAGGCAGGTACTCTTCCAGGATTTTTACCACAACCCACAGATTGTGTATCGTGTCTGTGTCTCCCATCCACTATATCCATATTTGTACAAATACATTAATCTCCTCGCGCCCGACACCCCAGACGCATCCAAATTCCTAAACCTAACCCAAAATTCTGAACCCGTGTCGGCATCCCGACACAGACCGTAGAAGCCATGTCCGACCCCTGTCTCCTCCACGCACCACCACTACGTCGTCGTCATCAACATCCCCGTCTCCACCATCTCCGTCTTCATCGTTCCGAAACCATCACCACCACCGAACCCACGCCCTATCCACCGCGGCCATCTCCGGCCGTTCACCACACCACCACCGCGGCGTCCACCGCCGACGCCGGTCATCACCACCAACAATCCCCAAATTTCAGAAATATCAAGAAGGGGAGAACCCTAACCTCGACGCGCCACCACTCCCCGACGTCCGCCCGGCGCTGTCCCTTGCTGTGCCGGCCAGAAACCCCAGCGCGCCTCCTCGGATGGCCACCTCTCCTTCTCCGCCGCACAGTGGCAGCCGAATCCAGCACCGTCGTCGCCGCCTCCACGAAGGCAGTGAGCCACTGCGCCCTCCGACCTAGGACGGAGCACAGCTCTAGCCACCCCGGAGCAGTCGCCGGCGTCCGCGAACCCTTTTCCGTCGGATCAGTCCGTGCCCCTCTCCGATTAGCCGCCTCGGAGCAGTCGCCGGCGCTCGACCACCGGAGCTGCCTCCTTACAGCCTGGACCCCGGTGCGCCGCCTCTTCCCGGCCGCCTCCCTCGGCGCCACCACCGGCGCTCCACTCCGAGACCCCCGCGCAGCTCTCCTCTCCAACAACACCGCCGTCCGCCCGCGCGTTCCAGTCGCCGGAGCACGCGCGCCGGAGCCAACCCTCCGGTAACCCTTCTCCCCTTCTTTCCACATCTCTCTCTCTCTCCTCTCTCTTTTTTTTGGAAGTGAACTGAACAGTCATTCACTTGATCCTTATAATTACTATGTGTTTATTTTTTTTTATTTTTTTTAGAGATGGTGAATTGTTTGTTATTATTATTATTATTTCTATTATTATTATTATTATCATTATTATTTATTATTAGATTTATTATTATTATTATGATTATTATTATTATTATTTGTTATTATTATTAGTACTATTATTATAAACATGATTTTTATAGATTGACTAAAATTTGAAATCTATATATTTATGATTTATATTTAACTTAGCATAGATATTATTACCAATAGTATCAATATTATTAATATTTTATTTTCGGTTTTATACTACTATTTTCTAAAAATATAACTATTATAACTAAATAGTAGTTTCAAATTTATACAAAAATTTCCTAATATTTTATTCATCAAAATTATTTTAACTAATAAAATGTATTTTTAAGTAATATAGAATACTTTCCAAAAAATAGTATATGTATTCACTTACGCAAAATTTTCTCTTTGTCGTCATCACAAATCATGACTAATCTGATATCCTTATTTCTCCTTGCGACTTTACCAATCAACCATGACTATTGGACACTCGAAACTTGCCGGATTATTGCACCCCACCAGGCGACACATCAGGCAAGACACCTTGCCTTTACTGTTTAATTTCCTGCTCAATAACATGCATGTTGTGTTTATTTTCAAGTTGTTCTTTTTAAATTATATGTAGATGTAAATTACTATATTTTATGCAATTGACTTAGAGTTAAGGGACCACCGAATGTTTAGTGCATCTCATAAACTGTCACGATGTGCCACGGATTGTGTGTGAGTTGTGAGTCACATATAGATGCGGACTTGCGTGCTGACTGATCATTGGCGCGTACAGGCCGTGCGTTAGGATATAACTGTTAATAGGTTATGTAGTAGACTTGGCAGTTATTAAGGATTAAACAGTGTCGTGAAGTCGACACATGTATAGTATCATGGGGAGGGGGAGACAGTTATTAGCGTAGGGGCTACATGTTCAGTACACACATAGATTTGGGCCGATAGTGTCTCGTATGAGCGCTACTTACTGCCCCGGGGCCGATAGTTCTCGTATGAGAGCTACTTTCTGCCCATGGTCGATAGTGTCTCTTATGAGCGCTACCTACTACCACTCTCTCTCCATCTATGCTGAACACCTAAGCTCCTGCGTAGAACGTTGTCTTCTCAAAGTGTATATCACATAGAATGGTTAGGGACCTTTACGCATGTATATTTTCTGTTGAGCTCTTACTATTCAGTTATGGTATGATATTATGTGTCTTGTTACGTCCCTCTGAGGACCTGGTTTTTCTCCAGGTGTGTGTTCATATTTTCTGCAGGTGTTCTAGTCGTGATCGACTCCATTTCTTCGAGGATGATTGCACTACGATCGTCTTCGCTCGCTCGCCAAATTCATTTCATTTCCATGTACTTCTTCCTTACCTGTTGGTAGTGGATTTGCCTCCGTCCAACATATTGTATCAAGATAATTTATTCCCTTTATATGATATCTTTTATTCATTTATTTTGTGTGGATGAGATTAGTTACGGTTCTACTACATTTTACAGCTTATGTATTCATACGAGATTTCCATATATTGAAGAATACTTCGTATGAGTACAGTTGGCATGTCTACGTTCCTAGTCCTACGTATTTTGGGACTGGGGCGTTACAGGCACCTGTATCTTGATTGCATGTATCCTGTATTTGTAACTGGCCATGGCATGGAACAGTATCTTGTCGTGAAATGGTGTGCCACCCCTTGTTCTTGTTTGGTTGTAGGCGTGGTTCACTATTTCGATGATAGGATTTCTGGGCCATGTTGTGGTTAGGGTTTTATTTATTTAATTAATTTGATTAATTATTGCATGAAGCATTTAACATGTCATTAGTCATATGGTTAAGAGCATGCTTAAGATTAGGGTTTCTTTGAGTCAACCCAACCCCTATATATATTCTCTTCCTCACTCTCTCTCCCCATTCACTCTTTCATTTATTTTTCTCAAGCAAACTTTTAGGCAAGTACACCTTGCACCAAATGGAGAGATTCTTGTATTTTTTTATTTCTTAATTTTTATTTGATATGATTTGTCTATATTGTTCTTCTCATCATCCTCTACAAGTTTAGTTCTTGGAGCATTTGATTTTAATGGCTAGTTTTGTGTAGATCTAAGTTTGTGCTATTTTTGGTTTTCTTAGGTTTTGATCTATCAAACTTCTTTGTTTTCAAAATCTTATTGTTCCATGTTGTAGAGAATTTTATTCTACCCTATTTTGACCTATGGAAGTCCAAATTTGGACTTGCATTGAAGGTTTTATGGAGCTTGGAAGCCATGGCTTCCATGGCCCATCTTCTCGAATTTTAGAGAAGATGAGCAGTGACCCTGGCCGCATGAAGTCATGTGGACTTCATTTCTTGCCGCATGCAGCTTAGCCGCATGAGGCTTGGCCGCATGAGATTTTTCGCATGAGCTTAGCCGCGAGCAACTTGGCCGCATGAGGTTTGTCGCATGGCTTGGCCGCGACCTGGCCGTATAAAGTCATGTGGACTTCATTTCTTGCCGCATGCAGCTGTCACGCCCCAGAACCAGAATACCAGAGAGCGGGAGAATGACTCAGCCAGCTACGTATTACGGGTAGATGAATACCGTATAATACGATCAATACTATCTAAAAGACGAGGGGTACATACTACATGAAAGTCTCACTAGGGTTACTCAAAATCTATTGTCTCAATCATTCAAACAAGAAGCAGAAATAGAGAACATATAAGATAAAGCAGTAAGGTGTCCCAAATGCTCAGTCAAAATGTTCTTGAGATCTGGCTTTACAAAACATAGCCAGATGATATGACAAGGTATATACAATCGTTATCAGCTGCAGTCTGATTTAGTTACAATTATGTAAAAGTAAGTGCAAGACAGTCCGACTAACATGTCGGTGCCAAGCGGCAAAATGTAAAATAAGTAGTAAAACGAACAGGGAAGCAAGGAACCCACTCGTGTCCTCCTGCGATCATCCCTCTAGTATTGACCATCTTGGAGGTGGAAGTAAGCTGAGTCCTCGGGAGCTGGCTCTAAATATGGCCATGCAAAACCAGAGAGGTTAGACCTCAAATAGCAAGTACCACAAGGGAGCATGAGATGAGAATTAAAACTAGTGGTAAGAGTTAAGAATATGATAAATAAGTCTCCGCTTGCTACTGGAATTCACCCAACATCACGATACTTCATACCAACTTCCCAACTAAACAAAGGACAGAAGTTGACCCGTTGTGTCCTGACATTCTGATCATCTCAGTAGTTAACAAAGTAGGTACAATACACAAACAAATCAATTTAAACGGCAATACAACTACTACGGCTTGCTAACTGTAAGTTCCAAGTTGCCCTAGAAATATGCAATAAGGGATTCCTCAGTTCTTACTATGTACAAGCAAGGCTAGTCTACCCAATAATCAATTGCGCCAATCATGAATTAGACGAGTCCCAGCGGGACGTCCGTCATTAATATATGTAAAGATATAAATAGATGCCACTTCCTGCCCGTGTGGTAGATTTACAGTATCTGTGGGAACCAGCCGGCATGTCGGGGCACTAATTGTCCCGAGATGGCCGTCATGTAAGAACTCGGGAATCCATTCTCTCCATGCAATCGTTATTTTATTTAACTTAATAGTCTCTTTGTTGATTGAAATCTCATGCCGTGGATCATGGTCATTCAGAATGAG
This sequence comes from Iris pallida, assembly GCA_029216955.1. Lineage (NCBI taxonomy): Eukaryota > Viridiplantae > Streptophyta > Magnoliopsida > Asparagales > Iridaceae > Iris > Iris pallida. Next base: position 10,308,671 of record JANAVB010027397.1, read on the forward strand.
TACTTCTGTACAGAGTACGATATGCATAACTCTACAACGATGTCCGTGCGGTTAGATTGTAGGTCTTACATAGCGTAATGCAACAATCAAACCTTGTCATGGAATAATTATGCCTTGACTGTAAGGTACACATGGTGCTTTTATAGAAACAAGTTGGAGTCTGCACGTATCCATATGCCAATGTTCGGGATCGGCTAGTCGATTGCAATGGTTCATGGTTAATAGGAACGTGTCTCATTCAATTTCAATAAGATGACTAGCCAGTCTCTTAGTTCCAACTAGGAACGCATGATCAATCATTAGTCAAGATAACAATCAATGTCAATTCGTGATAAGGCATGAAGGTCAACTAGCATTTAGTATGGTCGGGTCTATAACTCTCAGGGTTAAGTTCCAGTCATACTGGGTAGTCATAAACCAATCAAGACACAGGGCACATTCCACACAATAATATGTATTAAAAATACTAACATATCATGAGTATATTGAGTTTATGCCAAAAAGGCGTAAGGAGATAATAAGGGTGCCATGCATCCAAGGAGTACGCCAAAGGAAGTACGCGTAAAGAAAATAGAGTTACGCAAGGAATAACATTTACGCATTTACTTGTACGCGTAAAGGAATAATGTTACGCTTGAACTAATACGCATAAAGGAAATACGTCAAGCCAGAGGAGTACGCGTAAAGAATAGAGTTACGCGTAAAACTTGCATGCGTAAAAGGTCGAGTTATGCATAAAGCTTGTACGCGTAAAGAGTATAACATTGCGCGCGTAAAGGAAGTACGCGTAAAAAATAACATTACGCATGAGACATTGTACGCGTAAAGAAAATATCATTACGCGTAAGGAATACGCCAAGCTAGAGTAGACTTGCGTAATTTGGATTCACGCTGACACGAATGAACGTGGACGTAGAGCTTGATATTACGCGGGCACGTATAAACGTGGGTGTAGAGAACCTCTCGAACTCCAAATTCCGTGAACCTCAATCTAAGCCAAAGGTGGGACTTCCATGGATCAAAATGGGGTATAACACAAATCTCAACAACCTGAAATGGTCACAACTTGCAGATAAGGAAGTTTGATAGATCAAAACCACCAAAATTCGAAAATAGTAAATTTTCTAGATCTACAAAAATAAAACCTTCAAAATACAAAATGTCAAGTTCTAAACCTTCTTAGAATCACGAGAGGAAGATAAAAGAACCATAAAAATGGATTCTCATGTGGAAGCAAGGTGCACTTGCCTAAGCTCTTGGTAGGTAGAGAGAGTTATGAGGAAGAAAAAGAGTAAATGAGAAAAAGAAGTAATGAAGAGAGAGAAAGGATTGGGCTTTAAATGGAGATGGTGGTAGGTAGGGGGTTGGGTTCATGATGAACCATCCTAAACCAAAACAAACCAACCCAAGCCGAAATAAATTAAGAACAAGACAAGAGCATAAAATAAAATACAGAAAAATAATTAGCGTAAAATTAAATAAATTAAATACAGAACAAATGCATGATAAATATTAAATAAATACATTCAAGCAGTACACGTATTAAAATACGCATTCTGGGAACGGGGAGTGACAGCAGCTTAGCCGCATGAGCTTAGCCGCGAGCAGCTTGGCCGCATGAGGTTTGCCGCATGAGCTTGGCCGCGACCTGGCCGCATGAAGTCATGTGGACTTCATTTCTTGCCGCATGCAGCTGGGATGCATGAGCTTGCCGCATGACCCTTGACCGCGGGAGCTTGCCGCATGACCCTTGTCCTCATGAAGTCATACGGACTTCTTTTCTTGGCCGCATGCAGTCCTGCGGACCGTTCCACTACACCAAATGTGGTCTTTTACGGCTCATAATGTGCGCCGTAAAACTAATTTTATGGCTCACAGGGTTGTGCCATAAAACCTCCAGCCATAAAAAAGTACGAATATTTACGGCGTGCAAAAATAGGCCGTAACTTTGGTAAATGCACGCCGTAAATGAAGCTGCTGGAAAACTTTGGATCTTAATTACGGCCTATATTGCAGGCCGTAAATACTAATCATTTACGACTCGAAGTGATGGCCGTTAAAGTATTCAATTTCTTCAATTTATGGCACACAGAGCAAGCCGTGAATACTTAAAACGAAATAATACACTCTCACATTAATGGCCCAAAAATGTAGGCTGTAAATGCTATGTGTTTATGACTCAAAGTAAGGGCTGTGAAAGGGTTGATGAGTTCCATTTTTTTGGCTCGCAAGGCGTGCCATGATTATGGTTTTTTCTATATAATATCCACATTTGAATAGCTAGAAATATAAATTAATCAACCAAAATCAAATATGACTTTAATATGGTTCTCACAGTATTCTAACAGAAATCGAACTAATTGCCCATCAATTGAGAGTATTTACTTCCAATAAGTAGGACTAAATCCACAAACATTAATAACATGACACAACATGATAGAATCTTAACACAAAGCAAAAGTGTTTAAACTAGATTTCCAATAGCAAAGTCATTTGCTTACTACAAGACTCAAAGCAAAATCCTTTAAGCTCATATAAAAAATTAATGTCTTACTACATAATCAAGTCTCTTTGTCTTGTTACAAAACCAAAAGTCATTTTCTCACTGTAGCTGGACACTTCAAGACCTTCAAAGATTTTCAAGTCTTTAAGCTCAAAGTAACTCATTTTCAAGAAGCATGTCTCCCCACTTTCTTTAAGTTTTACCTGAATAAAAATAAAAAAAACATTAACACAATAAAGATTGGAAGACGTTATAATATCCAATAAAGAATATGCTGACTTGATTACAATTTTCATCTTGTACATGTGCAGTAAGTTTCAAGACAATAATAATCATTAAGATGCATGTTTAATAAGAAAGTATGAAAATATGAAGGGAAATGCAAGTTTAATAAGCCAAAATTACTCAATTGAGGTCTATTCTACAAGTCCAACTTATTCCAACATAAGTTACAGGATAAGATGGCCAGAAATTCTTAAGTGTGCTAATGCAACATTTTTGTAGTAACAAACAGAACTTTGAAGAAAATAAAACTTCAGTCACTCAAGCACATTGTCCCCTCGAGCAAGACTGGCATATTCCAGTTTTTGTATACAGTAACAAATAGGTTACATGTGCAATGGAGACTAAAAAATATACAGGTTACAATTAAGTTAGGATGCTAGTTGAAGGAGCTAATAGAACAAAGATACCAGGGCATTTTAATAAGAGAAGAGAACTTTGGATCATAAATATACAGGTTATATGTGTCATATTTGGTTTCTCTGTTCCATTTCGTTCTTATTCAAGGAAGAAAATTTCAAGCTAACAAACAACCAAAAGAATATTTCCATTCCAGGGGCTCTGCACATACCCCTTCATTCAATAACCTGTTGATACGAATGATACTCCATAGAGTTGCCTTTCAAAATGTGCTTACTAATATTCATTTTTCTTTGACCAAAAGTTACCATGTTCTCGTCATTAGTCAAATCCTGCTAAAAGCACTCTCCACTAGAAGTCTAAGAAGGGCAGAGCAGCACTTGTGGAGCACCGTGAATATATCCGACAGAACAAAGTAGGCAGTTTAATTTATTAATTGTGAAATGCCTCTAACCTTTCAATTAATTTTGTTTGTTTTAGCACAATCTTACTCTATCAACCATACTAAGAACATAGCTTGTATAAGAATCAAGTTTTGGCTTAGAACAAAGCATTGAACATAAAAGTCTGCAAAACACATTATTTGTAAGAGAAGCTGCTCAACTCAGACTAATTAGCAAGCTAGAGTACTCATGCTGCCAAGTTACCCAAAAATAGTACACCTCTATGGGCCAAGGGTATATACCTGTCCATATTGCCTTTGAATTTTGTATATAGGTTCTTCAAATCCTTCTTTTCGGAATATGGTCCTCTATAGTTAGCTTCAAACTCTTCAATATCAGCTTTTGTAACCTAGAGCAAATGGCAACAACATCCTTATAGTTGAATGGCAGAATAAATTAAAGTAACTTCTAGTATAATTCAATTATTTCTGAGCTAACTCATACAAAAGATCAGTACCTTTTTATACATTGTTCTGAAGAACTCTTGCAGATTTTCAGCCTCACCAACAAGGCCGTAAAAACACAGAATTTCAGCAGCCTCACCAACAAGGCCCTAAAACACAATCTAATAGATATTTTTACATCATTGCAACATGGCTAACCGGAGATCAATGTGCTGGTAGATTTATGCAATAAAATTTTCCTTTTTTCGATGTACAAAAGGGGGAAAAAGACAAAGTATCCAAAGTGATACGTATTTGCCATGATCAGAATCATATATGAAACAAGAAGTTTAAAGTCCAACAAAGAAGATGTTGAAATTTTGTTCTGCCCCCAACACCCACACACCCAAGATAAAAGTAAAATGTGTAGCTGTAATGCAAAAAATATATACCTCCTCGACAAAAGACAATCTTTTATGCCTTCTCCGGACCATAACCAGATGATCCCTAAGCCAACATGCCTGGAACATCACAATACACGTTTCAACTGTTAAACATCACAAGGTTTGCACGTTTAAGTAAGAAATTATAGTCGTAACTGACAGAAGTTAAAATATTCACAAAAAACATGAATTCCTGGATCCTCATTGTAGAAATTTAAGGATAATTTGTAGATAACAAATGCGCCGTGTGAAAACATAAACAAATGTGAATTATAGTAAAATCTATAAAGATTTTAATGGTAAAGAATAACAAAATTTGACACCACTGTTCTTTATAGAGCTTTCTATGACTAGCTTTTAAGTAAATAGAACAAACAGAAGTTATTGTGGACAGATGTTGATAAAAGGTTGTTCACTCTATACCAGAGACTAAAATCCATATCCATCCAGGAGTTTCTTTGTACTACCTAGTCCATATATGATACATGACACAAACAATTATTCGTGCCTGTCAGCAGATATACATAGACACGTGTGTGTATATATGTGTGCGTGCACGCGTGCGCGCAGTTGTTCATAATATTTCTCAACAATTTGAGGTACTCAGACAGACCAGTCTGATTGTCTGAATAGGCTGATGTTCAAACGGTCAGCAAGCAGAAGGTCTAAATGATAAAAGAACAGACCCTGTAGGTATCATAAAAAGGTACATGATAATAGCCCCTCGTCATTTTCAACTTGTAATCATCAGGTTTGGGAAGAATGAGATGAGATGACTGGAAAGAAGCCTTTAATATATGGAAGTGACATCGAAAAGTACGGTTACAAGCAGGATCTACGAAGTAGCTACATCTATTCATATAGGAAAAACAAAGGAGAACAACAATTCCAAACTCAAGTTATGAACTGTTGCTTAGTGGACTAACCATTTATTATCCACAAATTTAATTCCACGCTAACTAATATGAGAAAAATAAAAACAATGCCTAGAGCATCTGACTAAACTAGAAAAGAATGAGAGTGGAACAAAAACAATGGTCCCTTCAACAACGGAGAGCAATGACGAAAGGGATGATGCTTTAGGCCTCCCGGCAATGCATAAACTGTCACATGTGTGTATGTTAAAAATAACATAGCACATGTAGATAACAGAAACCACTTTGGAACAGAGAAAGCACAGGAGTCAATTCTCCACCAGTCCCTGAAGCCTAGCAATATAGAATAGTAATCCAGCCCCACTGCAGTGTCCACCAGCAACAACAGCCCTGAGAAAACAAGTTCGAAATTGTTTTATGGCTAGCTTAGTACTAGCTCACTAATAGCAAATGCTGATGTGACGGAGAGAGGCAACCAAGTTTACAGGTTTAGCTGGTTAACATTAACAGTAATATTAAAATTAACATTAACATTAACATTAATTTTAGAATTAACATTAATTTTAACTTTAACATTAATATTAAAATTAATATCAACATTAAATTAAAATTAGCATTAACATTAACATTAAAATTAATACTAAAATTAATATTAATTTCAAATTAACATGAATATTAATATTAACATTAATTAGCATTAATATTAATTTTAACATTAATATTAAAATTAATATTAACATTAACATTAAATTAAAATTAGCATTAGCATTAACATTAACATTAACAATAATTTTTTTAGATAATTAATTTTTGGGTTAAAATATGACATATCAGCTGCCATGTCACTTTCCATGTCAGATGTCACATAATGGGAGATGCCATCACCCAAAATTTTTGGGAGCCAATTAACATAAAAGAAATGTTTAAAAAAAATATTTTCCAAAATTTATTGACCAGCTAAACCTGTAAACTTGGCTAGCTCTTTTTGCCACATTAATATTTGCTAGTAGTGAGCTAGTACTAAGCTAGTCATACAGCAAGATTGAAACAAGTTTACCCATTCGAGTTTTAGTCTCCAAACAATAAGTGCCACAGATGCTTTTGTTAATTGAGACACTCCTGATGGTGGCTCCTGCTTTGTTAATCGAAACACCTCACAATTAGCTTCTTCTGCTTTTTTTTTCTAAACACATGATAGTAATCAGTGGAGTGACGAAGGGGGGGGGGGGGGGACAAAGAAGTGGCCATACCATCGATCGCCACTTCTTACATTTGTTAGAACATAAAAGGCAGTATAGTTGGTATGCCTATGCGAATATATATAGAAAAGAAACTAGTTGGTATGCTTTCGCTAATGAAGACAAAATGCCAACCTGGCTAAGCAGTGTAAGTTGTTGTTGAATCTACCATTAGTGATATCATAAGTAGTTGTAGTCCAGATGTTGGACATCATAAATGTTGCAAAAAGATGTGGAAGCAAAGTCCAAGAACCATCAGAAGCGTCACCGGCTTCTTCCATCATAGAATGCATCCACTCCATATCGTGACCACCACCAACATCGATACTGTGTGCCACTTTTCTCAACCTTTTAACTTCATCCTTCTCAGGTATGTCAGTTGGTAATTGCTTAGATATGCCACTCAGCAGAGAAACAATTAAAGGGGCCTTCTCTTCCAGAACTTCTCCAACAGCCTCTGCAAGGATCTTGCGAAAAGCAATTGTTTGCCCTGCTTGAATGCATAATCCGATTAAGGATTCCATTTCAATGATTTGCTTAAGATTACCTTCTCTTTCAACATGGTCTCCAGAATTCAAATTCCCAGCAATAGTCTCAAGGACTTCATGGTTTGACCGTAATGATGTGTCAATACAGTTCAATAAGGCAGCCATGTGTTCTCTCATCATTCCGTCAATTCTATCAAATTTGTAACCGCCAAAAATGCGAAGTAAAGCTTTAAGTTCTTTTTTGCGGGTAAAAGGCTCAGCTAAATGTCTAGCTATAAGTTCTGAACTCTTAAAACAATTATATGTAGGTGAAAACATCACTCCAGCATCAAACACATCCTTCACGATGTTCTCAATATACCAGTTGTAGATAATCTCTATATCAGTTCCACTCTGTAAGCTGTCAGGCTTTTCGAACAAGTGCAGATTTGTAACTGGCCCAGTAAAGGTCTCCATTAATAAGACTTCTCGGATGCCGGTGGTAAGGTCCATACTAATATGATGCTCTGCTAGGTGGATGATGCTGATGTGTCTTTGTACTAGCGATTCCATAAGTGAAGGGCGCTGAAGGCCATCATCAGTTCTCACAACTGAAACTAGGCTTCTCCTGAAGTTTGCCAGGATAAAATCTCTCATGTACTACAAAGAACCTAGATTAGCAGGAACCAACTACCAGAACAGAATCTGTATGGCATAATCTTTTAAGTAAATTAACATGATTAATTATACAAGGATGGAACCCAGTTAGTTTTTTCATATTCATAAAGATATCATGAGTTATGACGCAACACACAACACAGGGACTGCTGAATAAAGCAAAAGGGCCAGTACGGAAGTAAATGGTTGGTATCCTTGACCATTTTTGTTTCACATGGTGATTTGAAGGACAATAGAAAAAAAATCTTAAGATGAAATGATGAGGCTGCACTTAAATAATCAGTTAATCCTAAAAAAATGAGAAAATATAGGAAAATGACAATTAAAGCTTATTATGACAAATGGATGCAGTTTTCCACGTGAACTTTAGTCAACGTTTTGTGAATTCTTCAAGGGAAAAACCTTTTCCTCTTACTGCGCCAATCAGGTCCAGTTCACGGCTCAGTTTGAGAAATCCTGTTGGTAACTACAAAAATTCTAGATTTTATATTTTAGTCAATCATCTACTCAAAACCTCGCCACCTAATGACTGTTGTGGAGCCCTGATACCATATGTTAATCATTGAACCTAATAGCTTGTCACAAATATCCTTTTACCCTCACCAGTATTTCAGAGTTTATTGTAGTTAAAGCTACTTATAAGGTAACAGAGTATGCAACTTGGGTAGCTCAAGCTTTTAGGTACAATGTTTAAGGGATATGGATATGGTACCAGAGACATCCATGTTCAAGCCATGACCCTTGATACAGATCATAAGTGAATTACAAAATATGGATGAATCCAGGTCTCAACCCACAAAAGGAGTAGGATTCTGTGGAAGAGAGTTAGAAAAATACAAATTTAAAATCCGATTAGCCTCAAAGGAGTAAAACTGGTGGGTACTATGAAAAGTAATGTGTGACCGAGCATTGTAGACTAACCTCAAAGGAGTGAAACTTGTATATAAATAGTTGAATTATGTATGTCAACATTTTACAAACAAAGTTCTATGTTAAACAGGGAGAAACCTGTCTTCTTTTAGTGAGACTCACTTTGCTTTAAACAGGGAGAAAGCATGTCTGGTTTTAGGGAAGCACAGTTTCTAGAATTGAAATCAGTTGCTCTTGAAAAGTGTACTCATAAAAAACCATATAGTAAAAAAAAATTATTTCCAAGCCCAACAAAAAAGGCTGTCAGAAATGAATTGCATCAATGACTCATATTCTACCATTGTAGTTTGTGTAATGAGATCTTCAAACGATAATAATTAATAATGAAAATTTGCGAAATGAAACCTTAAAGATACGCCAGAAGGTGGCGCCATTTGTTTGCATCTGAGTACTCTAGGCAGCAGATTGGTCATTGGTTCCATCAACACAAGTTTGTATCATGGATTTTACATACTTGCACATCTCCTTGAATTATTACTTTCTTCTCTTCTTTTATCAATCTTTCTAAACAAGATTAGTAATTTTTTTCCCATGAGATACCAATTAATAATCACAAAATTGGATGTGATTCTCAGTGTTTCAAGCATCACATAAACAAATTCATCAACAAACATGTCCATATAGATAGTATATGGTTTAAGAATTGCAGAGTAGAACTACAAACACAATATCTTGGAATGGGATCAACCAAGAGTCTTTAGTTACATGGCATGCCTACGCGAATAGATCTAGAAAGTAATAAGTTATTCTACATAAAAGAAACTAGTTGGTCAAAAAATACATAATTAGCTCATATACTCAATGTTGATATAGATTACAGTTAAATAGTTAAAAAGAAGAGATTGATAGTTCACCTCTTGTGCTTCAAAGAGCTGACGGTGTGTCTTTACCTGGAAGAATAGGTAGGCAACATAGGCAAGGAGCATGATGCGGCTACGTTCTTTTGATAAATCCGGAGCAACATGCACCATCTATTTCTTTCACTGGGCTTGATGGCATATTTGAACATCAAGGTAAGCATATGACGTAAAACACCCAAAAGTAAGAGACCCGAATTAACATCGGCTTGCTTCTACAGAATACCAAGCAAACAAATGGGTTGGAGAGAATATTAGGATTAGGATATTGAAGAATTTTTTTTTTCTCATTTACATGACTCACTCTATCATATAGTTGCTCCTTGTGGAGATTGGCTAGTCCACCATAGAAGGAGGAGGTGCCAAGAACAAGCAAAAGGTTGGAGAGATATGGAGCCAACCAAAGAGCACTTGACATCATCAATCTTTTATTGATGCAATACGAACATTGCTATAATAAGCTCTCTGGCATTCCCACAAATGGCATTTAGGAGGCCTCCAACTGTTCCAACAGTGATTAAATTTTAATGCATTAAAGTATTAAAGCAAAATCAAATTGAAGTGTAGGTTTTTATCTTCCATCTTATAATTAGTATTTTTGAGATAAGTACAAAAAGGATTTCCAAATACCAATTTTAGGTGAATTACTTAAACATAAGAAAACAAATAAAATGACAAATAGAAATGCAAAAGGAAATATTTCCTAATATAAGACTGCAAAAGTTTGTAATAAGCCTTTATATATTATTGTTGTTGTTATATATGTATCACAGTATCAGATATATCAAGCTCAGGAATCAAAACATAAAGCACACATCTCCTCTCTCTTTTCCTTTTCTTGTTTTAACTCTTGTATTGTAGCTCACACCGTTACTATTAATTCTGCTGTAGATCGATTCAGTGACATCCCAAGCCCAAGCTACTTTCGGTGGGCTTGTTTTCCAACGATCTATATTCAATTGCTTCAACTCAAAGTTAAGCAATGTTAGCAGTCATCTTCCAAAATAAAAACTCCATGAGATTGTGTCCAAAATTTCTGATATAAGTACATAGGTCAGCCAATTTTACACTACCAAAAACTACCAAAACACCGAATTATATGTCATTAAAATTTCTGCAAAAATAAACTTGTAGAAATAAGTAAAAAAAATACAAACTTTAACAACTCTAACATCTCTACATGATACAACTATATGAACATTAAACAAAACCTAAACATACTAGTATAACATAACAAATCAAGCATAATACAATCAACACTAATCACTGATCAAATATGTGTCAGAAAAATTCAGGAAAAAATAGGAGAAAAATTAGGAGAGAAAAAAAAGAGGGGGAAGATATTTTTGGGACCTGCTTGTCGATCTCGACGTCGATGGCACGCTGGTGCGGCCATGGTAGAACTTGTGCAGCATTCCCTTATGGACCGCCCCGTTGACCTTGACGTCAACGTAGTCGACACCCTAGATCCATAAAACTCATCAAAGATAAAGCTCTTTGAATGCGTACAAGCCTAAAATCTCGAAATTTCATAGAGGAATCAATCGAAACCCTAGATTTACGGCCATAGTAAAAATCCCAAACCCACCAAAAAATGTAGTAGAATTAAAAATCCACCAAAACCCTAGCTTCATAAAATTAATCAAAGATAAAATTCACCTGAAGAACTTCGATTTCGATTTTGGCTTCGGGAGGAGGAGGATCTTGGTTGCGAGCTGGAAAGGATCTTGTACGGGGCTTTGGGGGGAAGAGGAGGAGGAGGATGAGCTCTATTTCTCCCCGCGGTCGGCTAGGTTTTTTGGAGTTTTCTTTTAACTTTCACGAGACTTATGTAGGAAGGAATTTTTCTCTCTTCTCGGCTTTATGTGAAAACTGATGGCAAAATTTTTTTGGGAGCAAATAATTTGGCGGTATATGTTTTATGGCGAAAGCCGTGAAAGCGTATTCATTTTACGGCCTGCTAGTGCAGGTCATGAATGCTGTGAGTTCCATGTAATGAATACGGCTCGCATAAAAGCAGGTTATAATTGATGACATTTAACGACCCTAAAAATGTGTGTCATAATAAAATGCGAAAATAGAAAATTTACGGCTTGTATTTACAGTGCGTCGTAATGTTGTATTATTTACGGCCTGCTTCCAACGCACGCCGTAAATGAGAGGCCGTAAAAGCCTTGATTTGGTGTAGTGGCATGACCCTTGGCCGCATGTTTCCTTGGCCCCCTTTTCCTTGCCCCTTGCATGTTATTTTTATTATATTCTTTTGTGTTTTAAATGGCTTACATCTTGTACTCAGCCTAGCTTGTGACTACCCGATTTGATGATTGTGAGTCTTGGGCAAAACTTGTCTTAATTGAACCATGATCATGGCATGATCACATGAACACGACTTGATAATGTGACTTTTATGTTACGAGGGGTCCGTGTGACTTTCTGAATTGATCTTATTCCTGATTTAATTACCTGTATACGTGCTGGTACCTATTCTAAGTGTGTATTGAGATACAATATTATTATGCACTGCGGTGCTATTTAATGAGTGTACTGAGGTGTGACCCTACATGCTAAGTGATCATTCGTGTTATATGTCAATACATGTGTACCTTCCAGCACAGTCATGGTAATTGGTCAGTAATAGTGTCGTGTTATATTGAATGTTGTTTGATGTATTACACTAATCATAGATCTAGATTTTGGACTCCTTAAGCCGATGTGGATTCATACTTAGGGTACACGTACTATGGTACGATATATAGGAGGATGACCATGTGACCATGACATGTAATTCCAATATCAAGATAGGGTTAATCTAAGCAACTTAAATTGGTAGAAGCATTGGGAGGGAACAGAATCCCGAGATCGTGCCATACTAGCCACCCTAGGTCTCGTCCTGACATGTCGGGGTGGCAGCCACGGATATGGTTTCATCCGCCTATAGTGGATGACTATATCCGACTCCTATATGCTATGTGTTATATGTTTTAGCATGGTGGCCTTACGGGGGACCGGTGCATAATCAAAGTGCTACGCGTATATGTATATTTATAATGGATTGGCTAGCCCTGCTGGGTTGACACGATCTGAGGATTCCTATATTGCATTACTAGGATAACCCAGGCAAATCATAGAAAGCCATAGGATTGATTGGCCGCTTGTAAGCCGACTTGTTTGTGATATGTTTTCTTCTGTTAGCAACTGAGGAACATGGACTATCGTGGTACGTGGTCCAACCCATGTCCTTATTTGGTTGTTGGGTTGGGCTATTGTGCTGCGATAGACTGTGGACCGAAGTCGCGATCAGAAGCCCTCACCTGCCTATGGTTATAGGATATATCTTATCTCGGCATAATATTGGCACCGTTTGTCCTTGTTTGGTTGTAAGGGTGTCGTCAGGGCCGGCCCACGGGATTGGGTTGCCCTATCCAGATATAGTTTTGGTTGCCTCTTAATCCTTTATGTGGGCCCATTCTGGAGGATAGCCGTGACCCCGACCTCTTACGGGATCATGCTGAGCCTAGGGGTTGCCCCAAGCAAGGGGGGTTGCCCAAGTCCGACGTCTTGTCCGGCTTACCCCAGGGTCGACCCTGGGTGTCGTATTGTCTCGATGATATGGTATAAGCCTATAACTCGTGAAACATGTCTTATCATTATGCTTGGATTTTATCTCACTCTTTTGTGCTCCCTTGTGGTACTTGCTATTCAGGGCCTGACCCCGCTGGTTTTGTTTGGCCAGATCTCGTAGTGGCGCCAGAGGATCCAGCCTTCTACCCGAATAATGGTGCACACCAGGAGTATGGGCGCCATGGACCATGAGTGGGTTTATTCTTCACCGCTCTGATATCTTCTATTTTGTACTTGGCATTTAGCCACTGGCACCTGTTTAGCCGGTTGTTCTGGACATTAGTTTCCTTTACATAATTGTAATTAAATCAGACTGCAGCTGACTATAGTTATGTACCTATGACCCTCGGCACTAGCTTATCATTTTGTATAGCTAGGCTCATGAATCATTTTGATGAAGCGTCGGGGACGCCATACTGCTTTGTCTTATATGATCATTATTTACTGCTTCTTATTTTGATTGATTGAGACATAGATGCTCTGTGAGACCATAGGAGACTTGATTGTAGCATGCACCCCCTAGTCTCTTGACAACCACGATCGTCATATAACGTTTATATACCTCATATGGAGTAGCTGGCCTAATCCGTCTCAATATTCCGGTACTGGGACGTGACAGAGTCGGATCGATGCAAAGAGTTACGTTGACCCGAGGAACGCATCGAGTAAGATCGATGTAAGTGTTAAGTTGGCCAGTGAGAAAGCATTAAGTCGACTCGAAAATTCTAAGAAATCGAATCGACGAAAGGCATTAGTCCGATTCGGACAAGTATTGATTTTAGTTGGTTTCGTGTGCAGGCTATACGTTTACGCTGAAATATAAGGGGTCGATATTTTGCCTTATTTGAAATGGTGTCCGCAAAACCAAATCGTCGCCTTGCTACGGACTGAAGTATAGGCATGGTAGGCCAAATCGCTTGGATAATTCAACGTAGCACAAAATGTTCGAATGGCCAAGTTAGAAGAGTTGGCCAAACAACAAGTTATGAAATCGAGCCGCATCGGCTCGACGAAACGACAAGACGTATTGGCTTAAGGTAGGGGGACTTTGACTTCTCTTTTCTACTCCTTTATGCCTAAGTAAAATATATTATTATATGCTAAATTAACCTATAGAGACCACGGGTGTGGCTCGATCGAGAAATGAACATAGTGTGTGTCGAACACTAGATAGAACAATTAAAATGAAATGTACATCAAATGTACGAGTTGCTATGGAACATTGAATATCGCAAAGGCGAGCGCCTTGGTACGTAAGCCATAAGAACATGGGATAACTGTATCGACAAGTGCCTCAACGTACGAGTCATTCCGTGCCCCCGCACACGAGTTAGTATGCTAGAACATTTAAAGACTACATCGGTGCAAGTGCCTCAGTGCACGAGCTATAGAACATTGAATACCCTATCGAGGCGTGCCTCAGTTGCCCGAGTCGGAGGAAAGGAACATTTATTGAACACTAAGGCATAGAACATGAAATTACGGTATCGAGGCGTGCATCGCATGTACGACTCGAAGAATAGAGAACAATTAATGTGTCAAGGCGTGCGTACGTGCACGAGAATCATAAAAGATGGCTTCGTTGCAAAGAGAATAGTTGTGGCATGAATGTGATGGAACTGTCGGATGTGACATGATGCCTCGAAAATGTTCGGGACCTTCGGGTCGTTCGTTTGACGAACATTTAGTTGAGGCATGATGCCATTGAACCTTGAAACGAAGTATAAAATATGAGAACATAGAAAGTTAAGGTAAGAAATACGAGATGATATAAAGTTTGAGTCGCGGACTCAAGATATGTTTGGTTGTTTGAATAAGACGCGCAATCGACGGAATAGGAAACTTGAACTTATAATCGAATCGCACAACTTACGATCTCGATAGAAATGTTGGGTGAGGCAAATCGTAATCGAATTGCACGACTTACGATCTCGATAGAAATATTGAGCGATACAAATTATAATCGGATCGCAAGATGTGCGACTTCAATAAAAATGTTGGTTGATGCGGGTAAATAATGCCTAAGAGATAGTTGGTTACGTTATAGCAAAACTCATTTGAGTACGACTGAAACACGCAAAACTTAGAGGGCGTGATCGTATAACTCGAGGGTTCGATGTTGGATAATCGGTAACTCGGTTACGCGATCGAAGTATAGCGGGATGCGGCGAATCGAAAAAAGAGTTGATGAGTATGGAAAAGTTTGTTGTGAACTTGGAGGTATGCAATACGAACTAAAGTCGACGTTGATGCAGATTCAAAGTTGACCCTCGTGTTATCGAAATTGATATGACCTATCAAAAAATACGCAAGAAAACGTAAGCACGATTTGAGAATACAAAATGGGGCAGGCCTACGATATTAAATTTTTCAAAAATAGCAATACGAAAGTGTCTAACTGGTTGATCGTAAAATTTGTGATTGATTAGGACAAGACTATAAAGTCATCGACGATTGTTTCGATGCGTATAACATCTCGGGTGTCGACCGTGGGTAGAAAGACTCGAACTCAATACGAGTAGATGTTTCGTGAAATACGAAATTATCGACGGTAGTGCATGACTTTACTTGAAGGATAGTTGCGCATCAGTTACGCCGATAGAAATGGTTTTGTTCAAAATTGGGTAGTCGTAAAGAAATCGTCGGAACGTGAATTGGCTCAAAAATAATATAGCATGGTTCGTAGTAACTGTCCTTCGTTAATGATCCACAATTATCGAGCATAGCTTCAGGGCAGCTGACCCTAGAAGAGTTGACCGCCAAATCAAATTGAATGTTGCAGACCCGTAAGATGACCCATGCGATGTCGCATATGAAATTGCATCGGTAACAAATATAATATGGTGCATGTTGATGATAAGTCTAGGTATTTTTGATAATCGTGCTATGCACGAGAGCGAGCGGTAAGAGAATGACTTACGAGTTATGTCGTTAGATTTGGATTCACCTTGCAATTGAGTTGCGTGAATCAAACTTATATTCGATGTTGCAAGACGGACAAGTTGGGAATTTGGCTAGCGAATTCCTACTCGATTGGAATCGAACGTGAGATGCGTCGTAAAGACCTTCGTATCAAAAGTGATAGTTGCCTTTGAGCATCATCAACTCGAATTGAACTTTTGTGTCGGATAGATTATGGCCTTTGTGTAATATCAATTTAAAGTTACGTCGGGAGAATCTAAGCACGGTGCCAAAGTAAGTTACCTAGTGGGCGTAGCCCTGAGTGTTGATGCATTTGTAAGTCAACAAAGAAAATTGTATCGAGATAAGTTGCATAGCCAAACTTCGAAAATAGTTGGACGGTGACTTCGAACGTAAGGCGTTGCGAAGGATGGTTGTGATCGGATGCGCGACGGCTCGACGCAACGCATAGAACTGATAGTCTATACGAAACATACGAAACGAAAAATGCGATTTTGAATCGAGTCGCGTGCAGTGACTTTATTGAATGAATCACGTATGTATCGAATATACGTATGCGATAAAATTTTAAGAACAATTGCTAGAGATAAGTCTGATAGGGAGTACGAGATGGCAAGCATAGGATTGAAATTACCTGTCAGCTTTGTTCCAATTCTCTACCACTGGACTTGGCTGAAATATACATATTTTGGGGATGTCTTGAATAGGTGTACGATCCAAATCAAGTTGTATACTGAATTCAAATTGAGTTACAGGAAAGACTGAAAGTTAATAAAAGCTTGTACGAGTGTTTAAAATGGAACAACGATAGTTGGGCGAGATCGTGAAACGATCTAAAAAACACTTGCACTGAGTGTTGGTTTCGGTTCAAAGACGAACCTTGTTTTGAGTGGTATATTATGTAATGTCCCGCTCCGCACGGTGCATTATGCTGAGTCGTTGACTCGAAGAGTCACATTGACCTGATTAGGTATCGATACGAATTGATACAAGAGTTACCTTGTCCCGAGAATGCATCGAGTCAGATCGATGCAAAGAGTTACGTTGACCCGAGGAACGCATCGAGTAAGATCGATGCAAATGTTAAGTTGGCCAGAGAGAAAGCATTGAGTCAGCTCGAAGATTCTAAGAAATTGAATCGACGCAAGGCATTAGTCTGATTCGGATAAGTATTGATTTTAGTTGGTTTCATGTGCATGCTATACTTTTACGCTGAAATATAAGAGGTCAACATTTTGTCTTATTTGAAATGGTGTCCGCAAAACCAAATCGCCACCTTACTACGGACTAAAGTATAGGCACGGTAGGCCAAATCGCTGGGATAATTCAACGTAGCGTCAAGTGTTCTAATGGACAAGTCAGAAGAGTTGGCCGTACAACAAGTTACGAAATCGAGCCGCATCGGCTCGACGAAACGACAAGACGTATCGGCTTAAGGTGGGGGGACTTTGACTTCTCTTTCCTACTCCTTCAAGCCTAAGTAAAATATATCGTTGTATGCTAAGTTAACCTATCGAGACCACGGGCGTGGCTCGATCGAGAGATGAACATAGTGCGTGTCGAACACTAGATAGAACAATTGAATTACATCAAATGTACGAGTCGCTATGGAACATTGAATATCGCAAAGGTGAGCGCCTTGGCGCGCAAGCCATAAGAACATGGGATAACTGTATCGACAAATGTCTCAACGCACGAGTTATTCTGTGCCCCTACGCACGAGTTAGTATGCTAGAACATTGAAAGACTATATCGGTGCGAGTGCCTCAGTGCATGAGCTATAGAACATTGAATACCCTATCGAGGCGTGCCTCAGTTGCACGAGTCGGAGGGAAGGAACATATATTGAATACTAAGGTATAGAACATAGAATTACGGTATCGAGGCGTGCATCGCATGCACGACTCAAAGAATAGAGAACAATCGCGTCAAGGCGTGCGTACGTACACGAGAATCATAAAAAATGGCTTCGTTGCGAAGAGAATACTTGTGGCATGAATGTGATGGAACTGTCGGATGTGACATGATGCCTCAAAAATGTTCAGGACCTTCGGGTCGTTCGTTTGACGAACATTTAGTTGGGGCATGATGCCATTGAACCTTGAAACGAAGTATGAAATGTGAGAACATAAAAAGTTAACGTGAGAAATACGAGATGATATGAAGTTTGAGTCGTGGACTCAAGATATGTTTGGTTGTTTGAATAAGACGTGCATTGCATGGTCAAATGGACTTGAGATATTGCCCGTGCACAGGGTATGGTAATTTTCCTCGAACGAGTTATATTTGTCGGAGCACCGAGATCGTTCGGCCTAGGAGGGATGAATAATCATTGTTGGTGCACATCTTTTGGGTATGAATTATGATCTGTTACTGATGTGATAAGCCATAATTAATGGTAAGTTCGGCGTCCTTCGGATACTGGGCTAGCAAACTCGTACGGAGAGGACGTCGTGTTATCCAGTTTGAGAAAGAAAAGAAAAGAAAAGAAAGAGAAACAAGTTAGTCCATTTCGGCACGGATACACCAATGAACTTCATATAGTTAAGGAACGGTGGACCAAAAGTGCAAAAATAATAGATCCTGCACAGAGCACTTATAACATGACATGGAAGGAATAAGGCGTATTCACCTTGCGTCGGTGCAAAGGCGAATGCGTCAATGTTGGTAAGAAGTCATGAAATAACACGAGAGTGCTATTGGTTTCCTACTTGCTTATACGAATGAAATAACATGCTTGTCATGATAATATATTTTCCTGCTTTTGAATATGCCATGAAACTGATCCTAAGGAGAACATAGAAAGATAACTAAATTATATGTTGCATGAATCAATACATTTCTAAATATCAGTTTATTTAAGTGGGTCTTTGATCAGTACAGCGAGGACGAAAGTACTAATCCCCCACTAGTTTGCTAGCAGGTTTAGGGAATGGTCTGCTTGCGGAGAAGCTTCGCTTGATCGTGCTGAGGCATGGAATGCCGTAGCGTTTGAAGCGTGCGATCGCATTGATGCTCGGACATGCAATAAGATTGATGCGGCCAAGATATAGAAGGCATAATGTATGGAACGGTGAAAACCTTTGTGGTTAAGAGAGAACTTGAGTGTTGTAGCCAATCTGGCATATTCAGTTGGGCTATTGAAAGCCTTTGTAATCTTATTTTATTTATTAATAAAGAAAATTGTTTCGTATACTCTATTTTCTTCCATTTGCTAATATCAAATTAAAGATAACCATTTGAGAACTTGTCATCTTATCATGTACGAAGGCAACTCCAGACTCGTACGGCATCACGTCCCAGCGAGGACGATGATTCGGATAAATCGATGTGAGGACGAGCGATTTTCCGGGTCGGGACGTGACAAACAACCCCTTAAAAACCATCAATGCATGTCTTGACACAAACAAATATTCTTTTAAAGTGATTATTTTTTGTAGTCTGTAATACGTTTCCTCCCGAAATTTGTCTCGATAATTTTAAAAGCATACTCTTCGATAGTACTATATGCATCAACATAACTACTATTTATTCCATATAAAATAATTTTCCAAGCTTTCTAAGTTTTAGAATATCTAATACGTATTCAGTGTTCTCTATATACTATATGATTGTTTATCTCTAATTTTATCAATTATCTTATTTTTAACCCATGTAATAGTAGCTAATGGATGACTTTCTATTATACGTCCACCGAAACAAAAATGTCGACTTTCTAAAGTATGAATAACAAA
Source organism: Iris pallida (assembly GCA_029216955.1). Taxonomy (NCBI): domain Eukaryota; kingdom Viridiplantae; phylum Streptophyta; class Magnoliopsida; order Asparagales; family Iridaceae; genus Iris; species Iris pallida. Next base: position 10,328,407 of record JANAVB010027397.1, read on the forward strand.
TATTTCACATTCACCAATAATTTTAGCATATACTTTTCAATTATAACTTGATTCATCACATTTATATACAATTTCTTGGGCATTGTTCTGAACAAGTAAATTTATGTTCAATTCGATATCACTTATAAACTTATAATTTAGAACAAGTATCAAATAATTTTTCGACGAATAATTCAAGAGTGCTAACAATATCAACATTATCATCTAAAAATTTAATTAAATCATCACTATTTTCATCATCGTCACTGTAGTGCCCCGTCCCGCTCAGTCAATCGGAGGAATAGGAATGCCGACGGCGTTCGAACTTAGCCTTGTAACGGCGACTCGAAGACATCGCTCAGGTGGGATAGTTTCGGTGAACTTGCCTCATCTTAGCCTTCACTTAATAAATCGCGTGTTTTCAACTTGCACAAGTAGGCTTAATAATAAAAGAGACGAATCCACATAGCTAAGGGAGTAATCCCGACGGATCGAATCGAGTTTAGAATATGGAAAACGACCCACGGTCGGCTTAGAATTATTGTACGGTGTGCTTTGAAAATGACACTCGGTCCTTCGTCCCGTGGTTTGGGAGAAGGAAAAGTTGGTCTTCGGCGCAAGCTAAGAGTTAGCCTAAGTTATAGGCGTCGCCCGCGTAAATGTTCGATAAAGTATGCACGTTTCCTCGAAGCAAGGCTCGGCGTAGCATTGATCGTCCCACGAGCTAAGTTGTATCGCACGGCTTATGGCATGAGTTTAGGTACCCAAAGAAATTGGTTGTTCAAGTTAAGCGTATGCACGGTCCCATGGTTCTACGGCTGCATATAGCCATTCGTTCCCACGGTCTTAAGGCTCGTCACATAGAGTGTGACTTGGACGATAGTGTCTCATGGAATACATTAGAGTATGAGACGTTTCTATGCACGTTAAGAAGTTCGAGGTGGTCCCTCAGTTGGGAGTCTCGCGTTCCTATGCACGTTAAAAAGTACGAGGCGGTCCCTCGGTTGGGAGTCTCGCGTTCCTATCCACGTTAAGAAGTATGAGGCGGTCCCTCGGTTGGGAGTCACGGTCCCGATGCACGTTATGCAAAGTGTAGTTCAGAACACGAGTTGCTAAGTATAGTTCCAGTCGTACCAACAAATTAGGCCATGCATTTATGTGAGTCTAGATGTCTCATAGGTGCGTGGTCATTGGACAACTTGTCGGCAAGAATTTCTGCCTAGACTGGTTATACGCTGGGGCACCGGGCCCAGTCATCCTAGGGGTAGACGTTATAGCAGCGCACGTATTGCGTGGGTAGTCGGAGAATTTCCATGGGGCTAGCTACCTTGCATCGAAGGACCCGCCGCCTACCCGAGCTATGTCCACGATGACTTGTCGTGCTAGTGGACTTTCATATAGATAATTGGCATGCTAAGCGGCGAATCCACATGCACGGTGTCGGTCGTAACAAAGGAAGTGTAAGCACGATATGTGATGAGTTGTGGAATGCGTGCACGGTATACACATAAGGTATTATAAAGCCTAAGATTTGGCTATGCGTAAAGATACGTGCTTCGGCACGAGTTATAGGCATCGTGCTTGAGTTCTCAACACCGGTTCCACAAGTTGGGTTAGACATTGTGAGTTAAGTCAAGAAGGGTCGTAGGGCAAGTTCGGTTAAGTCAGGTTAAGCTGCGAGGCACGACCTCGAAATGTGAGGCACGGCCGCGTTGTCATAATACGAGTATAGGCAAGACTAAGCGAGGAGGCACTGCCTCAGTGACATTAAAGCACGAATCGAAATCATGGCATGACCGAGTCGTTACGTCCCAGATTATAGCACGAAAGACAAGTATGAGTCGGTACGTTGACATTTGCAAGCACGAGAACGGTCTAGAGGCAAGGGTAAGGAAGTTATCGGTGCAATAGCACGAAGACGGTCTAATGACACTATATAGGCCGAGAGTCTACGTCCTAAAATCGATCCTAAGGCAAGACTAGAAAGACAATCGTAAAGGGACTTGTATTGCACAAAGTAAAATAAACGTGTCGATTTTGTATGGATGGACGAGGAGCTCACTCCACCAGTACAGTTGAGTACTGACACCCACATAGTTTCATGTGCAGGCGCAGGTAGAAGCTCATGGCGCGGAGCTCGCTTGGATGCGTCGAGGCACGGAGTTCCTTGGCGATTCGAAGCATGCGGTCGCATGGATTCAAGACTTATATGGGACATAATGTATAGACATCGCCTTCCAAAGCTTCCGCTGGCTCAAGCATTGTATTGAGAGATGAGAGAGAGCTGAGTAAACTTGTAAAATGTGAGAAGAGTGAGCTCGAGTGCATTGTAATCTTGGCCTTGTGCCCCATTGTAACCTTTGTTTCAATATCAATAAAGATCATGTTTTGTGTAACTTGAGTTCTGTTCTAAATTTCTGCTGCATAATCAATGTCTCTACTTGGGACTTCTGTGCGACGACCCCGTCGCAAGCTGCTGTAATCGGCCGTTATGGAACCCGCCTTACACAAGCGCAATCTAGGCTCGTGCGGCATCACGCCTTAGCGAGGACGATCGCTCCTACGGGAGCGGGGCGTGACATAATGGTATCAGAGCACGACTTTACACCTTGGACTATCGATTGAATTCTTTAACTCCGTTGTTTCCGCAAACTCTGAAATGTTGCTTCCGCAAGTTGATATCATTGATGCGCTCTCTCAATTGGCCTACGGGATGTCCATACAATAAGTCTAATATTTTCAAAAGCTCGTACGAGTACTTGGTTGAACGGGATCGATAGGCGGAGGCCTTTGTGCCAAACTACAACGGACTTGAGTTGAAAGAAAATTGATGCTAAAAGTTAGCAAACACATTGCGTGCTTGAACGACCTTACGCTGACAATAGCAAAACGAGTACACGAGACCGAAGTATAGTTCGAACGGGATGGTTATGCACACAGCCTTTGGCTAACTTGTGCCGAGTATCGCACGCGTAGACCTTTTGGTGCGAACGAGTTTGCGAGCGAGATTGACTATCGCTTGGACGAGTATAAGTGAGACTTAGAACATATGTTGATAGAGACGCTACGTGACCAACGCTAAAGCTAACACGAGAAATGGTTCTTAGACCTTGAGAAATGGGCGAACGCGTAATTAAACATGTCGGTTGTGAATCGTATGACCTCTTTGAGGATTTGTAGAATGACTTGACCCTGAGTGGTGTATTGACGTTATAGAAATTGTTCGAGCAAAACTAGAAGATTTATGGATAGTACGAGTATGTCGACGAGCGATGATATCACAAGGCCTTAGAACGATTAGCGCTTAGTTGGTCATGATTCGAGAGTCGCAAACGAGATATCGTTCGGACGATTTGCGAATGGTAATACGAGTTATGAAATAGTTGAATGGAGATTCTAAACGATAAAATAAAGAAATGGATGACTTGATTGAAGAAATTAATACGGATCGTATACGAAAAGTTAGTACGACGGAAAGATAGCGTGCATAAAAAAGTTTGATTCGAATGTTTGAAAATGACTCTGAGGATTGGAATGGATGTCATTCGATGATTGAGTTAGCAAGGAATGATGCGAGTTAAGAAAATACGTTGTCGATGACTTAAGATTGACGAACAAACGATACGTGAATTTGGGTTTGAGGAAATTGATGTTGTGAACGATTCGAGGGATAATGATCGAAATTGAATTTGAATATCGAGGAGATTATCCAGTCGGACGATAGCATCATTCGTACGACTCAGAATTCGTTGCAAATAAAGATCGTCAGGTTACGTATATCCTCGATGGTATTGAGGTATATCAAAGATGATATGCGATAACTCGGGGGTACTCTGACTCGGTGAATGACGATCGTGCAAGTGCTATTATTCGGTTGGATGCTATACTTAGAATTTTAATTGAGATGAATGTTGGGTGAACACGATCGTGTCTTGATGGTTACGTGGATAACCACAGCGTCGATGATCTTGTCTTGTACGAGCGCAACTTTAGCCTCGTACATGCGTCGCATCAGATTTGGAGAGATCTTCCTCGTAAGCACTGACATGGCGATTCATGTCGTGGAAATGATCGAACTCGGAAAATCAGGATGCGACAACTTTGATTATCTAGACTTGTTGGTTTGACGCAAAGGCAAATTCGAGGATTTAAAGGACTTGTGATTGACGATTGAGCAAAACTTGAGGATTGAGTAGGTCCAATCCGCGCATCGAGAATGATTTAGTCTAGACCCAAAACAAGAGTTACGCACTGATGAGAATGATTATTCCGCGGGAGCATTGCATGGTAATTTCATGTCCACCGTGGATAATCGGACTCGCGTGAGATCGGAGCGTGGCATATTATCAAGTCAGACGACCTTGTGATCGATTACGTGAATTGGAATAGATTATTTCGAAAACATGAAATGTGAATTATGGTTTAGAGATGAATTGTGTCATAGCGTGCTTGATTTGAGAATGAATGATAGGTGAACTAATGTCGAACGTGTTCGAAGAGATAGACGATGCGAAATGGCTTGATGCACGAGCGATATGTTCATGTCGTAGGATTGGTTGAAACATGAGTTATCGTAGGATGACTTTACTGAACGACTCGGACCCCGTGCATCGAATATTGGGATGTGCGTAGGAAATCGATGCTCGATGTTTAGAAATCGGAGTGATACGAGCTTGGGTAGAAAACCCCGTACTATCAACTTGGTTTGACCTTAGGATGGGGTCAGTGTTGATATTGTTGTTTGGGAACTATGATTCCAATATTGACGATTTGATCTTAGCCTAAAGACGTAGCCTAGCGGTTAGGCAGACGTTCAGGCACGAAGCGATAGGAATTGTGGAGGCACCACTCGCGAGTCTTGATTGACATACACGTATATCAGGGACGTCCGAATATGTGCACGATCCGACTCGAGTAGTGATGGCGGATTCTCTATCACGAGGCTTGGCTGAAATGCATGTATTTTGGGGACGCCTAGAATATGTGCACGATCCAACTAAGTGATATGTTGAATCAAGTGAGACTTGAGGAACGAGAAAGTGTCAAGGATTTTGAGATCGTGAGTTTTAAAGAAAAGATTGAGGGTAGTGCGAGCGTGGCTCAGATTTAGAAAATGCATAGGAGTAGTGTGTGTGAGAGTCCGTGAATGTTGATTAAAGTGATAAGACGATAAGTATACTCAAGTTAGTTTCGAAGACGAAATTTTTTCTGAGTGGTGTATGATGTAGTATCCCGTCCCGCTCAGTCAATCGGAGGAATAGGAACGCCGACGGCGTTCGAACTTAGCCTTGCAACGGCGATTCGAAGACATCGCTCAGGTGGGGTAGTTTCGGTGAACTTGCCTCATCTTAGCCTTCACTTAATAAATCGCGTATTTTCAGCTTGCGCAAGTAGCCTTAATAATAAAAGAGACGAATCCACATAGCTAAGGAAGTAATCCCGACGGATCGAATCGAGTTTAGAACATAGAAAACGTCCCACGGTCGGCTTAGAATTATTGTACGGTGTGCTTTGAAAATGACACTCGGTCCTTCATCCCGTGGCTTGGGAGAAGGAAAAGTTGGTCTTCGGCGCAAGCTAAGAGTTAGCCTAAGTTATAGGCATCGCCCGCGTAAATGCTCGATAAAGCATGCACGTTTCCTCGAAGCAAGGCTCGGCTTAGCCTTGATCGTCCCATGAACTAAGTTGTATCGCACGGCTTATGGCATGAGTTTAGGTACCCAAAGAAATTGGTTGTTCAAGTTGAGCGTATGCACGGTCCCACGGTTCTACGGCTGCATATAGCCATTTGTTTCCACGGTCTTAAGGTTCGTCACATAGAGTGTGACTTGGACGATAGTGTCGCACGGAATACATTGGAGTATGAGACGTTCCTATGCACGTTAAGAAGTTCGAGGCGGTCCCTCGGTTGGGAGTCTCGCGTTCCTATGCACGTTAAAAAGTATGAGGCGGTCCCTCGGTTGGGAGTCTCGCGTTCCTATCCACGTTAAGAAGTATGAGGCGGTCCCTCGGTTGGGAGTCTCACGGTCCCGATGCACGTTATGCAAAGTGTGGTTCAGAGCACGAGTTACTAAGTATTGTTCCAGTCGTACCAACAAATTAGGCCATGCATTTACGTGAGTCTAGATGTCTCGTAGGTGCGTGGTCATTGGACAACTTGTCGACAAGAATTTCTGTCTAGACTGGTTATACGCCGGGGCACCGGGCCCAGTCATCCTAAGGAGTAGACGTTATAGCAGCGCACGTATTACGTGGGTAGTCGGGGGCTTTCCATGGGGCTAGCTACCTTGTATCGAAGGATCCGCCGCCTACCCGAGCTATGTCCACGATGGCTTGTCGTGCCAGTGGCCTTTCATATAGATAATTGGCGTGCTAAGCGGCGAATCCGCATGCACGGTGTCGATCGTAACAAAGGAAGTGTAAGCACGATATGTGATGAGTTGTGGAATGTGTGCACGGTATGCACAAGGTATTATAAAGCCTAAGATTTGGCTATGCGTAAAGATACGTGCTTCGACACGAGTTATAGGCATCGTGCTTGAGTTCTCAACACCGGTTCCACAAGTTGGGTTAGACATTGCGAGTTAAGTCAAGAAGGGCCGTAGGGCAAGTTCGGTTAAGTCAGGTTAAGCTGCGAGGCACGACCTCGAAATGTGAGGCACGGCCGTGTTGTCACAATACGAGTATAGGCAAGACTAAGCGAGGAGGCACTGCCTCAGTGACATTGAAGCACGAATCGAAATCATGGCATGACCGAGTCGTTACGTCCCAGATTATAACACGAAAGACAAGTATGAGTCGGTACGTTGACATTTGCAAGCACAAGAACGGTCTAGAGGCAAGGGTAAGGAAGTTATCGGTGCAATAGCACGGAGACAGTCTAATGACACTATATAGGCCGAGAGTCTACGTCCTAAAATCGATCCTAAGGCAAGACTAAAAAGATAATCGTAAAGGGACTTGTATTGCACAAAGTAAAATAAACGTGTCGATTTTGTATGGGTGGGTGAGGATGTCACGCCCCAGAACCAGAATATTGGAGAGCGGGGGCAGACATAGCCAGCTACGTATATGAAATGGAATCCATCTCGCTATACGGTCACGGCTGTCTAGATACATGAGGATTTATCTACAAGCCAACAGTCTCTTAAGGTAATGAACAAGCCTAGTGTCTCAATCACAAGCAAGTAAGTAAATGTTACAAGATGTATGATCATTAAATATACAATAGTAAGGCATCCCAAACATTACATATTCAGCTGATCATGAAGCTAGTCATTACAAAATGTTAGGACTAGCAAGAGTTTAGTCATACATGATCAACCCTAGGATCTGTTAATCATGTTACAGCCCGTAGGCAGACAGTAAGTAAAGTGCAATCGAGCTAAACAGGTGCTCGTCGGCTAAACGCCTCAAAAGAATATTTTTACAATAGAGTGGGAGAGCCAAAAATAACCCACTCGTTGCCAGGATTCCTTCTAGTGTTCACCATCTGGCAGGAATATTGGTAGATCCTTGGTAGCTGCTCCGAAATCTGGCCACACAAAACCAGCTGTGTCAGACCCCAGAAAGAGCAAGTGCCACAAAGGAGGCTTCACTTAAGAACTAAAACCAGCAATCAGCACAGGAATATAAATATAAATAAAATAAGGACTGGAATAAAAGGAAACATATCAGTATGATATACGACGAGATAACCATGGAACTATTCAGATAGCCAGGTTACAACCCGTAAACCAAACAAGGACCGGGGTTGTAACCCTTCGTCTGAGCGGAGCTTGGTTTCTCACCATTTATCGGTAAAAATAAACACAGGCATTCAAGTCGTGCAACAATCTGGAACAGGATCAGGGTAAGACTAGACTGGTTAGACTTCATCCAATCATTTTACGGCCAAGCAAGAATTACGGCTTGATACTTTAACTAACTAGGGTTGTCACAAGCCTAATTACTAACAAGATGCAGTGAGATTATTCCACAGCTACAAGCCCTGCAGACCATCCAGGCTACCCAGGTCGAAAGATTAGGGTTGAATTCAGGTGGGTACATCGTCCAGGAAACGCATGTACCCTTAAGCAGTTTGAAGGGTGCAACACATGACAGTGTGCTGGAAATGTGCCCTACTCGACGGCAGGCTACAGATCCCAAGCGCGCCCAGGTAACGGGATTGCCTGTAGCTGGGAAATCTCTTCATGACTAGTGTATTATCTAGTTATTAGCCTTAGTCCATTTTAGTGGGTACTCCTGACCGTGGTACTCAGGAGTCCCATCCTAGACATGCTGCAAGACAGGACTGGTTTAATTATACAAGCACAATCGCCCACGGTGTCCAGGTTATTATACAGGTCATGTCATGTCAGGTAGCCGTCGCAACAGCTTATCAAGATATAACATGTCAGGTTTATCATGTCAAGTGTACTTGTCAGAAGTGCGCCACGACGGACCACTATCAGGTCATGTCAGGTCATTATGTCAGGAGTGCACCACTACGGGTCACTATCGTGTCATGTTCAGGTATCATTTCCAAACATATTAAACAAATCCATGATTATCAAGTTCATGACAGAAGGCGTAAGGATATAAAATGGACGTTAAATATCTAATAAAATATCAATATACAGGGCTATAGAAGATCAAGGATAATCAGGCTACGCTCAAGCCAGGCTACGCTCAGGCTAGCGTACGCTCAGGTCTGCGTACCAAAGGATCCATACACTTCCAATGGGAAGCGTATGCAAGGGTCAGCATACACAAGGGCACGCTCAAGCTACAGGTCAGCGTACGCTCAAGCTAGCGTATGCTCAAGACTGCGTACGCTCGAGCTAGCGTACGAAAGGAGCCAGCGTACGCCTTGCTCGCTTAAGCTAGCGTACCAAGGCACGCGTACGCTCAAGCTAGCGTATGCTCAAGACACGCTGCCAACAGACAGCGTATCAAGGTGAGCGTACGCTCACTAAAGAGCAGCGTACGAAGGCTAGCGTACGCTCGCTAAAGAGCAGCGTACGAAGGCTAGCGTACTCTCGCTAAAGAGCAGCGTACGAAGGCTAGCGTACGCTCGCTAAAGAGCAGCGTACGAAGGCTAGCGTACGCTCGCTAAAGAGCAGCGTACGAAGGCTAGCGTACGCTCGCTAAAGAGCAGCGTACGAAGGCTAGCGTACGCTCGCTAAAGAGCAGCGTACGACTCAGCGGCATAAGCTAAAAAGCTAGCTCACTGTTCACTGTCTTCTCCAAATGGGAAGAACAGCAAGAACTCTAAAGTTGAATCTAAGCTTCAACAGTCCAAATCTTGGTCAAAACAAGTCCGAATCCAACTTTCCAAAGGTCAAAATTGGGTATAATGAAATTCTCTAAAACATGGAACCATCAAAACTTGAAAACAAGCAAGTTTAATAGATCAAAACCATCAAAATCCGAAAATGGCAAAACTCTATATCTACAACAATTAAAACCTCAAAATGAAAAATGGCAAGTTCTAATGTGGTTTAGAATCATGAGGAGAAGCTAATGAAACCATCAAAAGGAGTTCTCTTGTGGAAGCAAGTTGCACTTGCCTATGGTTGGGGAGTTGTGGAGAGGAAGGAAGAAGAAGAAGAAATAAATGAGAGTTATGGAGGAGAGAGAAGGTTGGTGGGGAAATAAATATCATGGGTGGTGGTAGGTAGGGGGTTCACCTTGGTCCATGATGAACCAAGCATTGGGCCGGCCGAACCAAGCCAACCCAAACCGAGAGTAAACAAGCCAAGCCAAACCAAGGAGATATACAAATACAAGATAAAATACGTATACGTATTCCAAATACGTAATACGAACAACAGGCATTACAATTCTACCCACCTTAAAAGAATTCCGTCCTCGGAATTTAATTAAGAGGCTAGAGGGACAAGAACAAGCTACACTATTCACAGGCAATTATACTAGGCAATCAATCAATCATGCAAGCAAGGAATTGATGGCATGAGGCATAAGAAAAACTTTATACCTCACGAGTCAAACAAGTCAGGATATCGTGATCGGATATCATCCTCACGCTCCCACGTTGACTCCCCCAAAGAGTGATGACCCCAAGCAACTCGAACTAACTTGATAGTCTTGTTCTTGAGGATCTTCTCTCTTCGATCCAATATAGACACGGGCCTCTCCTTATACGAAAGGTTGGTACCAACAACCAATTCCGAATGATCCAGGATATGGCTCGGGTCCGGGATATACCGTCGTAATTGGGATACATGGAACACGTCATGCACCTCGCTTAGCGACGGTGGAAGAGCGAGACGATAGGATACATCTCCTACTCGCTCCAGAATGTCGAACGGCCCTATATACCTAGGACTAAGCTTTCCCCGTACGCCGAAACGAATGACGCCACGGTTAGGCGAAATCCTCAGGAATACATGATCGCCGACCGAAAACTCGAGAGGGCGCCGATGAGAATCGGCCCAATGGCGCTGGCGATCTTGGGCAACTCGAAGATAATCTCTGACTCGCCTGACCACTTCAACTGTCTGGGCAATCATTTCTGGACCAAGCATCTGCCTCTCTCTAACATCATCCCAGGCTAACGGAGATCTGCACTTCCTGCCATACAGTGCCTCGAACGGTGCCATCTGGATACTGGCCTGGAAACTATTGTTGTACGAGAATTCCACCAGGTGCAAGTGATCTTCCCATGAACCACCGAAGTCAAGTGTACAAGACCGCAACATATCTTCAAGAGTCTGGATCGTGCGCTCCGACTGGCCATCTGTCTGCGGGTGGTACGCTGAACTGAACTGGAGATGAGTTCCCAAACTCTCTTGCAAGCTATGCCAAAAGTGCGACATAAATCTTGAATCTCGGTCTGAGGTGATACTGACTGGCACTCCGTGCAACCTGACAATTTGCCTGAGGTACATCTCTGCTAACTGAGCCGTCGACTGACCAACTCTGAATGGAAGAAAGTGAGCCACTTTGGTGAGCCGGTCAACTACAACCCAAATAGCGTCTCTACCAGCTGGGGATCTAGGTAATCCAGTCACGAAATCCATGGTCACATGCTCCCACTTCCATTCTGGAATCGGTAAGGACTGAAGAAGTCCTGCTGGCCTCTGATGTTCAGCTTTAACCTGCTGGCAAACCAAACATCGAGAGACAAACCGGGCTATCTCCCGCTTCATGCCATTCCACCAGAAGTGCTGTCGGATATCACGGTACATCTTCGTACTGCCGGGATGGATGGAATACTGCGAACTGTGCGCCTCTGACATGATCTCCTGTCTGATATCTCCACTGGGTACACAAAGACGCTTACCATGCCTAAGTGTACCATCCTCATGAATACATAGCTCTGGTCTTCGTCCCGCCTCACACTCTGCTCTGAGTCGCTGAAGCTTAGAATCTGCCGACTGCGCCATCCGGATCCTCTCGACTATAGTGGACTGAACTTGCATACTGGCCATCAACGCCACACTGGAAGGGAGAACAACTTCTATGTCCATCTTCTGAAGATCGGCTAACAGTTCTGGTTGCGCTGTTAGGAAATAAGCTCCGACTCTCCTGCTCAATGCATCTGCTACGACATTGGCCTTCCCAGGATGATACTGCAAGCTAACATCATAATCCACAAGAAGCTCCAGCCACCTCCTCTGACGCATGTTAAGATCCTTTTGGGTAAAAACATACCTCAGGCTCTTGTGGTCGGTAAAAATCTCCACCCTGTCTCCGTACAAGTAGTGTCTCCACAACTTAAGTGCAAACACCACTGCTGCCAGCTCCAAGTCATGGGTTGGATAATTCCTCTCATGATCACGAAGTTGTCGTGACGCATAAGCTATTACCTTTCCATGCTGCATCAGAACACATCCTAAACCTCTGCCTGAAGCATCACAATACACTGAAAATCCTCCGGTTCCATCTGGAAGCGTGAGAATAGGAGCTGTTATCAATCCTCGCTTCAACTGCTCAAAAGAACTCTGACACTCTGTTGTCCAAGCAAACTGCGCATCCTTGCGGGTCAACTGGGTCAATGGCGCTGAAATCCGAGCAAAATCTGAAACAAACCGCCAGTAGTAGCCGGCCAATCCAAGAAAACTACGAACCTCTGCAACTGTGCTGGGCACCGGCCATGACTCAATGGCCACAATCTTCTGGGGATCCACTTCTACTCCTCCTCGAGTGATGATATGACCCAAGTACGAAATGCGATCGAGCCAAAACTCGCATTTACTGAACTTGGCATACAACTGGTGCTCTCTGAGGATCTGAAGAACTATACGGAGATGCTGCTCATGCTCCGCCTCACTCTTACTATAGACCAGGATGTCATCCAAGAACACGATCACAAACTGATCCAAGTAAGGCATGAAGATGCGATTCATGAGGTCCATGAATACTGCCGACGCATTGGTTGCTCCAAAAGGCATAACAAGGAACTCCCAATGCCCATATCTCGATCTAAAAGCCGTCTTCGGGATATCCTGCTCTCTGACTCTGATCTGGTGATATCCTGAGCGCAAGTCAATCTTCGAGAAGACTGAAGCCCCCTTGAGTTGATCAAACAAGTCATCTATCCTCGGAAGAGGGTATCTGTTCTTGATTGTCACTGAGTTCAAGGTACGATAATCAACACATAACCTGGACGTACCATCCTTCTTTTTCACAAGAAGCATCGGGGCTCCCCAAGGCGATCCACTAGCACGAATGAATCCCTTGGTTCTGAGTTCTTCAATCATCTTGTACAATATCTCTAACTCTGACGGCGCCATCCTGTAGACTCTCTCTGACACTGGGGCTATCCCGGGAATCAAGTCTATAGTGAACTCGATTTCCCGCTCCGAAGGCATACCTGGAAGCTCCTCTAGAAAAACATCTAGAAACTCATCCACTATTCTGGGCAACTGAACTGCTGCTACTGCCATCCGCAATATCGGAGGAGAAGGCTCAACCTCGCCTCGAGAGAAAGAAAACTCTAGCTCTCCTGGAATGCTAAAAACAACCCTACCAATATGGCAGTCTATTCTAGCATACTGGTTCCTCAACCAATCCATCCCTAAGACCACATCATAATCGGCCATCGGGAACTCTATCAATCTAGCGGGGAATTCTCTACCGCTAACTACGATCCGACACGAGGAAAACACTCTATCTACTCCCACAAGTCCGTTACCAGTAAGTATATTGAGCCTTACTGATAATGACTCGGGCTCCAATCCTACCCGTGTCGCGAATCGTGCAGACATAAAAGAATGCGATGCACTAGAATCAAATAAAGCTGAAACTGGAAAGGAGTTGACGAGAATAGTACCTGCCACTACCTCACCTGGTGCCAACTCTTCCTCTACGGTCATCATCATGGCCTGACCATGCCCTCGGGGTGCTGGTCCCCTCTGCTGAAACCCTCGCTGCCTATTCTGACTCAAGGCCTAGGCTTGCGCATACTGCTGGGGGTTCTGCTGCTGAAATGCCTGGGACTGAGGCGGCAAGGGCCTCATCAATGGATACTGCTGCTGCTGCTGGACTGGTGCTGGTCCTCTCACCGAAGAACTAGAAAGGTTGGACGATGATGAACCACCCCTATTCGGGCAGGATCCAACCCTATGGTCTGGTGCTCCACAAGCTAGACACAATCCCTGTGCCCTGCGACATTCTGCCACCACATGGCCTGGCTTCCCACAATGAGAACAACCCACTGCGGAAGATTGCTTCTGCTTCTGCTGCTGCTGAGGGTGCATCGGAGTGGATTGCTGAACCGACGTCACTGAGGCCGCTCGCCTCGGAGCTCCAATAGTCAAGGCCCTGGCTGCCGGGGCTGGTGCTGAAGACTGATTCATCTGGCCGTGAGATCTCTTCCGACCCCCGGCCCTATCTACAATCCTCTGGGAGGTATACTCATGCCTCCGGGCTGCTCTCAAGACTGCATCAAAAGTCTGATGCTCAAACTGCTCGACTGCCAACAAGATCTCCAGGTGAAGTCCCTGCTGGAACCGCTGGGCTCTATCATACTCGGTTGCCACCAAGGTGGGAGCAAACCGACGGAGTCTGGAAAACTCGGTCGCATATCCGTCGACCGTTCTGCCTCCTTGCTTCAGATTGGTAAACCTCGTCTGCAGATCATACCGAGCCACGGCATCGAAATACTTGGTCTGGAATCTCTCTCTGAATACTGCCCAAGCAATGGGTACTGCTAATCCAACGGCCTGCGCTGCCCACCAGCTGCGGGCAAGATCTAACAACTGCAGGCGCACAACGGCCACCTTCTCGTTCTCTGGGATCCTGGCTGCTTCTAGAATCACTTCTGTGTCCTGAAGCCATGCATCTGCCGCGATAGCATCTTCACTACCGTCGAAGAATGGAGGGTTCAAGCGCTTGAAGCTGTTGGCAGCGCTGTTATCCTGATGACCACCCCGGGTCAAAGCATCCGTCACTGCCTGGTGCAAGACATCTCCACGCCGGTCTTGGGAAGCTATCAAGGTCCTGATGAGGCCTACTAAGGTACCATCATCTGGCTCTGCGGGCTGGACGGGCCGAACTGGTGACTCTCCTCCAGTAGGTATCACTCTGGAGGCGACTCCAGAATGCTGGGCTTGATCTCCGGGTTGTTGCTGATCCGCAGGATTTGCTCCACCTCGTTGATCGATAGGACCAGGTACAGTGCCGCTGAAGAAGATGACACAAGGAACAATAAGGAAAGGACCAGGACAGATCAATGATATAAGCACAGGATCAGGGCAAGAATCCAGGGATTCAGAAGATACGAACAGAGATCAAGGACGAGTACTGATTGAGACATCTATCTGGTAAACCCCCACATATCTTGATTTACAAGACCTGCATGGGCCACCACTTAAACCATGTCACGCCCCAGAACCAGAATATTGGAGAGCGGGGGCAGACATAGCCAGCTACGTATATGAAATAGAATCCATCTCGCTATACGGTCATGGCTGTCTAGATACATGAGGGTTTATCTACAAGCCAACAGTCTCTTAAGGTCATGAACAAGCCTAGTGTCTCAATCACAAGCAAGTAAGTAAATGTTACAAGATGTATGATCATTAAATATACAATAGTAAGGCGTCCCAAACATTACATATTCAGCTGATCATGAAGCTAGTCATTACAAAATATTAGGACTAGCAAGAGTTTAGTCATACATGATCAACCCTAGGATCTGTTAATCATGTTACAGCCCGTAGGCAGACAGTAAGTAAAGTGCAATCGAGCTAAACAGGTGCTCGTCGGCTAAACGCCTCAAAAGAATATTTTTACAATAGAGTGGGAGAGCCAAAAATAACCCACTCGTTGCCAGGATTCCTTCTAGTGTTCACCATCTGGCAGGAATATTGGTAGATCCTTGGTAGCTGCTCCGAAATCTGGCCACACAAAACCAGCTGGGTCAGACCCCAGAAAGAGCAAGTGCCACAAAGGAGGCTTTACTTAAGAACTAAAACCAGCAATCAGCACAGGAATATAAATATAAATAAAATAAGGACTGGAATAAAAGGAAATATATCAGAATGATATACGACGAGATAACCATGGAACTATTCAGATAGCCAGGTTACAACCTGTAAACCAAATAAGGACCGGGGTTGTAACCCTTCGTCTGAATGGAGCTTGGTTTCTCACCATTTATCGGTAAAAATAAACACAGGCATTCAAGTCGTGCAACAATCTGGAACAGGATCAGGGTAAGACTAGACTGGTTAGACTTCATCCAATCATTTCACGGCCAAGCAAGAATTACGGCTTGATACTTTAACTAACTAGGGTTGTCACAAGCCTAATTACTAACAAGATGCAGTGAGATTATTCCACAGCCACAAGCCCTGCAGACCATCCAGGCTACCCAGGTCGAAAGATTAGGGTTAAATTCAGGTGGGTACATCGTCCAGGAAACGCATGTACCCTTAAGCAGTTTGAAGGGTGCAACACATGACAGTGTGCTGGAAATGTGCCCTACTCGACGGCAGGCTACAGATCCCAAGCGCGCCCAGGTAACGGGATTGCCTGTAGCTGGGAAATCTCTTCATGACTAGTGTATTATCTAGTTATTAGCCTTAGTCCATTTTAGTGGGTACTCCTGACCGTGGTACTCAGGAGTCCCATCCTAGACATGATGCAAGACAGGACTGGTTTAATTATACAAGCACAATCGCCCACGGTATCCAGGTTATTATACAGGTCATGTCATGTCAGGTAGCCGTCGCAACAGCTTATCAAGATATAACATGTCAGGTTTATCATGTCAAGTGTACTTATCAGGAGTGCGCCACGACGGGCCACTATCAGGTCATGTCAGGTCATTATGTCAGGAGTGCACCACTACGGGTCACTATCGTGTCATGCTCAGGTATCATTTCCAAACATATTAAACAAATCCATGATTATCAAGTTCATGACAGAAGGCGTAAGGATATAAAATGGACGTTAAATATCTAATAAAATATCAATATACAGGGCTATAAAAGATCAAGGGTAATCAGGCTACGCTCAGGCTAGCGTACGCTCAGGTCTGCGTACCAAAGGATCCATACACTTCCAATGGGAAGCGTATGCAAGGGTCAGCGTACACAAGGGCACGCTCAAGCTACAGGTCAGCGTACGCTCAAGCTAGCGTATGCTCAAGACTGCGTATGCTCGAGCTAGCGTACGAAAGGAGCCAGCGTACGCCTTGCTCGCTTAAGCTAGCGTACCAAGGCACGCGTACGCTCAAGCTAGCGTATGCTCAAGACACGCTGCCAACAGACAGCGTATCAAGGTGAGCGTACGCTCACTAAAGAGCAGCGTACGAAGGCTAGCGTACGCTCGCTAAAGAGCAGCGTACGAAGGCTAGCGTACTCTCGCTAAAGAGCAGCGTACGAAGGCTAGCGTACGCTCGCTAAAGAGCAGCGTACGAATATGCTCGCTAAAGAGCAGCGTACGAAGGCTAGCGTACGCTCGCTAAAGAGCAGCGTACGAAGGCTAGCGTACGCTTGCTAAAGAGCAGCGTACGACTCAGCGGCATAAGCTAAAAAGCTAGCTCACTGTTCACTGTCTTCTCCAAATGGCAAGAACAGCAAGAACTCTAAAGTTGAATCTAAGCTTCAACAGTCCAAATCTTGGTCAAAACAAGTCCGAATCCAACTTTCCAAAGGTCAAAATTGGGTAGAATGAAATTCTCTAAAACATGGAACCATCAAAACTTGAAAACAAGCAAGTTTAATAGATCAAAACCATCAAAATCCAAAAATGGCAAAACTCTAGATCTACAACAATTAAAGCCTCAAAATGAAAAATGGCAAGTTCTAATGTGGTTTAGAATCATGAGGAGAAGCTAATGAAACCATCAAAAGGAGTTCTCTTGTGAAAGCAAGTTGCACTTGCCTATGGTTGGGGAGTTGTGGAGAGGAAGGAAGAAGAAGAAGAAGAAATAAATGAGAGTTATGGAGGAGAGAGAAGGTTGGTGGGGAAATAAATATCATGGGTGGTGGTAGGTAGGGGGTTCACCTTGGTCCATGATGAACCAAGCATTGGGCTGGCCGAACCAAGCCAACCCAAACCGAGAGTAAACAAGCCAAGCCAAACCAAGGAGATATGCAAATACAAGATAAAATACGTATACGTATTCCAAATACGTAATACGAACAACAGGCATTACAGAGAAGCTCACTCCACTAGTACAGTTGAGTACTGACACCCACATAGTTTCATGTGCAGGCGCAGGTAGAAGCTCGTGGCGCGGAGCTCGCTTGGATGCGTTGAGACACGGTGTTCCTTGGCGATTCGAAGCGTACGGCCGCATGAATTCAAGACTTATACGGGACATAATGTATGGACATCGCCTTCCGAAGCTTCCGCTGGCTCAAGCATTATATTGAGAGATGAAAGAGAGCTGAGTGAACTTGTAAAATGTGGAAAAAGTGAGCTCGAGTGCATTGTAATCTTGGCCTTGCGTCCCATTGTAACCTTTGTTTCAATATCAATAAAGATCATGTTTTGTGTAACTTGAGTTCTGTTCTAAATTTCCACTGCGTAATCAATGTCTCTAATTGGGACTTCTGTGCGACGATCCCGTCGCAAGCCGCTGTAATCGACCGTTATGGAACCCGTCTTGCACGAGCGCAATCTAGGCTTGTGCGGCATCACGCCTTAGCGAGGACGATCGCTCCTACGGGAGCGGGGCGTGACAGTCACCTTTATCTAATATACGTTATTCTTCAGTAAATGGAGTAACTTGGTAATGAGAAGAACTAGGACTTGTTGTAATTTAGTTATTAGAAGCATGTTGGCTACTTATATTATCAATTCTTGATGATGGTGGAGTAACATAAATATTTATTAGTAGTGATTGTAAATTAACCTCAAGAACAAAATTACATGCTTCTTCGCCATCTAATAACATGCAAGTAGAGAACTTTTTTGCCTTAAAATAAAATCATATCGGAGAGAAAAATATATTCAATAATAAGACTGCGCAAATTATCCGACGTAATACTCGATAAGTTGTAAGAAGTTGGTTACATTCTCCTTCGTAAGATAACCCATTTAATGTACCTCCATGCGAGCATAATGTTCTTAGGCTTTGATCCATGGCGAGTAGATGTTGTATTGCTTTTGAATTTTGAGCTTGTGAACGTAGAGCTTCTAAATAGAGAACTTCTAGATGGTAGAGAACTTGTGAACGTAGAACATCTGAATGCAGAGAAGTTTGTAGAGAACGTCTGAATGTAGATGAGTTTGTAGAGAGTAGAAGAGTGTGTAGAGGATAACCAATGCCTCCTGCCTCCTTCAAAATTTATAGCCAATATAGCTGTTGAAAGAGCCATTAGGAGTCGACCATTTGGCCACGGTCGACCCAAATTCTGCCAGACGGCCGGACAGAATTTGGACAACCAAAATTCTGTCGAACGCTCTAACAGAATCTTTCGAACTTTCCAATTTGCCAAAACTTCTTTATGTACAACTAATTTAGCTAAAATTTATTACCCTATACAAACTTTTATGTATGATTAACTATC
Source organism: Iris pallida (assembly GCA_029216955.1). Lineage (NCBI taxonomy): Eukaryota > Viridiplantae > Streptophyta > Magnoliopsida > Asparagales > Iridaceae > Iris > Iris pallida. Next base: position 10,347,360 of record JANAVB010027397.1, read on the forward strand.
AAAATTGAAGATAAAGTAATGAAAATTTCATGGTAACAAGTTAAAAAGAGTGTCATAGTAATATTAGTTATAAAGTAGCCTAAAAAAACCTAACATGAATGCAACCGGACAAACTTGGCAACAGAAATGGGAACCAAAACTAGCACTTTGGATCCAAATTCTCCAACGAATCCTATAGAGGGCGACACATGTTAGGGGGCAAAGAGCTTACTCATTTTTACATATTTTAGCAATACACACGTACACACATATAGGGGTGACATTATTCGATTTTGCATCGAAAATCGAACTCAACCAAAAAAAAGATTCAGTTCGATTTCAAAAAAAAAAATCGTCGATTATGAAAATACTAGAATTTTTTATTTATTTTTGTGTTCAATTTCGGTCCAAAATCAAATGTCGAATAAGACTTATATAATTATATAAATACTCTCAATTTTATGCATATTTTGTGATTAAAAATGTGTATATTTTGAAAATAATAATTTTATGTATGTAGAAGTCCAACTTTGTGTGCAACTTTGAAATTCAACAAATGTGTGTATAAAAATTATAATTTTTAATATAATTTAACCACAATTCTAACTTTGGGTCCGATCCATTAAATAATAGAAATAGTCCAACCAAACAAATCCAATAAACCGAATTGATTATTTGGTTCAGTTCGATTTCAGTTTTGGCTAATTCGGTTTGATTTTGAATAATTACAATTTCTGTTTATTAGGTTTTGACTATTCTAGTTCGATTGAAACCAAAATAACCCGGTCGCTCACTCCTACACATACATTCTTCTCTCTTCCTTTTCAAACTCTCTTCATCTACCATAAACCCTAACTACACAATCAAGAAAACCAAAATAACCCGGTCGCTCACTCCTACACATACATTCTTCTCTCTTCCTTTTCAAACTCTCTTCATCTACCATAAACCCTAACTACACAATCAAGAAAACAACTTCTCCGATTGAAACCAGGTTTTTTTAGATTCTAGGTATTTTTCAATTTTTTTTTTCATTCTTAGATTTAATGGTTAATACATGTTTTGTTATAGTTTTCTAGAAGAAAGCATACTATTTGAACTCCATTAGTGGAGGTCCCAAATTTTGGAACAAACACAATCATATTTATACCGATGGAAGACTGTCAAAATTCTGACAGTCTTAAAGACATAAATTACCGACTTTAGGATGGTCAAAATTTTGTCAGTCCAGATGTATTGTAAAAAAAACTAAATAGTTGCTTAACGACTAGAAAGTTAAAAATATTTATATTTTCTCCCAAATTTTTTTGTGTGGAAATAATAACACTAATCTAAATTTTGCTACTCAGATATATGACCTATAAATATTTTAAAAAATTGAGTTGCATTCCAATTTTTTTAACCCAAATTTAAGATGCATCCCACCAAATTACCAGACCCTCACTTTTGACGGAAACCATCATTCACGAACGGTCAACTCCTTTGACCCTTTTTTTTTTGACAAAAATGTTCCCATTGTGTGCCTTCGCTCCCTCCACCGCTGCGGGCAACCAGAGCCCCACCACCCTCTCTCTCTCTCCTCCTGCTCCCCCTCTTGGCTGCCCCCTCCTCGTCGCAGCAACAGCGACAACGACGGCGACAGTGGCAACAACGGCAGCAGCATCGGCGACGGCAGCCATAGCAACAGCGGTGACGGCGGCGGCGGTGACAGCGCACGACGGGCAGCGCTGGGGTTGGGGAGGGGGGCTCCTCGTCATGCGGGACGGGGGGTGGGATGGGAGGCTCGAGGAATAACATGAGGACATTTTTGTCCAAAAAAATAGGTCAAAAGAGTTGACCGTTACTGAAGGACATAAATCGTTAAATGTGGAAAATATCTTGCATTACGGTAATTGGGTGAGGTCCATCTTAAATTTGGATTAAAAAAATAGCGTACAACTCAATTAAAAAGAGAGTTTATTGCTAAGCTTATTAGCGGGGGTGGATGTGGGTCGTAAGAAAGTTGTAAATATTTGGTAGTAAACTTAGCATTTTCTATTACCATTAGCAGTGACAACAACAAATTTAATGTCCGAGCTCTCTAGCCTAATGGTATTAGAGCGGACACCCGGAGGGACCGGCAAGGTTGGAGTCCCCCAATTGTGTGTGTGCGTGGGATTTTAAAAAAAAAACAACAAATTTAATTATTTATTCCCATCAGATCTTGAGATCTGCCGACAAAACTGTACGCTAACATTGGATAATTGCAATAAAACCAACAACAAATTTCCCACCTCCTTTTCCTCTCTCTGTGTCTCTTCCTGTTCCTGCCATGGATCTCTGCACCACTGCTCTCTTCTTGTTCTTCTCCTTGTTGTTGAGTGTGGAGAGGATCGATGGTTCGATCCACACGTACAGCATGGAGGGCTTCAAGGAGGTGGGGAACGCCTACCTCCTCTCCGGCGGGAGCGAAGGGATCGCCGCCCCCCAGTTCTCCGGCGATGGGCCCTCTTACATCCGGTGAGTATTTTTTTTCTTTTGGTTTTTTTAGGTTTTGTTGTTGTTGTCAAAATTGCTTCCTTTACTAGATGTAGTAGTGGATTTTTTGTTGCTTGGGGTGGTTTGTGTGTGCGGAACACGGATCAAGCTTGGATCTTTTTGATGTAATTAGGCCTATGTTGCACCGACACGAATGCAAACGGGCGGTGAGGACACGTCGCCGCCGATTTCTGTGTCCCCTATTTTGTTTCGGAGCATCCTTGCCCTACCTGATATGTGTGCGACACGGCGTGACATGGACACGGCGTAGATTTTTACGGGTGCCCGTGTTTCGTAGGTCATGCCAAATTAACATTTTATGAGACCAGACAATCTGGAGGACAAGTCATGGTTGCCGGCTGAAGAGCACAGCTCACTCAGTCCTTCAGCGGGGAAAAAGGCACAATTGTAGGTGTTTTCGACGAAAGGTGTGAACACTTTGTATATTGATGTAGAAGATTACACCTTTTTATAAGCAAGTTGTTTACAAGAATCTCTACAACAAAAGAAATAACTCTGGGAAAGAGCGGCGATGGAAATCATCTGGTTGGCACTCGACTACTTTATTCCGTTGACGACCTGACTTTTAAGTGCAGGTTTGACGAAATTGAGTTCTTCTCGGAGTTGGTATGGAGTCCATGAATTCAACTTCAACTTGGAAGAGATTTGGCATATCTACTAGAGATAGAGAACCTAATGGACCCGAGGAAGAAAAAGACCCTCGCACGAGTGGAATTATCATGAATCAGACCCTTGTTTAGCTCTTTATAGAGCTATTTATAGCTGTAGCTTGCGTAACGCTCAGGATGTTGATTTGCCGCAGGAAGCTGCCCGAGATTGTTAGTGTTCTGCAGGAAGCACATCCAGCATGTAACTGCAGCCATAGTGGCATACATTTGCGGGAAGCATGCCACGTGGACTTCCACCAACCTCATGACATAAAATTCCATCAATGCAGCCGCCCCACTTGGGTTGCATTAATGGTGCGTTTCCCACGTGAGTGGTGCTGTCTCGAAGGACGTAACATCTCAATTAATGAGGCTGTAACAACTATCATTACTAATGGGACATTACAGTCCACATCGGTTGGCGTGCTCAGCGCCACAGCTTGACCGCTCGATTCAGCGGAAGTAGGTCCAGCAGCATGATGCTTCCTGATGCACAATCGGTTCATCGGGAAATTGGTTCTTCTGCTGTTCTGCAGGTATGTGGCTTTGCTGCCTTTCTGCGGAAGTATGGCTTCGCTGCCATGTTTCACGGGAAAATGCCTTCTCTCTCTTTAGAGGAACCCCCGAAACCCTGTTGTAGACATGGAGATATCACTGAAGGGTTTAGAGATCGCGGAATTGAGCTTGCCTTGTGAGACGACCATTTTTTGAGCGCCAACAATAGGATGAGGAAGGGAGGAAGGAAAGGCTCCGTTCGCGTGCTCAATTCATTCTCATGCTCTTTTATAGACAACAAGTGGAAGGTATAGAAACAATGCCTTATTCAAGTAGGGCTTAATGCTCTGCGTCTACTACATGAATTTGTAGTGAACAAGCCTTGTCTAGGAAGCTAGGTCGTCAACCTCGTCTTGCTTGCTTCTGGCGAAGCTTGAGGCCCACTATAACATTGACATTGTGGTATGGTAGGAAGAATTCTTTTAAGGCAATAGTAGCGATAGTGAAGCCAAGCCGTCAAATCAGAAGGCGAGGCGACCAGTCTTCAACTAGCAATAGCATACCAAATGGCTCACTTATGGCGCTATTTTTTTTCTTATTTTGTTTAGTCACAGTTGATGTAATGAAATTGCAAAGTCAAGACTCCCAAAGTCCTTTTCTTCTCATTTCGTCTTTCCGTTCTACTTCTAGGTGCAAGAAGTGCAAATAAGCATATGGTTCGTGTGTAGGTGCACTTTTCATGTTATTCCCATTTAGGTCCGATTTGGATCCCTTCGATGTTTCCCTTCCTTTCTAAACCTCCTTTTCCTCGAAAAGAGAAAGAAGATGGTAAACTTGAAGTGTATTATTTAAGTACCTATTGCTTGCCAAATATCCTACTTGCAGGGCCGTCTCTGAGGTCAAGGGGGAATGAGGCAAACCTTCAAATGGCCCCCTCATACACTATGTGGGAAAATTTAAAAACCTAAAATAAAAGTAAATATAACAAAAAAATGTTACCAACAGGAATTGAACTAAAAACCTCTAGTGTTGAAGCCTAACATGACAACCACTACACCACAGTTGTTTTGTGTTAAAGGTGGCCCATGGTACATATTAGTTCTATTTTAGATATGTCCATGTTGATGCACCTTCAATCTTTGGGTCCTGGGCCATCGCCCTGCCTGCCGTGGGCCAGGGCTGCCCATGCCTACTTGTACAATGGGTATCTCACCTGGTTATTTAAATAAGTTGTATTTGTTCGTGCTTTTCCCAATGTTACAACTTCTGTACCAAGTTAGTTGGCCACTCGAATATCTTGGTTAAGCCGTTCTTTCTAATGTTGTTTCATCCTCCAGTTATGCAATTCTATACTAATAGTCTAATAGGTGCTCCTTGTTGATTCTTGGTGCTCATTTGCTTCTGTTCTCAAGCTCTACTTATATTACTAGCATTTCTTTCTTCCGACGACAAGTTATTTCCTGTTCCATCACACACACCAATAATATTTAGGAAGTTCACATGTTCATCCTTGTCTTCTACCATGTGTAGATAATTTGTCTTAGTTGTTAGAGGCACGCCTGAGCGTGCCTCCGGCGCGAGGCACACAAGGCTCTAACATCAACGCCTCAATACATGTGGAATGGGGCTCCCTTCATAAGGAACATGCCTCTTGGATCTCATGGTGAGGCTCATGGCCAACTAAGGCGCGCCTCGCGCATGTTAGGCGCATATATTGAACTTTATATTTCCCATGTTTTTTTTTACAAAGCAGTATATTTGTTTTAACTAAGGAGGGACTCCTGTTGAATTTGTTAGCTATATGCCATGTAAAGAGAAATTGAAACACTCTCGCATATCAAAAGGAAAAAACCCTAAAGTCTTTTTCCTGCTCTCTATATGTTCTGAAATAAGAAACCTCCTATAGTTCCGTGGTTCTCATTCAAAACAATTTGTCTCTCTTATTAACTGCCATTGGATTTTTTTTGCTTTGTTTCTTTTAGGTTTTTCTTTTCTTTTTTCAGTTTTGTTGTGTTTTCCCCTATGCTGTGATTTCTTCTTCATGTTATTATTCTTTCATTTTCATGTCATACCCTGAACATCTAGTGCTTTTATTTTTTCTCTTTTTTCATCCGCTGTTTTTGTTTATTATCTTCTTGTTGCTTTCTTTACGTTTTAACTTGATGCTGCTTTCAATTTCAACCCCCTTCATTGCTCATTCTCCAGAACCCTCTCCATTCTGTGTAACCCAACCTTCCTTTCTATGGTTAGTTCTTCTTTTACTTTCCTTGTGTGACCATACTTATAGTTCTTCCTGCAACTCAAATACTATAATATATTAATTGGTTCCTCTACTAATATAATTTCTCTTCTAAGGTTATTTTTGAGAACATACTTACATATATAATACATCTTAGATAATTGTTATACTTATCACCAATAAACACATGTATGGAAGCAGGGTATGTAACATCCTTCCAATACCTGTGCTGGAATAAAATGCTTGGGCCAATATAGTTCATACCAAATGCATTACTATATGAATCAGGGAAACAAATATGTTCATGTCCAAGGGAAACCAAAGTTCATGTGCTGTAGCTTAAAGCTTTTTTCTTTAAGGTTAGGTGGTCCCCAAACACAACCACAAACACAAAAGAGTGTGAAAAAGACGAGTATATTGAAGTTTAATCTAACAATGGAATAACTCTTCCCCTGGCAGGTTTGAGAATATCACATTCTGGAGGACTAAAGAAGCAGCTGAACGACATTCAAGCATGGAGCACAGTACAGGATTGGTCCAAGCCATAATATTTGAAGCAGCTGATCGTGATAACATTGGTGGATCTGCTTATGGTGGACAAAGATCAATATGCTGCACACCGGATCTTGCTAAGCTTGAGGGCTGCAAACAAGGCGAAGTCATTAGGAGGCCGTCTTCTGTGGATCCAAACTGGCCAGTTGTAATTAGTACACACTTCAGTGCAAATTATATAGATGTGAAGATGGAAACACGCGAGGTTCCTATAACAAAAACTGGAATGTACAACTTGTTCTTTATATCTTGTGATCCGCAGTTGAGAGGGCTCAAGATGAGTGGGAAGACATTTTGGAAGAACCCTGGTGGTTATTTGCCGGGAAGAATGGCCCCCTTGATGACATTTTACACTTTCATGTCTATTGCATATCTTCTGCTCAGTGTCCTTTGGTTTGCACAATATATCAGATTTTGGAAGGACATTCTGCCAATCCAGAACTGTATTACCCTCGTTATTGCACTTGGCTTGTTTGAAATGACTCTTTGGTACTTTGAGTATTTGAACTTTAATAATACTGGCATGAGGCCTATTGGAATCACAACTTGGGTAGTCACTGTTGGAGCAGTAAGGAAAACAATTTCGCGTCTCCTTATACTTTCAGTGGCAATGGGGTATGGTGTTGTGCGGCCAACTCTTGGCGGTCTTACGTCAAAGGTGCTTCTTCTAGGAATAACTTATTTTTTGGCAACTGAGCTACTAGATATTGCAGAAAATGTTGGGACCATTGATGACATTTCAGGCAAAGCGAGGCTCTTCCTTGTCCTTCCTGATGCATTTTTGGATGCTTTTCTAATACTCTGGATTTTCACCTCTCTTTCTCGGACATTGGAAAAGTTACAGGTAGGTATAGTAACTTCAATTTTAATTGATATTATGGAATAACTTGTAAATGAAGTCAACACTTTGTTTAGGGATGATACTTCTCCTCTCTTGAGTATTTATGCAAATGTCAATTTGTCCTACACTTGTAACATGGTTATGCTTTGTAATTTCTCAGGCAAGACGAAGTTCAGTTAAGTTAGACATCTACAGGAAATTTACCAACGCACTGGCAGTTTCTGTGATTGCTTCAGTTTCTTGGATTGGATATGAGGTAAATAAATCTCATTAACCATTAACATTACTATGCCAATGACTATAGATTTATGCTGATCTTTTATAAGTAGTCTTAATTATTCTTCACGAGCAACTCTCCGTTCTTCTCATTTCCTTTGCAGTAAGAAATTCAGCTGGGCATAATGCCTGCAGCCTTAAGATGAGGAAGAAAAGCCTACTGTCCATTATTTATGCAACCTAAATCTATTATTCAGTTTCTTATAGTAATAAATCAAGGTTATTCTATCAGCCTTGGACCGCTTTCCAAGAAAACAGAAAGCATAAGCCTTGGACTGCTTTCAAAGAAGAAAAAAAAGCATAAGCAGCCTCCAATAAGCAATCCAAACACAGCCTTAATTTGGCATAAAAATCATTGTTTTGGAAAGCTGTAAGTGGCCACAAATAAAATTACCATGTTATAACTGTATAAAAATCGTAAAAGTATTTATCAAAAAAGCAACATATGACTACATAAATCATTTATGAAGTTATATAGCTTTAATCATTTTATTCCTTGAATTTGTATTAGTACTTTTTTTTAAAAAGTGATGAAACCAAATATTACAGTACTCGAATCGAAAACCATGAAATTACTGAATTTGCTGAGATTGATTCTCAAGACTGGGCCTAGGGTTGCAATTGGGCCAAGCTGAGTCAAACTTGGCGTGTTCAAGCCCAGTAAGCACTTGGATTATACGTGATACAACAACATACAAGATGCACAATTTTTTGGAAAATATACGGATACATAATTCTTTTAATTATATATATATATAGGGTTTTATGGTTTTAAGTTTTTAAGTTAGGGTAACGGATAGTTGGTTGGGTTTTTTTTGTATAAATAGTTTTAATCCAAAAATACGTATGCATACGGACGTATCCGGAATCAAAAATATAAGTAAAACTCGTATCCGCGACGTATAGCACACTTATCATATATCAGATACATCCGGATACAAATTAGTTTTCTCATGTTCAAGCACCAATGCTTCCTAGGTTCATGCTAGGTTCCTTGTGGCTGGAAATTATTGAGCTCGAGCTTGAAGACTGTGTTCAAGCTTATTAAGCTCGATAGGCTTACGAGCGCCTTGGCTCGAGAGTAGCTCTTGGGCTTCTCGAGCTCGATAGGCTTACGAGCGCCTTATATTTTTCACTTTAAGAATCAAATTTACTAATTTATTTGTGAAAAATTATTAGCGAACCAAGTAAAACATTAAAACGTACCATGGTCCGATATGATGATCCAATTAAACCTACCCCTATCGAACCATCGCCTTACATGTGTAATCTTCCCCATAGCCGATCTTGTACGCTGAACCAAAACGTAGTGCGTAACTTTCTCAAGGTATGCAAGCTCTAGAGCTGTTGTAGAGGGATTTGGAAGGAGTTTTTAAGAGTTTTTGTTGCGTTTGAACACAATAAAATGGATCAAATGTTCATGTTGCTAAAAACGCAACAAAGCATGGTTTTTTCAGATGGGGAAGAATGTAAAAAAAATGTTAACGCCCAATAATTTAGAAAAGCTCTCAAATTTTATTAGTCAACCTTTCACTATTCTTTATGGCTACGAAAAGATGCTCGGATCCTTTATATATTATATAGACACTGACCAGTTGATTTCATATTCTAGTAAAAGTAGAAAAAAGGCTGGAGGAACCAGTCCATGACTTCACATCAATGGAATGCTACCTTCATTCCCTGTATGTTCGATACAGCCAAATATCACCCCCCCCCCCCCCCCCCCCCCCCCCCCAACCGTACAAGATGTTACCACCTATCATACGGCTTTCTAACTCGACTTCTATTTTCTGGTCGTTCTGCTCTTTGGAATCAATTGTAGTATCAGGGATCTGTAACCCCAGACATTTTTTTACACCAAGGTTCCTGCTTCCGTATTGTTGTACTACCAGCTTAGCAAATCCGCAGCTAGTGGGTTCTTGTGGGCTGCAGATAATACGAATTCAGGATTCCGACTGAAATTGTCACCATGCTGAGAAGGGTTTATAATGAAAAGAACTACTAAACAGTTTTTAATGTGAGACCTCCGAATACCATAAAGTATAAACATGTATCTGCACTCGTTTCTGAAAAAAAATCCCAATGCGTCAGGTTTTCTTCAAGGCAACAGATCCTTTCAGTGAGCGGTGGCAGAGTGCATGGATCATCACTGCCTTCTGGGACATTCTTGCCTTGGGTTTACTCTGCGTTATGTGTTATCTCTGGGCACCTTCTCAAAGCTCGCAAAGGTATCCGTTTCTAAAACTTTTTCGTACTCCCAAACAAAGGGTTAAAAACAGCCACTTATATATATATATATGCTTCTACATTTGATCACAGATACGCCTACTCTGGCGAGGTTGGAGAAGATGGCGACATCGAGGAAGCACAGTCTCTAACAAAAGGGTCGTCCGATGGTGGTGATCTTGGACTCGTCAAGCTGGACAAGAAAGAAAGGAACGCAGAGCATTCTGATGTCTTCAGTCTCGAGGACGAGGAGGCTGAGGAGGACAAGAGGGAATGAATTTTTGTTTTCCGTCGAAACCCGCAACTTTAAATGTTCAAGTAAACGTGCTCTGAAGAAAGATCACCTTGATTCTTTTTTGCCAATCTCTCTTTTGTTGTTCTCTTAGAAATATAAACATAAGCATGGATAGTATCATTTGTTTGTAACCCCGGGCACATGACCAAGTGGGCGGGGTATAGTTATATGAGCCTGCCGTTTGAAAGCTGTTGTATTGTAAATAGTACATGAAAGGGGACTTGGAAACCTGAGTTGTTCTATTGTAGTTTGCAAGTCAAAAAAAAGATGGTATACCTGACCAATTTTTATTATTCTATAGTGCATCATAATTGTTCAATGGTTACTTTCTGAGATTATAAAATCATGGGTGGACTTTTTTTTCCTTCCATTTTTTCTTGCTTTTAACATGCTCCTCCGTAGTTTTCTCATTTGTGGTGATATTTTGACAAATTTTAAATAGAATTTTAATCAAATTTAATTTTATTGTATATGTAATAAAGATATTTTGGTAATTATTATATTTTTATTAACGCTCCTCACTCAAAACCTCCAAGCAAGAGTTATTAAACATACACTACTTAACTCTACCTCCAATCTGAACAAGGTTATTTGTATTGAACCTACTTCCTCTCACTCAACTTCTCTTCATCTCTGCTTATTTTTCCCCCTCAATCCAAGCAGACCCTAGTAACGGTATTTTCACCGGTTCTGGGGTGTTTTTGAACTGACTCTACCGTTTATGAAAACTCATGTTTGTTAATTTTTTTGAGATACTAGTTTTGGTCGGCTCAAAAATCTTCCAAAATCGGTGTAGTGTAATTTTGGGTGGCTTTATAAACGCCCCAAATCGGTGGATTTTGAACAGTTTTATTATTTTATTTTATTTATATCGTCACAAAAAATATATAATTATAAATTACTAATATCCTTTCCTACTTAATTTTATTCGTGTAAAAAACTTTCAAAACCGCTCGTTAATGAATTACCAAACATGTATTGGACTGGTTTAAAAAATCGCTACTTAAAAACCATTCAAAATCGGACCCCTCATTACCGCTCATAACCGGTACTCTAAAAACACCTCACAACCGCTACCCTTATAATTGCCAAGCAGACCCTTAGGATATTGTATAATATTCAAAATTTACGTTTATGTTTTCATATTGCCCAGAAGAGAATTTAGATTTTGTTCTGACGGTTGACTTAGGCTGACGGTTAGATCTCGTTAGTTGTTAATTTATCCAATTTATCCTACCTCGACCTAATGTTCTGATTGATGGCATCTTGCTTCTATCCAAGTACCAGGAAGAAAAAAAAAAAATTATGAAAGTCTCTTTACTTCTCTGATGTCTGAGCTAGGATGACGGTCTACACAGAGTTCTCTCTATTGCCAAAGAGAAAAGGAATGTTCAAAGAGTTTCTGGAGGCCGATTACACAGTTTTATCATGTTACACAACTTTTGCTTATAACTAGCAAATTCATTTGCTAGCATATCTAATTGTCCATCTTGTGCGATTGAGGTCAATTTAGCAGTTAGCGCCCACGGCCGACCCGGAGGATTGGATTGTCTTAGCCGGAGCTTATTTTGATTATCCCTTGATTTTTGTTGTGGACTGGTCATGGGAAATCATCTGCGACCCCAACCTCTTGCAGGTTACGTTGGACCTGGGGGTTGTCCTGGGAGAGGGAGTTGTCCTGGGAGAGGAGGTTGTCCAAATCCGATGTCTTGTCCGGTGACATCAAAAGACTAGTAAAGAGTGGGTCAAATCACGCTCATGAAAGTGGAGAACACCAAAGCGGTAGATTCGACCAGGAAAGTTCGATCGTTAATAGGTACATAGTTTCCATCTGGGTATGCATCCTTGGATTGTTGTTGCATCAACTCCAGTTGTAGCTGCCTTCATTACCGCGAGACCGAATCCGGTAAGATGAAGATGGCCACCTCTTGGTCGTTGGGCGCATCAAGCTCGACGTCTTGCCCTCGCTAGAATATGGATCTCAACGCGCCTCCATTCGCTTCTCCTTTCAGTCGAGTGCTTTTATTTCATAATCTTCACTCTTCTTCTCTCATTCACCCGGCCTCTCCCAAAGCTAGAGAAGTTATTCTTTTCTCAAATGGTGGTTAAGTTTTTTTTTTTTTTGTCTATTGGCAAACGGACAAGAGTTTGCTAGGAAAGAAGAGGCCCAAGAGCTTGACAACGCTTGACACCATATCTCTTATGGATCTCAAACCTTTGGCCTCATAGAAGAAAAAATTACGCAAAAAATGCTTTCATTTGACATTTAAAATCATTGCTGTCATAATTATGTTGGGTTACTGCAGATATATATAGTTGTTGCGGGAATTTTTTTTTTTTTTTTTTTTTTTGGGGGGGGGGGGGGGAGGGGGAGGCGAGAACATGGCCCACTTTTCTTCTTTCTTTTCAAACGGGCAACATAAACTAAGCCCTCTACAAGATGTAGACCCAAAAAAAAAAAAAATCGAAAACTAGTCTTATGGAAGTGTAGCATCTAGAAGGGACAAAACCAACCCCAACTCTCAGTCTCATTCACTGCTAACCATAGAAAGAAGGGCAACCGAGCCCAAGGGAAAGCAAAGCAAAGAAAAGATTTTCGCTCACAAGTCACGGCATTGTCATTAGCATTCTTTTATGGAAGAACTGGAATTCACCGAGTTTTTGACCCTCCACTCGATTAGGAACCGCTTTGGAATCACTTTTTCGAGTATCTGAGCGCCCTTCCATCAATGAACCGAAGGGGCAGACTGCCGAGACACATAGATTGAAAAGGTACTTGGCTTCTGCTTTCCGGCCCAGTTAGAAGTCTTGATAAGAGGGCTTAAAAGCACCTAGTGTTCGAAGTCTCTTTGTGTCGTTAAGCGCCACCTCTTCTGTCTAGTGACTTCTATCCTGCACTACAATATTGGCACTAGTTGCTCTAGAGCGAACTCGGACTTGAACTTAGATTTGCGTTGCGCATGAGCTAAAGCTGGTTGAGGTGAACCCAACATGGTCCTCCCGTACTAGGGTTGGTTTCGCTCAGTTCTCCCTCTAAAACCAATGGTAGATAGGAACCAATTGTCTCGCGACGTTCTAAATCCAACTCACATATCACTTTCATGAGCGAACAACCGAATGTTGGAACATTTCAATTTGCACTTTTTTTCTCTCCTCCAATTAGATCAGCCAGTTGGTAAGAATTCATTATAGATGTAGCATGCTTTAATTTCACTTCTTTTTTAATGTAGTAGAAGTAGCTCACTATCTTTTAAGAGAGCGTAAAGCAAAAGCTAGCACCATATTCATGAAATATTATCGATATTATTAAAATACATCATTCTTCGTTCGTGTTCTCTCTCTCTCTCTCTCTCTCTCTCTCTCTCTCTCTGAGAGAGAGAGAGAGGAGAATTTCTCTTCGAATTTTTTTTGTTTAAAAAAAACCTAAATCTCTACTTTTAAAAAACAAATCATCTCTATCTTAAAAAAGCAAAAAATAAATCTATCTATACTTAAAAAAGCAAAAATAAATCTATCTCTATTTTCAAAATATATCAAAATAGAGATAGATTTTTTTTTAAGTCTTATGCATCGATTTACTAATTTTAAAGTTGATGTTAATGTTAATTCTAATATTAATGTGAATGTTACTTTTAATATTAATATTTTTTATTAATATTAAATTTTAATGTTAATTTTGAAGTTAATATTAATTTGAATGTTAATGTCAATTTTAATTTAAGTGTTAATTTCTAATTTTAACATTAATGTTAAAAAACTAAAACCAAAACTAACACTTAAATTAAAACTAATACTAAAGTTAACATTAAAATTAATATAAAAGAATTAATATTAAAATTAACCTTAAGCTAATTTATATATATATATATATATATATATATATATATATATATATATATATATAAACATTAAAATTAATATAAACTCGGATTACATGATAGAATATGCCTCGCCAATGGCTGCAACATCTACACTGCAAATGAAAAATAAACTCAGTATTCTGCAGTAATAAATATGCAGTATTAAAAATGCAGTAAACTGCAGTATTCAAAAACCAGTAAACTGCCCATACATATAACCAAGAACTGGGACTGCAGTAATGAGTAAACTACTAAACTGAACATTGCATATTATCTCCAAAAACAACCGAGCATTAGCATTAGACATAAATCTCAACTAGCACATGAAATTATATATCATTCTTTCAAACTGTAGGATCAGTTGGTATTTTATTTGTTAATACTTCAAGTGGCTTACTTGTTAGTCTGTAAGATGGACCTTTGTATTGCCTTCTGGTGTAACCCTTGTTAGCAACCACCCTAATAAAACGCGTATTATACACGAATTTTTCCGTATCTTACATAAACGTATAATACTTACGTACTTTTGAAAATTTCGAATTTGTACGCGAATTTTAAGCATGTGGCGTTTTAAACGCGTACCGTACGAATTTTTAAAAAATTTGGCCAAAAAAATGTTACCAAGAAATCCAACAGTCTTAACTTTCTTGACTCTTGCGGCTATTAGATATTAAGACCGACACAATTCTAAAAAATTATCAAAAGAAAAGAAGAAAAAAATCTCACAGTAACCAAAAAAAAAACCCGAGTCTTTGCACATGTTGCTTGCAACAATCAAAGAAAAACCTTTCGGTTTGAATCATCCAACCTCCTCTTATTCTCACACTGAACCCTTGTTTATGAAGGAGTTGAGGTGGGTGGACCCTATATATATGTCGAATTTTTAGTGCCGAATTGGTTCATATGAAACGTACTAAACACGAAATAAATCTGATCCGAATGTTTTTCGTTAGACAAATTTTTGACCAAATTTTTGACCGTATTTTACTTATATTGTGTCGATTTATACTCGTACTTTTGCCGTTTCGAATTTTTTCTGTTTGCCGAATTGCTAACAAGGGGTGTAACAATTTATTAGGTATCATTCTTTCAAACGGCAGGATCAGTTTGGGTGCCGAAATAATTGCATTCATATATCAGAAACATGAAATCTACTCTGAAAGTGTGAAACAAAGGTAACAAAGAACTATGAAGCTGATGCCCAATAAAATCTAGCAACAGTAACTCTAAAATCATGAAGTTCCTTATATATAACATTGATGATCATATTTATTATCGGACCGGAATAAGTAGTTGACATTTGTATACCCGGAACCAGAACTTTACCATGGAGCAAAGGAACAGTAATATGATGATGGTGCATAATCAAATCTATCAAACGAACACTAATATCAACAGATTTCTCAACTCCCTTACAAAAACAGTTATTATTGCTCAAACTCTAAAAGCAATAAATCAAGCAATATAATTCCCCAAACTAGTATCTATACACATGCAGAGTGACAGTTGATAGATTAAACTGGACAAATAGCAAGCTATTACAGAGCAGCAAGTTGCAGCAGAGCAGTATAATTTTTTTGGCAGCAAGCTTCTTTTTTTTTCTTCTTTTTTTGCTTTTTTTGCAGCAAACATATAGCAGTGCAAGCCTGCATGTCGAATCCAATCCGGTGCAAACGAATAAAATGAACAAAATGCAGCAAACATGTATTATGGAACAACTATAATCATGTTGGATCCCATCATATATTCATGTGAGTCTGTGACAATTGGAAGAAAACAACTAGATTTAAATCTTTAAAACAAACGGAAAAACAAACTCATAATACAAGCTTAATTTTGTACAAATGTCTCCTGATCATCCCTTTTACAGAAACAAAAGATGTCATACACTACTCTCGTACCAAATATAGTGGTGATCATTAAATTCATGATCCAGTTGAGTTTCATGCACGAGCCCGACGACTAGGTTTCATTTCAAAAACAAAAGATTAAAAGGGTGATTTTCTTCAAATTTAATTCCAAGATTACACAGATATTCCAAGTCCACTAGATCCAACGTTTCCTCATATAAAACCTGATGGACAATTTGAACACAAGGATGTGAAAATTTCCTCGATCCTATATAATATACCATTATAACCACAAGAAAAGACGAGTTCTCGTATTTTGCCATTATCCACACCACCTCTTGTTTTTGCAGTGGTGTATGTAAGCAACTTGTCTTGAACGGAAGGAAAAAAAAACCACTGTGTAACATTGAAACTTCATTCACACGTCTGCTTTCTCTTTAAGATTGTCGGCATTATGGATATGAAGCCAATCATGAACAGAACCACCAAGGTCTTGAAGTCATATAAATCTCTGACAGATTTTAGATCCCCAAGAGCAAGGCCAGCCTATAAAGGAACGGTTTAGTAGAGTTAGATTTTTGCCAATTTTGATGTTCCCTACTATCATTAGTATATCTCTACTATATAACAAAAATGCCCGTAGGCCCCGTATATATAACCTCAATTAATTAAGAAAAAAATATGAAAAAAAATTCCGAAACTAAATTTTAATTGTAATTAAAAATTAATCCAAATGAGACATCACAACTAAAAATTAAGAAAAAATTTATCCAAACTAAAAGGTTAACTACACGATATTATCTAATTACCTACACATATATCTATAATATATTCTGATTAAAATATAAGCATATCTATAACAAATCTTAATTAAAATATAAGCATATATATAACAAACATTGATTCAAATATTTAAACTGTTTTTCACAATATCGAGGAAAAAAAATTTACGTGGTGAATTTATTAGTTCACTATAATCATTCCACAAGTCGGCTAAATATGCAGTAGGAACCAGAATAGAGAGAGGGGGGGGGGGGGTGGGGGGGGGGGACATTAAACTCCAAAAATTTGTGTACTCCCATTGGAAGTCCAACTCACAATAGCAGGCCAAATCAGGTTTATGCAAACGGGCAAATGGAAGCTTGTTTCGCGTTGGAAAAATTGTCCATGCATCTAGAAAGCTGATGTGCACATTGCCTAGTATGGCCCACAAGTTTAAAAGATACCTAGTTGATGGGGGACAAATAGGCTATCCAAGACTATGCCGATTGATACATGAAGCTGGCAATCATATTCCATGCATACGGAAACATGGAAGCCATAAATAGCCAGTTCCCATAGTTTAATAGTACACCTAATTAAGCTGGAAGCAATGCACAAGTACATTCTAGATATTAAAAAAGTCAATAAAAACCATTCTTCATTGTGTAAGCATGAGAACACATACTTGAGCTTCAATTTCATATTAATACCTTATTGGTAAGAACATCCAGCCGTACAATCTACAGGCCGATCCTTAGTTTCTTATACAGCATTGGATGAACTATCAGTATTGCAGTCTTTATCATCAACTACCGGACAATAGTCTCCCTATCCACCTACTCACCTCATAATTCCTATAACTTAGGGATTTGCCAAAGGGGGATAAAAGGATGGCTTAGGACCTCAGGTTGGAGAGGAATTTCCCGTGTTCTAAACTTGAGGAA
Source organism: Iris pallida (assembly GCA_029216955.1). Classification (NCBI taxonomy): domain Eukaryota; kingdom Viridiplantae; phylum Streptophyta; class Magnoliopsida; order Asparagales; family Iridaceae; genus Iris; species Iris pallida. The sequence continues at coordinate 10,364,864 of JANAVB010027397.1, forward strand.
CCAGCTAAAGAGAAACTTATTTCTAAAGAAATATCTCATTAATTTCAATGCCATGCCTGGGAAGCTTGGACACTCCAAACGTCGGTGTTGTGTCCATTTCGCATCATGTCAGATGCATATTGGACCAACAGAGACAAACGAAAATATGCTAGGATGCACCAAAATACGTAGTGTCCCAGTCATCGTGTCAGTATTGCATGTCATATTGGTAATGGGCGACCTGGACCATGCCATAAACTTGTCCCAGATTCCAAGTTGTTCATCAAGCTTCAAAGTGATTTCATTGCTACACGACAGTGTGAGATCGTCTATTCCATCAAGTGAGTTGATAAAACTAAAAGAAATTATATGGGATGATCGTAGATATCTTTCCCTATTATGTTTCTAGTAACTATCTAACAAAGGAATAACAGTAGTGGATTGTCCATGATAAAGTCTCAGGCACCAAATTTCGAAAGTTGTGCTGAGTTTTATATGATTCCAGTACGCCCTCGCAGGTTAAATCCTCACTTTATGGGCTGAGAACTGGATTCATGCAGCAGTATAAGTTTTATAAATTGTGAGCCATAAAAGAAGATTTGCATTTGTGTTGCTCTAATACCATCTTAAATACATCAAAACTCTTGAGTTGTGAGCAGGATTGGCGGTTAAATTCCAACAATCCCCAAACAGTAACGAGGTTGATCTCTCACATACCGAGTAGATACAGTAGAAGGGGATCTTATAAATTCTATTTTACATTTGGCAGGTTTCGGTGACCATGAATCCTTACGTCAAGTGGTATGAGCATATACCAACAATCCACAAACAGTAACGAGATTGATCTCTCACATACCGAGTAGATACAGTAGAAGGGGATCTTATAAATTTTATTTTACATTTGGCAGGTTTCGGTGACCATGAAGCCTTACATCCAGTGGTATGAGCATATACCCATCAAAATCAAAGGGAGGTTATGAAAACGATGAAGTAGGTTTAAATTAAAAGGCATCCATTATAGTATATTAATAACATTGGAACTGGAATAAAACACAAGGGCATACCCAAGAAAATCCACTTGCATCTACTTGTCCTAATTTTCTTATTTATACTAGGGAGAAATGGCCTTAAACCTCCCAAAAATTATCAGAAAAAGATTTGACAATAGGAAAAAAAATCAGTAACCCTCTCAAATTAGTTTTTGGACCATTTGATCTTTGTCATCAAAAAAGACCCATTTAGTGCTAAAAAGGGACCAAAATGTCCTTTGTCTAAAAAGAAAAAGAAAAAACAGAAAGATGCACCTAATCATTTTCCAACATCCCACTTCCTTGAACTCCGCCACGGAACAAGGACTTGCAATTGTTGAACACCATCATAACCAACAACCATCTCAGCCCATCACCAAAAAATGATCCTAAACTTGCTATTCATCACCAAACACAACTGATCTCCATTTCTCCACAAAGCGTCGACTCCAAGTTCCATCCTTCTACCAAGCTTAGTGGCTAACGAACCGCCACTGAATGCATTACTGACAGGCGAATCTACCAAGGCAGGTACTCCTCATCGACCCCAGGACCTCAATCAGCCCTTTGTCCTCTCACATCCCTAATCATCTCCTCTGCATAGAAGTCCCAAAAAGTCTATTAGGGCCTCTGATGATGGTAGGTCGTTGTAGTGCCCCGTCCCGCAAAGTCAATCGGAGGAATCGAAACGCCGACGGCGTTCGGTCTTAGCCTTGCAACGGCTTGCTCGGAGACATCGCTCAGGTGGGGTAGTTTCGGTGAACTCTCCTCATCTTTGCCTTCACATAATAAATCATGTTTTCAACTTGCACAAGTTAGGCTTGATAATAAAAGCTACGCATCCACATAGCTAAGGGAATAATCCCGACGGTTTGAATCGAGTTAGAACATGGAAAACGTCCCACTGTCGGCTTAGAGTTGGTGCACGGCGTGCTTTTAAAATGACACTCGGTCCTTCGTCCCGTGGCTTGGGAGAAGGAAAGTTGGTCTTCGGTGCAAAAGCTGAGAGTTAGCCTAAGTCACAGGCATCGCCCGCACAAATGCTTGCTAAAGCATGCACGATCCTGTCCCGCAAGGCTTGGCAGAGCCTTTGCTCGTCCCTTGGGTTAAGTTGTAGGCTTGAGTGAGTTAGGCATAGTTATGCCGGTCGACCTAAGTTATTCTACGTGCTGTCCCGCTCATTCTGCGGTTGTCAAGATAAATAGTCCCACGACCCAAGGCCCGTCATATGAAGTATGACTTGGGCGACAGCGTTGCGTCAAACACGAGTCGGTTTAGAGGCACGAGCCACGGTTGGTTCAGTGGAAAGTTAGCCACGGTCGGTCGATACTTAAGGAAACATGTTATGTTCAAGTTAAATTGGAAGGCTATGCAGTAGCCGTTCCCTGAGTTCAAAGAATGTTAAGTCTAAGCGATGGTTAGTCGCCGAGGCAACCCTGGTTAGGGGCTCTGCAAAGGAAGTATGAAAAATGGAAAGAGTAAAACAACCAAGTAAATGAATTGATCACATAACAAGCCCAAACTGTATCCTAAAACACTCCATGTAACCCTTATGAACTTGGACACTTGTCGACAAGGGGTGGTTTCTTCGAGCGGAATTCCGGGGCCACGGGACCGTCTCGGCCTAGGAAGAAACAAGTTGTAGCCGCGCTGGTTAGGCAACGCTGGTAAGGCATCGGTAAGACGGGGACTTGCATCGGGGCTCGCTACCTGCGTTGCAGGGGTCCCGTATTACCCGGCTACGTCCAAGGCGGCTGGTTAGGCCAATCCCATAACAAACACTTAATAATAACTGTTTTCAACTAACATGGTAAGGTTTGTGTCGGCACGGGCGGCAATCCGTGTATGTGCCTTTGGATTGAGTTGAACATGTATGAGTTAAAGAGACACAATGTCGGAGCCTAAGATTTGGCTACAGCGAAAGCGACGTGCTTCGGCACGAGATGTGGCGTCGACTGTTAAGTTGCGAGTTAAGTCAAAAAGGGCCGTAGGGCATGTTGTGTGAAGTTGCGTTGAGTTATGAGGCACGGCCGCGTTATCACAACACAAGTATAAGCAAGACTAAACAAGGAGGCGCTGCCTCGGAGATATTGAAACACGAATTGAGTTATGGCACGACCGAGTCGTTACGTCCCAAAGTTTGGCTAGAAAGACAGGTATAAGTCGGTGCGTCAACAATGCAAGCACGAGAAAGGTCTAGAGGCAAGGAAATGGAGTCCTTCGTGTAGCTGCGTCTCTGATTATGGCCGTAAGGCAAACACGACTTGATAGGTAACGTTGTCGGCACGAGAAGTGGTCTAGCGACAAAGTATGAGTTAACGTTGACATTACAAGCACGGGATGGTTCTGATACACAAGTTGCGCTAAGGCGCCGGTCCTAAAACTGATCCTAAGGCAAGACTAGAAAGACAATCGAAAGGGATTTAAGCTGCACAAAGTAAATGAACGTGTAGGTTTTGTATGGGTGGGCGAGAAGCTCACTCTACCAGTACAGTGGTACTGACACCCACACAGTGTTTCATGTGCAGGCACAGGTAGAAGCTCGTGGCGCGGAGCTCGCTTGGATGCGTCGAGGCACGGAGTTCCTTGGCGAGTCGAAGCGTGCGGTCGCGTGATCTGAAGACTTATACAGGACGTAATGTATGGACATCGCCTTCCGAAGCTTCCGCTGGAATCAAGTATTGTATCGAGAGATGAGAGAGAGCAGAGTGACTTGTAAAATGAGAGAAAAGTGAGACTTGAGAGACTTGTAATTGGCCTTGCGCCCACAATGTAATCCTTGAATTCAATATCAATAAAAGAGCTTTCTTTGAAATACTTGTGTTCATGTGTTCTTTAAATTCCGCTGCAATATATTCAATGTCTCTGCACGGGACTTCTGTGCGACGACCCCGTCGCAGCCGCTGTAATCGGCCGTTATGGAACCCGCCTTGCACGAGCGCAATCTAGGCTCGTGCGGCATCACGCCTTAGCGAGGACGATCGCTCCTACGGGAGCGGGGCGTGACATAGTGGTATCAGAGCACGGCTTTACGTCCTTGGACCGTCGATTGAATTCTTTAACTTCGATGTTTCAGTAAAACTCTGTTGCTTCCGCAAGTTGTCATCGTTGGTGCGCTCTCTCTCAAAATGTCCCTCGGCATGTCCATACAATAAGTCTAAATATTTTCGAAAGATCGTATAAGCGTTCAATCTAACGCATCGGTAGGCCGTTGCCAAATGCGTCGATAGGGCCTTTGTGCCGAACGTTGCAAACTTGACTCGATTGAAAACACGTGCTAATGTTAGCAAGTCACGCGCATGCCTAATTAGTCCAATATCGACCCTAGCAATCGAGCATGCAAACTCGAAATATGTCCGCACAAGATAGCTATGCACACAGCCTTTTGGCTAAGTTGTGTTTCGCGTCGCGCACCTCGACCTTTTGGTGCAAACGAGTCGCGAGCGATATTAAGTATCATTCGGTCGAGAACGGAGATATACTTAGAGTGCCTATCGATAGGAACGCTATCAGACTAACGCTTAGGCGTACATGGAAGATTGATTTGGATTTCGAGGAAATAGTGCGAGCGACTTAGTGCGTCGATACGACGCGAGCGACTACGCTAGCGATTCGTCGAACGAATCTGAAGGATGTCTTAGCGAATGACGCGAATGTGATTGAGGACTGGATCGTATGGCTTGAATCCGAGTGGTGTATATGATAGGTTCGGAGAAGAATAAGAATGAGTGTCGACGACTAGATCGGATGGCTCAAATCTGAGTGGTGTATGGTTCGTCTTGGAAATTGTGCGAGTGAATATTGAGGATTACGAGTATGTCGGCGAGGCGATGCGATCGCGCAAAGCCTTAGAACACGTCACGCTTAGTTGGTCGTGACTTCGAATGTCCCGAACGAGCATCTCGTTCGGACAACTTGTGAATGAGCAACGCGAGTTAGAAAACGTTTCAGAACGATGAATAAAATTGAATGGTCGTGATCGAGGAAACTTAGAGGATCGCGCGTACGATATCGGATTGATGCAAATGAAATGTGACTTGAGTTTTGAACAAACGATCTTGAAACGAGCTTGAGGAATAGCGATCGAACTTGATCTTGAGTATTGAGGAAATTATGGGATATCCAGTTCGAACAATAACATCGGTCGCACGGCTCGAAATTGGTTGCAAAGGAAGATCGTCAAGTTATGCATATCGTCGATGGTATTGAGGCGTATCAAAGATCGATATGCGATAACTCGGGGGTACTCTGACTCGGCGAATGACGATCGTGCAAATGTCATTGTTACGTTGGATGCTATACTTGGGATGTTAAAAATGTGTCGAAGAAAAGATAGACTGGCTCGAGGATTCTTCTAAGTTGAACGAATGACGATCGAACTTGGCTTGGATGAAAACTGGAATGTTTGGATTTGCTTCGTCGATAACCACAATGTTGACGTTCTTGTCTTATGCGAGCGCTACTCCAGCCTCGCACATGCGTCACACCGATTAGGGCGATCACTCTGCGTGAGCGCTGGTATGGTGATTCATACAGCGGGAGTGGTCGAACTTGTACGGTGCGACAGATTGTGCTTTGACTTGTGGCTTGACACGAAGTTAGACTCGAGATTGAATTGGTGTGCTTGTCGATTGAACTTGAGGATTGAGTAGGTCCAATCCGCGTATCGAGAATGAATGAGTCTAAACTCAAACAAGAGTTACGCTCCGATGAGAACGATTATTCCGCGGGAGCGTTGCATGGTGATTCATGAACCACCACGGATTATCGGACTCGCTTGAGATTGGGGCGCAACGTATTGTCGAGCGAGACGACCTCGTGATCGAATACATGAATTGGTTAGAATTGGTGAATTGAAGGAATTTGAATATACACAATGCGTGCCATAATACGAATTAGGTGATCGTGCTTGATGTTTAGAAATTTGAGTGACGCGAGCTTGGGTAGAAGACCCCGTATGATCGACTTTGGTTTGACCCTAGGATTGGGGTCAGTGTTGGCATTATTGTTAGGGAACTATGATTCCAATCCTGACATTGACTTAGCCTCGAAAAGAAATGGCCTAGCGGTTAGGCGAGACGCCATGTTTCATGAGTTATCAGTCGAAGGATTGATCTTGAGGATTGGCATGGATGGATAGCGTGAATCACGAATGTAGAAAACCCTGCTCACGAGATTCGGCTGACATGCATATATTTCAGGGACGCCTGGGTATGTGCACGATGCGACTCGAGTGAGAATGACAAATTTTCTATCATGCGGCTTGGCTGAACGCATGTATTTTAGGGACGCTTGGAATGCGTGCACGATCCAGCCAAGTGATGCGGCGAGTTCAAGCAAGGCTTGAAATGTGGGAGTGTGTCGAGATCTTGAAATCGTGTTGAAGTAAAGATTGATAATAGTGCGAGCGTGGCTCGGAATCGAAGGAACGCGTAGGCGAAATGTGTACGATTAAGTCTTGGCCATAGAAATGGTAGGATGACTTGCCCTCAGGAAAGTCTCGAGGACGAGACTTGTTCTGAGTGGTGTATGTTGTAGTGCCCCGTCCCGCAAAGTCAATCGGAGGAATCGAAACGCCGACGGCGTTCGGTCTTAGCCTTGCAACGGCTTGCTCGGAGACATCGCTCAGGTGGGGTAGTTTCGGTGAACTCTCCTCATCTTTGCCTTCACATAATAAATCATGTTTTCAACTTGCACAAGTTAGGCTTGATAATAAAAGCTACGCATCCACATAGCTAAGGGAATAATCCCGACGGTTTGAATCGAGTTAGAACATGGAAAACGTCCCACTGTCGGCTTAGAGTTGGTGCACGGCGTGCTTTTAAAATGACACTCGGTCCTTCGTCCCGTGGCTTGGGAGAAGGAAAGTTGGTCTTCGGTGCAAAAGCTGAGAGTTAGCCTAAGTCATAGGCATCGCCCGCACAAATGCTTGCTAAAGCATGCACGATCCTGTCCCGCAAGGCTTGGCAGAGCCTTTGCTCGTCCCTTGGGTTAAGTTGTAGGCTTGAGTGAGTTAGGCATAGTTATGCCGGTCGACCTAAGTTATTCTACGTGCTGTCCCGCTCATTCTGCGGTTGTCAAGATAAATAGTCCCACGACCCAAGGCCCGTCATATGAAGTATGACTTGGGCGACAGCGTTGCGTCAAACACGAGTCGGTTTAGAGGCACGAGCCACGGTTGGTTCAGTGGAAAGTTAGCCACGGTCGGTCGATACTTAAGGAAACATGTTATGTTCAAGTTAAATTGGAAGGCTATGCAGTAGCCGTTCCCTGAGTTCAAAGAATGTTAAGTCTAAGCGATGGTTAGTCGCCGAGGCAACCCTGGTTAGGGGCTCTGCAAAGGAAGTATGAAAAATGGAAAGAGTAAAACAACCAAGTAAATGAATTGATCACATAACAAGCCCAAACTGTATCCTAAAACACTCCATGTAACCCTTATGAACTTGGACACTTGTCGACAAGGGGTGGTTTCTTCGAGCGGAATTCCGGGGCCACGGGACCGTCTCGGCCTAGGAAGAAACAAGTTGTAGCCGCGCTGGTTAGGCAACGCTGGTAAGGCATCGGTAAGACGGGGACTTGCATCGGGGCTCGCTACCTGCGTTGCAGGGGTCCCGTATTACCCGGCTACGTCCAAGGCGGCTGGTTAGGCCAATCCCATAACAAACACTTAATAATAACTGTTTTCAACTAACATGGTAAGGTTTGTGTCGGCACGGGCGGCAATCCGTGTGTGTGCCTTTGGATTGAGTTGAACATGTATGAGTTAAAGAGACACAATGTCGGAGCCTAAGATTTGGCTACAGCGAAAGCGACGTGCTTCGGCACGAGATGTGGCGTCGACTGTTAAGTTGCGAGTTAAGTCAAAAAGGGCCGTAGGGCATGTTGTGTGAAGTTGCGTTGAGTTATGAGGCACGGCCGCGTTGTCACAACACAAGTATAAGCAAGACTAAACAAGGAGGCGCTGCCTCGGAGATATTGAAACACGAATTGAGTTATGGCACGACCGAGTCGTTACGTCCCAAAGTTTGGCTAGAAAGACAGGTATAAGTCGGTGCGTCAACAATGCAAGCACGAGAAAGGTCTAGAGGCAAGGAAATGGAGTCCTTCGTGTAGCTGCGTCTCTGATTATGGCCGTAAGGCAAACACGACTTGATAGGTAACGTTGTCGGCACGAGAAGTGGTCTAGCGACAAAGTATGAGTTAACGTTGACATTACAAGCACGGGATGGTTCTGATACACAAGTTGCGCTAAGGCGCCGGTCCTAAAACTGATCCTAAGGCAAGACTAGAAAGACAATCGAAAGGGATTTAAGCTGCACAAAGTAAATGAACGTGTAGGTTTTGTATGGGTGGGCGAGAAGCTCACTCTACCAGTACAGTGGTACTGACACCCACACAGTGTTTCATGTGCAGGCACAGGTAGAAGCTCGTGGCGCGGAGCTCGCTTGGATGCGTCGAGGCACGGAGTTCCTTGGCGAGTCGAAGCGTGCGGTCGCGTGATCTGAAGACTTATACAGGACGTAATGTATGGACATCGCCTTCCGAAGCTTCCGCTGGAATCAAGTATTGTATCGAGAGATGAGAGAGAGCAGAGTGACTTGTAAAATGAGAGAAAAGTGAGACTTGAGAGACTTGTAATTGGCCTTGCGCCCACAATGTAATCCTTGAATTCAATATCAATAAAAGAGCTTTCTTTGAAATACTTGTGTTCATGTGTTCTTTAAATTCCGCTGCAATATATTCAATGTCTCTGCACGGGACTTCTGTGCGACGACCCCGTCGCAGCCGCTGTAATCGGCCGTTATGGAACCCGCCTTGCACGAGCGCAATCTAGGCTCGTGCGGCATCACGCCTTAGCGAGGACGATCGCTCCTACGGGAGCGGGGCGTGACAGTCGTTCAGCTGGACATAATGGCCTATAATATTAAAGTCAGAAAGAGACAAAGAGGAGGGGCTACTGTCTAGGAGACCAGCGAATCTTGTGGTGAAGTATGGGAATTGGTGGTTGTAGAGGATATTGATGATGAAGAGACTGCAGGAAAGATGAAGGGAGAAAATCAAAGAGGATCATGGGTGGTAGTGATGAAAGAAGATGGTTTAGAAGGTAAGTGAAGTCTTGCCATTAGCTTTCCTCGTGGACTGCCAGTAGCAACAACCAAGGGAGATAAAGGAGGCTTTTATAAAAGATAAGTCTTCTTTCTTTAGTTTTGTTTGTTTCTCTTCATTTTTGTTGCTCCAAGGGAATTTTGGTCCTTTTCTTTGAACTTAATGGATCATCTCGCCAGGGCCGGCCCTGAGCAATTGGGGGCCCGAGGCAGAATTTTCTAAATAAGTCCCATACATAATGTAAAAAAAAAAAAAAAAAAAAAAAAAAATTTGTTGTAGTCAAGATTTGAACCAAGGACCTCTTAAATACAAGTCTAGGATTGTAACCACTACACCACAATACTTTTTGTTAAAAAAAAGGCATATAATTCATACTAGTTCTATTATAGACGGTTCCGTTGGTGCCCCCTTTCGTCAGGGGGCCCTGGGCCGTCGCCCGGCCTGCCCTGGGCCAGGGCCGCCCCTGCATCTCGGTGACAAGGGACAGATTGCCCAAAAACTAACGGTAAGTGGGTTTGTGAACTTTTCTCTTCAAAATGTTTTGTGGGTGACATTTCCACTTTATAATAAATAATTTGTAATCTTTCGACCTGTAGTACAAATTGCTCTCAGAAAGAGATTCTTACTTCGTAGCGGCACCTGATACTCACTTTTATTATTGAGTGACTGAATTCCATAATCCATTTGGGTGCAAAATAGTCCATAAGCCATTTATATCGCACTCAGATGACAATTTTACCAATAGACTATTCCTCCATGTTAAAGGCTATAATTACTGTAATATGGAATGGCCATGTTGGATTTGAGATGTGGACAACAAGCAACAAGACATATAGATTTCCCCCAAAGAAAGTTGGTGGTATTCAACTAGTGGTTGAAAATTCCAACTAGTCAGGCACAATATAATAACCTAGTTTAGTTTGACTTCCCCCTTTCTGCTAGAATACAATTGAATATGGCACCAAATAACCACCCTTGATGAAATTACTAAATAGCACAATGCTCATCTGAAGAAACTAGAATGGGATTTTAAACCTCATCAAAGTGAGAAAAACATATCCTAGTTAATCCGAAAAATGTACACCATACAATAATGCATGAGTATTCTAAATTGGTGAACTCAAATCAGTTGTAACCACAATCAACGTAGTAAAATACAATATCAAATACAAGGGTTTGAGAAAGAGAATAGATCTTAAGAAATAAATGCATGCAGATAAGAGAAAATTCAGAGCAGTTCATAAATAAACTTACCCTGACAGTGATATAAGATGCTGGAATAAGACCAACCAGTGTCGCAAGAAAGAAAGTATTAAAGGGTATGTCAACTATGGGAGAAGCCACATTTATAAATGTGTTGGGCAGTGATGGAGTTATCCTCAAAAAAAGCATGTAGTTCAGTAACTTGTCTTTGCGTTTCGTGATCTGCATTAGTACATATCCAGAGATTCAATCAACTAAGTTGTGGGATTGAGTTATAACTAAAAAATGTAAACAGGAAGTTTGTAGGATTAAAGTAAATAAATTGAATTAATAACAAAAAAAAGCCTAACTTGAGATAAGCAAATGGTTGCTAAATTAGTTTTATACCTCTCCTTGGAAAAATCTCAATTTTTCAGGCCACAACCAGTTAACCAAAGGCCTGCCAATCAGCTTAGAAAGGAAATAACAGGATGATGCACCAGAAGTGGCAGTGAACACGACCAACATGACTCCTTTGACAACCCCAAATAGAGCTCCAGCCAGCAATGACATAAATATCGTTCCAGGAATCATAAATGTCTGCATGAAGATATATGTTGAGCAATAACCTAGCATAAATTTGGCTTGGTGATCAATTGCATATACAGCTAGATTATCTCTGAAAAGAACAATTAAAAATGAGATTAGTTAAAAGTAATGTTAGATATGAACATGTGTTAGAATAACAATAAAAAAATTCCGGATTTCAGATATGAACCAAAAAATGTTCAAAGTTGACAACAAGATTAATAGCAAAGGAGAGCTATAAAAACAAGACCGCTAGCATTTGAGACGGAAAGATAACTGATGCAGTGAATGATATATATGTAAAAGAATATTAATGTGGTGAATGATAAATATGTATGATCAAAGTTGTTACTGATTTCATTGTAAATGACTTAAATAAAGAGTGGTAATCTCCACTCTTCTCAAAGACAAGTATATATCATAATCAAAATAACAAATATAACCCTCTGTATATGCTCTAACTTTGTCTTAATCTTCTCAAAAAGTGGAAAACAAGTAATCCTACTTAAATATAGGGAAAAAAAGTAATTTCCCTTTTAAAAGGGAGTCACATAAATAAAACCAAATTATAAAAAACAAATATTCACTTGATCAATAAATTGACTCGACCAAGTGAAATTGACCCACTAGAAAAGTAACTGTAACTGACTCAATAAGCAACTTTATCTGGTGCTTCTTCCAATGCGAGTATATCTCCAACGAAGGATTCCCATCAATTAGTTTTCCGGAATTTTGGATGATAGTGAAATATTGGTACCAATGGCAATGTCATTCCCTTTCACTCTTTGGCTTAATGGTCCATAGACACTAATACAATTTCTATAAAAAATTATATAATCTTACGTCTTCGTCGAGACTCTTTTGTACTCTAGGGGACTTGGAGGTATTCTAAGGTTGCATGAGCTTAAACTGCATAGCAAAGTGGTAAATCTACCTACCTACCAACTAACCAATTATGTTTTATGGCATGGCCCTCTAATGCTCATAGTTATCTCATATAGGAATTTGGCACCAAGATAGAGGGTTGACGTCAAATCAACAGCCCAGATATAAAAAACTTTGTCAATTTATATGGAGCTTTCTTATGCTCCATAGTCGATCACATTCCAATGGTAAAAGGCTTGGATGACGACAATGATGGTGAGTGAAATATTGGAACACGGGATTTTATCCATATTTTTAAATCTTTTTGTTCTCTTTGTCAAATCAAAGGCAACCTCAAAGTAATTTAAGGACTCAATTTGTATACATTAGATAGACAAAACCAATATGCTGAATAGTGAATACATATAGGCTCGAGCAAAGTTTAAATTGTTGGTTCGAATATGAGCACAGTATAAGGCTCATGCATTGGAGATAAAGGTGTTACGGCATTTCTATTTGTACTGGTTCTTTGCAAGAAATAATGGCTACGATGGGGATATTGCTCATAATATTACATAATCTACTCAAACATCAATAAAAATCAGATGATACTGGGACTTTTTGTTTCATTCCTAATAGCATGAAAAGAAATTTCCCATATCATATTTTGTAACTGATAGTAATGTAATGCAATTACAAGTTTCAACTATGTGGCGGAAATTTAAAAATATTCAACATTGTAGACCATAGTATAGTGTATTTGTATGTAAAACAAGAATATGAAGGCACTGTTGTGTTTGCATTTAAATTCTAGTAGGATGCATAGCGGATATCCATATTGGACAGTTCCTATATTATATGTCTTGTTTATCGGCATAATTTGCTTTTCTTTTTTGTATCTGCATTTGCTAATACCAATCGTAGTTCATCGCATTAGATGATGTTATACAAGCTATCAAATAGTTTACAAATGCATTGTTTTTCAGCTGTTTTATCAAAGTATACTGTTCATACACACACTAGCAATCTAGCATCAAATTGGTTTATGGCTTCGAAGTTTATTATATTTATTTGAACTAATACGACAACAGTTCAAATTTATGCAATGAAAAGGTTAAGATATGATTATCTCAATGCAGAAGGCCTTTAGCCAATTTAGCTTTCTAAATATATGCATGGCCCTGCTATTATAGAAAAGTAGTTGATGAAATAAAGTAGGTTTGCAGGCTGACCTTTGCATATGATTCCAGTTGGGAAATTGTTTTATTTTCTATATAGTAAGCAATGTTGCACAGACACTTGAAAATGGTGTTACACATCCGTATTGTGTCCGTATTCGTGAAATAAGGTGACTATATCATACCAATCTGAAAATGTCATATCTCATATCCCTATCGTGTCCTACCCATATTTCAGTCCATATTTGTGCAACATAGCTAATAAGTGATTTTAGTGAAATGAGTCAGCGCTCACTACAGACCACGCATAACAATGATGGACCTTAATTAGCACATAAAATAAAATACACAGTAACACAATGCATGGAAGGTTCTAAAAGGCAGTGGGCAAAAACGAGCAGCCAATGTGGAGGTGTGAAGGGTAATTACTTAATACTAAAATATGTGTTTGAAAAGAAATGGAATCAAATATTTGGATGGGGAAAAAGAGTAGAATAAAAAAGATAATGCGGTGACAGTTCTTCAAAAGAGTCGACAGTCAGTAAGCCCCACGCATAACAATACTTGACCTTAATTAGCACATAAATACACATTAAGTCATGCCTGCAAGGTTCTGAAAGGTAGCGTGTGGAGGGGGGCAGCCCATACATAGGTGAAGGGTACATAGGGTAATTATATAAAAAGGTCTTGAAATTTCTAGATGTCATAATCCAGATATTCACTAAAATGTATGATTTAAAGATGGAACTACATAAAGTTTTAATAGCCACAATGAAATTATTTGAACTCTATTCCATAATTTTCTCCCTAGTTCTATGAGCTTGCACACAATACCACTGGTTTGGACTTCACATATTATGGCGGTATTTTCTTGTCAAGGAATGTTCTAATGGAATCTAGCATCAATTGACAAAGGATTGATGTTGGTTGTGCTCAAATAATATCGGTCACCGTTACCTTCTTATAAGAAAAAGATTATTATTTTGAAAACTTGTTAAAACTTTTCTTTTCCTTTTCAATAGAGGTGTATGGACCGTTAGGCAGCGTGAGGATAGCCTCCTTGAGGGGCTGAGCTGCTGCTGTTTATGGCTCAAGGAAGCCCACCCACCTAGCCTAGACGCCCAAGGTTGGGTGAAGCAAAGGCCCCTGCCTCTGCCTAGATGGCTAAGTTTTAGAAAATTGATGCATACTATATTCTAGACTCAAGCAGTGAACAAGGTAAGAAGCAAGGCTAAGCACAAAGGACCAAGATGAAGTATTGCCTAAATAACTGCATACGTCAGCTGATCGAAGATGATATATGGAGCTTTGAAGGATACGATCGAAAACAGAGTGCAAATAGATGGAGCTTCAAAGGGCTAAATACAAATGGAGATGAGCACACTTCTTTCCAACAAAAGAAGCAATGGATGGTAATCAGGGAAAACCAAACGCGATGCCAAATGAATTAAAGACAAGAAAAAAGGAGGAACAGTAAATGTATGCACAAAGAGGAACCAAAGAATCCTAGGTAGCTAAAGATATGACCACAATCTTAATAAACTCTTAAATGTAGCTGAAATAAATAATAAAAATGGTCCTGAAGTCTCCAGTTTTATTAATTTATCTTCGGCTGACATATTTTAATTATTTGGTCCACTAAATGAGATAACTAGCTAGTAACCCCTAGTTTAAACTTCAAATACTCTAACAAAAAGAAGAGTTTATATCCCAAAAATGTAATAGAAAGTACAAACAGTAAAAAGGAGAATCAATCTCTCTCCCTTACAAGCGGTTGGCAACACGTTGCTATGCTGGCAGTGTTACGCTCTTCCTCTCTACTTCCTCCAATCCCTCCTCCCCCTTCCCCCCTATCCCCTCCTCCAATACCCATTGAGCGGTCGTGGATTGCGTCAGTTCAGAACTGAGAAGGCAAGCAAGTGAAGGTTGTGGGGACAAATGGAGAGAAAAATAAAAAGAAGAGACTAGGGATCCCACGAGTGGCATTGTCACCATCAACAACCATTTAGTGCAACCACAACAAAAGGTGAAGAGAAAAAAAAGAGACAGGATCATCTTTTTAAATTGCTTATAACAATATCCTGATGCATTCTCCTTTTGTCATAATAAACTAAAACCACGAGGTAAAAAAAAGTTTTCTCGCTCCAAGTTTTAGTACCAGTTCTAAAACAGAAAATGTGAAATGTAAGCAAGGTTCTAAAATTAGTTGGAAGACATGATAATATAAAATGTAGCTTCAAGCAAAAGGTCAAAAAGACATAAGGGACGAGTACACATTGTTGGACGGAGATACCTAGCAAGGATAGTTCACGGTATTTAGGATCAATCATCTAATACATGGAGAGATAGCGAGTGGTGTTGTTTATAGAATCAAAACAAGATGGTTAATTGGAGGAGTGTTTCTGGAGTGCTTTAGACCGCAAGATACCATTGAAATTGAAAGGAAAATTATATAGAACACCTAGAAGACCAGCCATGCTTTACGGTTCGGTCGAAGTGTTGAGAAACTAAAAGCATCTCCAGAGAATGGGCATAGCTTAAATGGGAATGCTAAGATGGGATCAATGACGACACATTGAAAAAATAAGATAATAACTGAACTGAATGTACTCGTACGAAGTTGGAGGTGACGCCAATTTGGGATAAGATGAAAGATTCGTGCCTTGGTTTAGGCTTGTGCAGCTAAGCTAATCGATTCACCGGTTAGGATGAGCGATAAGATACTAGTCAGAGAAACTGCTAAAACTACGAACATCCGCCTAAACAAAAGGATAGGATTCAAATAAAGCATGTCGAATTTGGGTTTCGTGTAGAACCATCTGCGGACTTGAAGATGATGAACTTTTACACTCTACCATACAACAAAATCCCGAAAACTTGTTCCATTGTTGGGCTCTACATCCACCGCGAAAATTACCAGATCAAGGTTCAAAGCTTATCGGACAATTTGACAATCACAGCTAGGAACAACCTAAAATCGGAAATGCGTGCTGGCGTGCTGCCACGACCGGAGTTTCCAGAACGAACCGGCGCCAAATTCGACAACAACAAGTCCAGATTAAATGATTTCAAGTGCCGACTAAAAAAATTCAGATCTAGCTAAGAATTAGAACAAATAGTACGCATAAAATTTGAAATTTGTGCGAAAGTGAGAGGGAGGGAGAGAGAGGGGGGTTCTGACTTGAGGACGCGGAGCTCGGAGAGGTTTCGGGGGAGGCGGAGGATGCGGTCGTAGTCGGCCTGCGGCATGGTGAGGAAGATGCAGAAGATCCCGACGGAGAAGAGGAGGAAGACGGACACCGCCGCCGCCAGCTCCCACCGCGACAGCGGGAACCGGTGGATCGCCTTCGTCCTCTTGCTCGCCGGAGAGTCGTCGGCTCCGCCGCCGCTCTCCTCGTCGCGGACGGCCACCGCGACCCACGCCGGAGCCATCAGATCATAGCAGTGCTATTTTTGGGTTTTTTTTTCCCCAATTTTGCGCGAAATGTGAGAAGAGGGAAAGAAAGAGAGGGATCGGAGTCGGAGATTTGGCAGATCTCTCTCTCTCTCTCTCCACCGCGTCAGTGGAATAAATACTTTGGACGGATTCCTTTTCCGTAGAAATTTTTTTTTTTTTTTTGGAAGAGATGTGTCAGTAGAAGAAAGAAAGGAGTACCGGTGGGTACGAATGTGTGGATCAATCTCAGTAGCCGTTTAATTAATATAAATTTATACTTACATTCCACTTTTTAATTTTATTTGACTTATATTCTAATTTTTTTTACAAAAAATATTTTTTGTGACAAAATAAATATTTTTCATAACAAAATAAATAATTTTCGTGACAAAAAGTAAAATATAAGTTTAAAAAAATTAAAAAATAAGATGTAAGTACAAATTCATATTAACAAATGGGATGAAAGTTAAAAAAATTTCTTTTTATTTTTATTTTAGGACTAATTAGAGTTTAGATCGTGAATTTTACATCAGTTTAGAATTTAAGTCTGATATGTTCAATTGAAATGTTTAGATCCTGAATTTTTTATTATCTGTTTTATTTATATTTTTTCCATTATACCATTTCACGTCTATACATCAAGGTTTCATTGTCAAACATGGATAGAAAAAATAAAATAAATCATAAAAAGTCGGAATATAAACTTTCTAATTGGACAAAACATGATTTAAATTCTAAACCGGTGTAAAATCCAGGATCTAAACTCTAATTAGCTCTTTGTTTTATTTTTTTTATTATACCCTCTCCAATCTTTAGGGGAAAAGCTTCATTATCACACATTGGAGAAAGGGTATAATAATAATAATAATTTATGGTTGAAAATTTCCAATTGGATTTATCAAAACTTAAACTATAAACTGATATAAATCAGTGGTCTAAACACTAATTAGCCCTTCAATTAATCAAAATAAATAGGATCCAACCAAACTTGTGTTATATCACCAATTTGGATTGCACTTAAATGGGTTAGTCAATTTATATTTCAGAAATAGGTATAGATGTGATTTCACAATCACAGTGATTTTGTACAAAATATAGTAATTATTGAATGCATATGATTTTGATTGTGATTCCGAAACTATACCCACGTTGTGTTTCTAATTTCACCATCTATTTTTATACTTAATATAGATATAACCAGTAATGGAAAGTAAAATATACAATAATATATTTAAAATTTAACATTTTGACTACATATTATATTGAAGTACAATATGATTCATAATTGATTAAACCATGTGAGTAATGTAAATTTTCTTCCTATTACTATTATATTTAAGTATATATATTGCAACCTAAAAATTCAGGTACTACACAAAATTATGTCAATTGGACGTTGTGTAATAATTTTATAATCAAATATTGTATGCATATTGCAACTGCTACATACTAGCATATACATATTTAAATACACAGCAATTAATTAATATAAAATTATTTTAATAAAGCTAGCCAACATAAAAGAATTAGTCTCCAGTGCAATGTCACAACTAATAAAAAATAGCAATGTTGAAACATTTTTAAAAATATTAAATTATGACAAAAGTAAAATATTGTGAATAATAATGACACTAGCGGTCTGTAGTAGTATAAATGAAGAAATTATTGTGTGGTCTGGGCTCACCATGTGGCAATAGTGAATGGTGAGCCCGGCCACTAATTTCTTGACACTAGGCATAATATTTAGCATAAAAAATTTCAAAGAATTGTAAAAAAAATATATTTAATATATAGAAATTCACTTGTCATATAATTAGGAAAAAAAATTTCTTTCAAAAACATTAAAAAATTTGACCTAGAAAATAAGAAAAATATAGTGAGATAATGGATTGTGCCAAGTGTCAAGAAATTAGTGACCGGGCTCACCATTCACCATTGTCACGTGGTAAGGCCGGAGCATCTAATAATTTCTCGCATAATGGCATTTGCCAACAAATTTTCAGCCATAATCTAGTTGTTCGTTGAGTCATCTCTGTTTGCAAGTCATTCTAGTTATCAGAATCATCATCAATATAATATACCTAGTATCATTAAGGCGATCCTAATACCTTAATATCATGCACAATTTTTTGGAGTTTAACAACAATTTTTTCATCTTCACCAAGAAACTCTTGTTTAACTATTGTGGACATGTTCCTATTAAAATATTGTAATTCATTATGACATGGATTAAAAAAATTATGTCATATGGTAAGAAAAACACTTATGTCATATGAAGATAAATAAAATGTGAAAACTAAAAAATATATAAATGTGAAGAAGATAAGAAAATAAATAAGGCGCGGCTATCCGCACTCCATGACCTACTAAGTATACCCAAAAAAAATAAAATAAAATAAAAATAAAATTCCTATCATACCCCTCCCTCCTGCTCCCCTCCCGATCCCTCCTCCTCCTCCTGCGACCCCTCCTCCTCCTCCCTCCTCCTCCTCCTCCTCCGGGGTCGGAGGTCAGGGTCAGAGGAGGAGGGAGGAGGAGGGGTCGGGGTCGGAGGAGGAGGAGGGGTCGGGGTCGGAGGAGGAGGAGGAGGAGGAAGAGGAGGGTTGGGAGGAGGAGGAGGGTCGGGAGGGGAGCAGGGGTCGGGAAGGGAGCCGGGAGGGAGGTGTAGGATAGGGATTTTTTTTTTTTTTTTTTTTGTGCTTAGTAGGTCATGGAATACGGATAGTCGCGCCCAATAAATAAACCTCTAACAAACAAATATAAAGAGTTACACAATTTAAGTAAGCCATTACTTTGACACACGAATAAACAACTATAATCCACACAAGCAGTTAATAATAATAAAAAGTTGAACGTAGTCATAAATAACTAAGACAAAACTATCATTAATTTTATTGTGGAGGTTAGATTGAACATAAATCTTATCCATGCAACTTCTTCTCACTAGGATATTTTAGTATTTGTCTCCATTCAAAATATAGGAAATATATAATATATGTCTCCATTCAAAATATAGGAAATATATATATATATATATATATATATATATATATATATATATATATATATATATATATATATATATATATATATATCCACTATTTTTAAAAACTAAGAAATACTCTACTTCTTTGTAAGGAACGGTTAAGGGGAAAAAAATATATGCCCCCATTATTTTTAATTAAAATTTTGATTATTATGTACAAAATCGGGGTATCTTTTAGTTTTTTAAAATAGTAAGGATATATGCTAGTTTTCATATTTTGAACGTAGTGAGAGTATATGCTAGTTCTCACATTTTAAAATAGTGAGGATATATGTTAGTTTCCATAAAACAACTTAGCCTACTTAGGATCTACTATTATACCATCGAGTGCATCTTTATTCTCGTACTATTTTCACCTCCAATCATTATTGTGCAGTTGCTATCATTCCTCTCCTAATGTTACTTTACTTGTCATGACGTATGTCTATACAATATCCGAGAGCATATCTGCTGTCCTTAAAATCGATGTACCAAACATGTCCAATTTTCTATAAAAATATGGATTCCAGTGGTTATTTAAAATAAAAAAATTAACACTCACAATCAGTGAACAATTTTTGATATACAAATTTTAAGGACAAACATCTGCTCCTGTGTATACTAGGAAGGCATATCCTTTGGAATTTTTTTTTCCTCTAGTAACACACTCAACTAAAACTTAGCCAGAGAGATAATATTGAAAGGCATATTTCTAGTTCTATTAGGTGGTGATCGGATGAAGATTTGGTATTATATATATATTTTTTTATTTTCTCACAAAAAATGAATTTAATATTTTCATACCAATATTTTTTTAGTTTGAAAATATGTAGCCAGAAAAAATTAATTTTCTAATTTTTGTGTTTGATTCAGACAAGAATAAAAATATTAATTTTGTTTAATTTTTCAAAAATAATCTACTTAAATTCAGCTGGTATCATTGAGGCTATTATGATACTAAAAAATTATAATTAATACGCACAATCAACATTTCCAGAAAAATAAAAATATTTTCAAGGAGGACCTTAAGTTTTACTTTCCCAAGGGGTGTGGGTTGTGTACATTTCCTTGGATTATATAAAATTATCTATGTCCCCTGCAAAAAAAATTATAATAGCAATAAACATTCTTGAAATTTTTTTTTTTTTTAAATATCATGTTCACAGATTTGTACAAGAAAATATAGTACTATGAATCTTATATGGTAAAATCTAAATTTCACATATGGTACCTTACAGCTCACATGGTTAAAATGTGACAAGGGCAATGAAACCTAAGAATGTACGTACGCAGAAAATGCAAGGAAGAGATTGGTCACACAAGAAGTACGTTGATTAGAAGAAACATACAGGGTTATGTGCAACTAATATATATAATTTTTTTAAATAAGTTTTTTTTCTTAATAATTAACAACTGAATATTAAACTTGTCTAGATTTACAATTTACTAACATATATTTTTTTTTAGGAAAAAAAACTATATGGTAAAATTTACTACCATATACTATTAAAATAGTTTTTTTTTAATTACACAATTAACATTCTAACCCTACCTTCTTTCTAATACTAGATCCTACTAGCGTATATGGGGCTCAAAAATGTATTTGAGGCCCAAATTTGTAATAAATAAATATATGTAGAATGTGTTGGACTTGGATTTGTATGAAAATAGTAAAAAATAAATTTTGAGACCCAAATGAGATGAGTGAGAGACCCATATTTTTTTCTTCAAAATATAATATAAAATCTATAATCTAAAAATTAGGGCTCCAAATTGAGCCTTACTATTCTACAAAATGAGTTCCTACATTCTGAATGTAGAAATCATGAGATCCAAGCTATAGCTCATGTGGCTAGGACTAGACCATCACAGGCTCCAATTGAGGCTTACTATTCTACAAAATAAGCTTCTACATTTCGAATCTAGAATCTAGAAATTGTATTGAACCTTACTATTGATTTTCTAACGAGTGGGGTGTACATGTTTGCACGGAGGAAAAAAGATGGATTTTTTTTTTCTGTGCATACATGCAACACTGGTCGGACACAACGGCCGCAAACGGGATAACATGTAGGGGCAGTTGCCCTCAGTCTCCTCCGCCTCCTTTGTCATCTCTCCATCTTCGCCGACTAGGGTTTGGTATGGGAATTAAGAAAAAAGAGAAAACAAATTCCCCCCAAAAAAACCAGATTATTTTTTGGCTTAATTGCAACTTAATACCCCCAACTATTCATGTTTTTTAACTTTTTGGTAACAACTTAATACTATCAACTATTTAATATTTTCAATTTGATACCCAAAATTTAAAAGGACAAAATTATTCCTCTCCTTCACTTCGAACCCAACCCCTCTTCCCTCCTTGTTGGCTCACCACTCCCCGCCCCTACCCCACCACCGCCCCCTCCAGCCACCTTCGACTCCCCCCCCCCCCCCCCCCCAACCACCACCTCGGCTGCACCCCACCCCACCCCTCCGGGCGTGTGCGGTGGCTGGAGGGGAAAAGGGGGGGGGGGGGGGGGGGGGGGGGGGTGTCGGGAGGGGACGCGCAGGCGGATGGCCGGAGGGTCGCAATTTGGGGGAGGGGGGGGGGGGGGGGGGGGGGGGGGGGGGGGTGATGGTGGATGGGGTAGTTTTAAGTTTAAATTAAGGGTATTTTTGTCCAAAAAAAAAATTCAGGGTATCAAATTTTTACCAAAAAAATTTATGGTATCAAGTTGAAAAATAGAATACTTGAGAATATCAAGTTGCAATTAAGCCTATTTTCTTTGTATGTGGCTGCCGTCAAACTGGATGACAGCTAATGAAGGATATTAAGCTGCAAACCCTTGAAAACTAGGGGTGCAACTCGGGCGGGTTGGGTCGGGTTTGAGGTCAACCCGAGCCCAACCTGATAGATCATAAGCCTAGCCCAAGCCCAAGCCCGACCCGACTTCGGGTTCAACATATGAAGCCCATGACCAAGCCCGGAGGATCGGGTTGGGCTCGGGTTGGGTCGGATCCATCGGGTTTATCGGACTCTAATATGATATTTGAAATAATTTTAAACAAGAGTAATATTAAATGAATAATCAAATAGCAATCAAGCCTCAATCATTACAAAATAAAACTGAAATGAGATTTAGGATAAGGAATTGAAGAGTTTGGGTGAAAAAATTATAGTTTAAACTTTTTATTTAAGTAGTATGAAACAATATATATATAAATTATATATATGTCGGGTTTCGGGTTCTTTGGGTTACCCAACACATGAACCCAAGCCCAACCCGATTTTTGATCGGGTTCAAATATTTTAACCCGAGCCCAAGTCCGAACCCGAATATCTTCAACCCTAACCCAACCCATTAACGGGTTTACCCGATCGGGTTCGGGTTTAGCCCGTCCGAGTTGCACCCCTATTGAAAACACTCCTGATATCAACTTTCCTAAAAAAAAAAAAAAAAAAAAAAAAAGTTGCCAACGTGCAAATTGGGAACAGTTCCGGACATTTAGCTGCAAATTAGTCCAAGAAAAAAAAGCTCCATGGGACTGGCGTACATTAATGGTTCAAATATAAGCCAACTAAGTGGTTGTGAATCTCGTGATTGTGGTGTTATGTAATAATATCATCTCAGCTTGTGCACCAACATAATATGCGCATGAGCATATTCTTCTCGGTGACAACAGAATCGGTACCTACTGCTATATGCTCTTGAACCGGAAGATGGAGACTCCTCGTTATTGTTTGTGGCAACACAAATCAACTGTTCGCTCAACATAAAAAATGATAAGCAACCCCTACACACAAAAAATTTATCTACAAACAAAAGACAAGCGTATGAAACATCTAATTGACTGAATATTTATGCTACTCTCCCAGCCTAATACAGAGATTACAGACAACTAGGCTTAGTCCAGAAAGTAACACGAACCGCAAAGTCAAAAATACAAGTGTTGGGACACAGCGAAAATAAATCCAAGAAATCAGAGAACATTTCAGTGAAAATTCATAAGCACAAAGATAAGAATTTGCGTGGTTCGGCCAAGATGTCTACACCCACGAACGAGCGTGATTGAGTATGAAAATCCAATATATGAAAAATGGTTATGGGCCTAATTTTGTTGACATTTTTCTTCAAGAAGCATTGCAAGGTGCACTTGCTACCAATAAATCAGGCAGCAAGGCAAGGCATGCGATCCTGAGTCCTGACACTGAAGCATACACGACTCTTGCTATTACTAGAAATTGCAAACTTGTAATGTTACAGGTGCTTCTATAGCCTTTGTTATGGGGATGTATCTAACCATGAAATTTTAAGCATAATGGCAACAAAGAATAAACATCAAATCTTGGGTTTATGTCCTTCAGCAATGGCCAAAGTAACTTATATGCAGAATATATATATATATATATATATGTATAAAATATATATATATATATATATATATATATATATATACAACTTCTAAACACAATATCAATCAAGGACTGGTGTTGTTGTTGGGTTTTTAGCCTTTAGTTTTGGTTTTTAGTCCCACATCGGCTAGAAAGGAATGTGTATCTCCATATATATGAGTCTTTGCTCTTTATGGAGATGCACATGTAGTGCACATGGGTGTGTGCCATGTGGGATTAATTATTAATGGTATAAAGGCTTAATCAACAATTAAAAAGCTGTAAGCTTTTTGCTCTTAGAAATTTATTTCCATGGAGCTAAGCTCCTACGGAGCTTAGCGACTCGGACTCGGACTCGGACTCGGACTCGGACTCGGGCTCATGAGGCGTAATGTGGCGTTTTGTTGGCGCACTTAGCACGTCAGCATCGTCGCTAGGCGCATAGTGCGCTTAAGTTGCGCTCGTTGCGCGAGCCACTTGCGCGACCACGTTGCGCGGCCCGTTACGCGAGCCCAGTTACGCTGGCCCAGTTACGCAGCCCAGTACGCAGTCCAGTACGCGCAGCGTGCGTAGAGTGCGCAGTGTGCGCAGCGTACGCAGTGTGCGCAGTGTGCGTAGAGTGCGTATGTGCGTATGGCTGGCTGCATATTAGAGCGGGAACGGTTGCAGCAGTTGCTGCACTTTCAGGAGTGGTTCAGCCACTACCCTGAAGTTCAGGCAACTGCTTGGCAACCGCCCCGTGGGCTATATATGCAGGTTCTCTCCTCTCTCTCAGTGTTGGAGAAATCAGAATTCCAGAGAGAAAACTCTAAGTGTTCTTTAACACAACAGAGTAGTGAGCGTGTTTTTTAACACAAACACTAGTACTTTTTAGTACGCGTGGGTTCTGTTACTTCAGAAACAGAGAGAAGAGTAGAGCTATTGCCAGAGGAGTTCGCCGTCTTCCGAGGAGCCAGAAGAGCAGGAGTGTTCCAAGGTTTTCCGTCAACCTTGCTGGTTCCTGGAAGCTGTTCGCAGAGGGCGAATAAAGCTTTGAGCAACGGTGATCATTCACCCCAGCAATTCCATCTCTCGCCTGTCACCCTTCTGTTGCCTTTAGCAGTTCTGTCAGTATCTTCTTTTTAGAAGGCTCTACTGCCAGTTTGCTACGATCACGAAAATCTCTTTAGATTATTCGTGAATTACGATATCTTTTTAGATCTCGTAATTTGCAGAATCCTTCTGGATCTCTGTTGCAAAACCTTCTTTAAGGAATTGCATTTGAAACATTGCCTTTACAACTGTTTCAGTTTCTGTATTTTCCATCGAAAAACGTGCCCCGACGTTCCCGGCAATAACAATCTCAAAGCTTTATTGCTACGATGGAAAATATTAATGCTTCACTCCTCAATACTGACTTTTGCAAATTAGAAAAGTTTGATGGAGAGCATTATCAAGTCTGGAAGAGGAAGGTTTATCTCACTCTTCAACTTAGAGACGTTGATCACGTATTGCTTGAAGAGGAACCTACTGTTCCAGATACTGGGTCTGCTGCCGCAATCACTGCGGCTACTAAACTTCAGGCCAAGTGGAGAAGGAAAAATAGCATTTGCAGGTTGCTTATCCTGAATGCTATGGAGGATTCTCTAGCAGAATCCTACAGTAAGAAACCAATTGCCAGAGACATATGGGAGTCTCTGGAAAAACTGTACGAAGAAGACAAGAACAGGAGCAAAATATTTGTGGTTGAAAAATATCACAAATGGCTCTTTGAGGACGAGAAGTCCATGCTGCCGCAGGTCAAAGAATTTCTGAAGTTGCGACAGAAATTGGAAGACGAGGCTATGCCTCTCCCCGACAAGTTTGTTGTTGGAGGGATTGTCTCAAAGCTCCCCGCTGGGTGGAGCAAGTTCTATGCAAACATGCATAGGAAGAAGTTGGAGATCACCCTTGAAGATCTCCTACAGAAAATCTATGTTGAGGACCAGATGCGGGCTCAACTGAAGGTGGACACACTGTCCAAGCAATTGGCTAACGCCAATCTGGTTCAGACCAAGGAACCAAAGGGAAAAGGAAAGCGTGCAGATTTCCAGAAGAAGAAGAAGAACCCTAACAACTTGAATGTTAAGGGAACTTCTTTCAAGTCAAAGAAATCCAAGGCAAAGATGCCTTGTTTCAAGTGTGGCCAGTTGGGCCATTTCAAAAGTGAATGCACAGCACCGGCCAAGAAATCAGAGCAAGGTGAGCCTAGCAAAGTCTCAATGATTACTGATGTAATTGCTATGATTGGACAGGTTGATGCTGTAGGATCTGATTCAGACTGGTGGGTAGATACTGGAGCCACCTGCCATGTCTGCTCCAGTAAGGAGTGGTTCACCACCTACACACCCACTTCTGAAGCGGTTGTGATGGCGAACCAAGCACAAGCTGAAGTTCTAGGGATCGGGACGGTTATTCTGAAGCTGACTTCTGGCAAGTTTCTGACGCTTCAAGGCGTGAAGCACGTACCTGCTATCGCCAAAAACCTGATCTTGGGAGGCTTACTCTGCAATGCAGGCCTCAGGATGGACATCAATGCTGGTCAGATGGTGATGTCTATCAAGGGAACATATTTCGGGAAAGCTTTTTATACCGAAGGAATGTTCAAGATTCAGCTTGTAAATCAGTCCAATGTAATTAATGTAATTAATGAAATCACTCCTTCTGCTTATACTCTTGAGTTGTGGCATAATAGGCTAGGACATGTTCATTGTAAACGAATAAACAGAATGTCTAGTCTAGGACTTATCTCCAAGTGTGGGGGTAAGGTAAAGAAATGTGAAGTTTGTGCTCAAACGAAGATCACAAGGAAATCCTTTCCTCGGGTTAATCGAAGTACAGATCTTCTGGAGTTGGTACACTCAGATATCTGTGACTTCAAACAGTTCTCTACAAAGGCCGGGATGAAGTATTTCATAACCTTCATCGACGACTTCTCAAAGTATGCGTTCGTCTACTTGCTGAAGGCTAAAGACGAAGCATTCGAGAAGTTCAAGGAGTTCAGAGCCGAAGCTGAGCGGCAGACTGGACAACAACTCAAAAGGATAAGAAGTGATCGAGGTGGGGAGTACAGGTCTCATGAATTCGCATCGTTCTGTAAGGAACATGGAATTGTCAATGAGACTACGGCTCCGTACTCTCCTCAATCAAACGGAGTAGCTGAGAGGAAGAACAGGACGTTGACAGAAATGATAAATTCAATGTTGTTGACTGCTGGCCTTCCTAAGTGCTACTGGGGAGAAGCTGCATTGACGGCCACTTATATTCTAAATAGAGTGCCTCATGCAACTTCAGACGTTACTCCTCATGAACTCTGGTTCAAGGTCAGACCTAACTTGAATGTCATTCGAGTGTGGGGGTGTCTGGCGTATGTCAAGCTTCCAGATCTAAAGATTCAGAAACTTGGGACAAGGACTACAAAGACGATCTTCTTGGGGTATGCCGAGAAGAGTGATGCTCGGAGATTTCTTGATATTGAGTCAAGTCATATCATTGAATCTCGCGATGCAGAATATTTTGAAGACAAGTTTGCAAGGCACAAGAATATTGTTCTTCCGGATGTTCCGGAGAATAATGAGGGTGCACAAGAAACTGAAGTCTTCAATGAAGATGTGGTCCAAGAAGATGTTGTTGTTGAAACAACGGTTGAACCAGAACAAGCTGAGCCGTCAGCTAAGCGTGTGAGGAGGCCGAAGGACTTCGGAAGTGACTTTGTCACCTATCATGTGGAAGCATATCCGCTTACCTATGATGAGGCGATGAAGACCAGAGACGCAGTTTTCTGGAAGGAGGCGATTGACAATGAGATTGATTCCATCACCTCAAATAACACTTGGGTGTTGGTTGATCTTCCTGAAGGAGCGAAACCCATCGGATGCAAATGGATCTTCAAAAAGAAGATGAAAGCAGACGGAACTATTGACAAGTTCAAGGCTAGGTTGGTAGCCAAGGGGTTTTCTCAGAAGCAGGGGATTGACTACTTTGACACATATGCTCCAGTAGCCCGGATGACCACCATCAGAATGTTGATTGCTCTCGCAGCAATAAATAAGATGGTGATACATCAGATGGATGTGAATACGGCTTTCCTAAATGGCGAGCTGACCGAAGAGATTTACATACAACAGCCAGAGGGATTTGTCATCAGGGGTCTTGAAGACAAAGTCTGCAAGTTGGTGAAATTCTTGTACGGTCTTAAACAGGCTCCCAAGATGTGGCATGAGAAATTTGACAAAGTTATAAGGTCAAATGGCTACATGGTCAGCGATACGGACAAGTGTGTTTACACGAAGTTCGCTGATGGAAGAGGTGTGATCGTTTGTCTGTACGTGGACGACATGCTTATCCTAGGTACGGATATTAGATGTGTCACGGAGACAAAGAAATTCATCTCAAACAAGTTCAGTATGAAGGACTTGGGGGAAGCTGATGTGATCTTAGGGATCAAGATCATCCGGACAGACACTGGACTAGCGCTGTCACAGTCTCATTATATTGAGAAAATGATCACTCGTTATGGGTATCGGGATCTTCCAGGGATCGATACGCCGTACAGGTGTGATCTGAAGCTGAAGCCTAATTCAGGGGAAAGCGTCAGGCAGCTGGAGTATGCAAGCGTAATCGGGAGTTTGATGTATGCTACTGCTGCCACAAGGCCTGACATAGCTTTCGCCGTGGGAATGCTGAGTCGTTTTACGAGCAATCCAGGTGTTGAACACTGGAAAGCTGTGGAACGGGTTATGAGATATCTCAAGAAGACTCAGACATATGCACTGTACTACAGCGGAGATCCGTCGGTAGTGGAAGGCTTCAGTGATGCCAGTTGGTGCTCAGAGGTGGAGAGCGAGAGGTCCACAGGTGGATACATTTTCACAATGGGTGGAGCTGCTATATCGTGGAAGTCGAAGAAGCAGACTATGCTCTCGCGGTCATCCATGGAATCTGAGTTCTTTGCACTTGATACCGCAGCCGAGGAAGCAGAATGGCTTCGGGAGCTCATGTATGATCTTCCAGTGGTTGGGGCGCAAATACCGGCGATACCGATATACTGCGACAACCAGGCGACTGCGGCGGTGACATCAAATGACCTTTTCAACGGGAAGAAGAGGACTGTGCGGTTGAAGCACAGGGCAGTACACGATCTTATCAAGAGAGGTATTATTGCAGTAATTGATGTTCGGAGTCAGGAGAACCTGGCGGATCCGTTCACCAAGGGCCTCAAGCGCCAGCTGGTCGATGACACAGCTTGTAAAATGGGCTTGAAGGCATTCTGATATTGTATTATTGTATTCCTACCATAAAGTTTTATGCTATTAGTTCAAAGATTTATCTACTAGGCATCTAGCTTTTGGTTCAAGGGAGGACCACTAATCGGAAGAATATCAGGAACGGTGGGTACATGTTCTATTGGGCATGGAGAGGTTATGGACCTATAACCACTGTTGTCTACTGTTGTTTTCTGCGGAAAACAGGTTCTGTGAGAGGTTGGCTTAAATGCCTTAATGAGTTCTCAGGCATTTGGAATGTCTGGTATGCTTTACAGGAAGCATGGTAGCACAGCACTACAAGGAGTGTGACTCCATGCTATGTGTGGCGGTGACTCCACCATGAGGTTCTCGAAGGAGGTAAAGCCTCGGCTATGTTAGCCAAGTCACAGCGACATAGCACCGCAAATAGGCAGTTGGCCTAATGCTGTATATTGAATTAAAGAGGGATGTAGTCAGCACTACAAAGAGGAGGTGTTCCTCATGTTACGGGTGGCACGACACCACAATGAGGTAAACCCGGCTAGGGATAAAGCCTCGGCCTTGCAAGCCATGTCGTAGCGGCGTAACACCGCACAGAAGCGTAAGGCTTCATGCTGGGTAGTTTGGCACTACAAAGGGGCTAGACCTCATGCTACGGGTAGTATGACACTACGATGAGGTTCCCGGTGATTCGGGGTAAGGTCCTCGGCTTAAGGCCATGTCATAGCGGCGTAGCACCGCAAAGGAAGCGTTGGACGCTTCATGCCATGTCTCTTTAATAAAGAACTCACCTATAGTGTATGGACAAAGAGATATCAGGCCGTCTCTTGAGGGTAAACTTGTAGACGCCCAATATTATACACTGAAACCAGGCTGGCACACGGCCTTAAATGTGCAGCCAGAAGCACATGTAACTACATTATGTGAGTGGAAAGAATTTCAGCTATGATGCAGAATTCAAGGCTTAGTCCATTCTTGTATTATAGTTTGATTTTTGACTCACGTGGGAAGATTCAAGTCTTAAGTGGCATCTATCCTAAAAACATAATGGACAGTTACTGTGGGGAACACTCGTACTCATATATATAGAGATATGTGGGGGATTGTTGGGTTTTTAGCCTTTAGTTTTGGTTTTTAGTCCCACATCGGCTAGAAAGGAATGTGTATCTCCATATATATGAGTCTTTGCTCTTTATAGAGATGCACATGTAGTGCACATGGGTGTGTGCCATGTGGGATTAATTATTAATGGTATAAAGGCTTAATCAACAATTAATAAGCTGTAAGCTTTTTGCTCTTGGAAATTTATTTCCATGGAGCTAAGCTCCTACGGAGCTTAGCGACTCGGACTCAGACTCGGACTCGGACTCGGACTCGGGCTCGGGCTCGGACTCGGACTCGGGCTCAAGGGCTCATGAGGCGTAATGTGGCGTTTTGTTGGCGCACTTAGCACGTCAGCATCGTCGCTAGGCGCATAGTGCGCTTAAGTTGCGCTCGTTGCGCGAGCCACTTGCGCGACCACGTTGCGCGGTCCGTTACGCGAGCCCAGTTACGCTGGCCCTGTTACGCAGCCCAGTACGCAGCCCAATACGCCTAGTACGCGCAGTGTGCGCAGCGTGCGTAGAGTGCGCAGTGTGCGCAGCGTACGCAGTGTGCGTAGAGTGCGTATGTGCGTATGGCTGGCTGCATATTAGAGCGGGAACGGTTGCAGCAGTTGCTGCACTTTCAGGAGTGGTTCAGCCACTACCCTGAAGTTCAGGCAACTGCTTGGCAACCGCCCCGTGGGCTATATATGCAGGTTCTCTCCTCTCTCTCAGTGTTGGAGAAATCAGAATTCCAGAGAGAAAACTCTAAGTGTTCTTTAACACAACAGAGTAGTGAGCGTGTTTTTTAACACAAACACTAGTACTTTTTAGTACGCGTGGGTTCTGTTACTTCAGAAACAGAGAGAAGAGTAGAGCCATTGCCAGAGGAGTTCGCCGTCTTCCGAGGAGCCAGAAGAGCAGGAGTGTTCCAAGGTTTTCCGTCAACCTTGCTGCTTCCTGGAAGCTGTTCGCAGAGGACGAATAAAGCTTTGAGCAACGGTGATCATTCACCCCAGCAATTCCATCTCTCGCCTGTCACCCTTCTGTTGCCTTTAGCAGTTCTGTCAGTATCTTCTTTTTAGAAGACACTACTGCCAGTTTGCTACGATCACGAAAATCTCTTTAGATTATTCGTGAATTACGATATCTTTTTAGATCTCGTAATTTGCAGAATCCTTCTGGATCTCTGTTGCAAAACCTTCTTTAAGGAATTGCATTTGAAACATTGTCTTTACAACTGTTTCAGTTTCTGTATTTTCCATCGAAAAGCGTGCCCCGACGTTCCCGGCAATAACAATTGTATTGTGGGTAAATTGTAAAGTTCTGACAAAATTTTTGTTGGAACGTCCTTGTTGAATAATATAAACAATATAACCCACATCCCTCACCAACGATCTAGAGTTTTGGTGCAGTGACGAGGACTTCTAACATGTACAGTGGATAACCCAACAAGTATGTCCTAATTGTTTGATAACCATTGATGTCAAAAAGTAAGCTCTGTTATATTATTGAAATATTATTGGAATAAGGTTACCTATATACTCCATTTCATTTGATATTGGCAGGGCCGGCCCTGAGCTAATGGGGGTTCAAGGCGAAACTTCCAAAATGGACCCCTATACATAATGTAAAAAAAAAGTATAAATAAAACAAAAATTTGTTGTAGTCAATATTTGAACCAAGGACCTCCTACATACAAATCTAGCATTATAACCACTACAATGCTTTTTACTAAAAAAGGGCACATGGTATACTAGTTCTATTGTAGATAGTTTCATGTTGGTGCCCCCTTTCGTCAGGGGACCCTGAGCCGTCGCCCGGCCTGCCCTGGGCCAGGGCCGCCCCTGGATATTGGCAGATTTTTTTTGTTCCCAAACTAGGAGACCATGTATGCAAGCTCACAAAACATGGAGAAAGAAACTAATATTATCTACAGAATCCAGTACACAAGTAGGTTCAAACTAAGCAAGGACATACAATGCATGCAAGTAGTTCCTAGCAATATTGGATATTCATCTATTGGAGCTCAGATACAGGGTTCCTCATTGAAGATGTTCTCCATTGAGCTACCAAGACTTGTCCCTTCCACTCAAGGTTCTAAACGGCAGTAGGCGAGTGCGCGGCGGAGAGATTCCGCCTACCGTCTAGGCGGTCGATATATTTTGAACATTTTTTACTATTTTACAACTGTTTTTTTTTTTTTTTTGTGTGCATAATATGCATATTTTAAGGGTGTTTCATGCATAACTAAGTTGTAGAACGAAGATTTATAAAATTTTAGTTTTGTAAAAGTGAACCATAGGCCCATAGTGCTTAAAAAACCTTTTCGGCCAAAATATCTTGTTAAGTATTGCTCCATCTAGGCGTCCGCCTATGCCGCCAACCTCCGTTGGCCGCCTACTCCACCGCCTACCGAAAAGCGGTGCGGAGAGAGACCGCCTACTGCCTAGACGGACGCCATTAGAACACTGCTTCCCCTACCTGCCTTTAGATCAACTCAATGTGTTGATTTAGCCTGAAGTTTTATGGTCTCTATTCGCACACAAAAGAATTAAAGATTCGTGATCAGATCGGGATAACGGTGGACGTTTTTATAGGATAAGGATTCAAATGGGATTTGAAAAAAGCAAGGAAAACAAAATTGATTGGAGTTCCACTAACGGGAACGGAAGTGGTGATTCAAATGTATAGGATAATGACTTTGACTGTAAGGATTCTAGCATTTATAGGATAGAGGAATTGAATGTCCAGAATAAAGATTTTATTTGGAATTGGAAGACAAAGGAAAAGTAAGAATTCAAGGATTTGCACAGTCAACATAAGTATTTTTGGAACTCCGGGAAGAATTTGAATGGTAAAGATAAGAAATTAATTGCAATTTGGAAGGAGCAAGAAAAGAAGGATGACCAGTGGATGGTTATATTTGCTCTGTACAGAGTAACAGATTATAAATACACATGTAAGCGAGAAAGACATTCAGCATCGTGCACGAACATGAAAAAGATCTTTGTATGGAACAAATGACAGCTAAATTTCAACACAGCATGCAAAATGACCGAAGGATGACAAAATTATGTAGGGCAGAGAACTTTGACGCACACAGTTGATGCCTTCATTCATGTGTACTTGTTTGAACAGCTACCAAAGCTCCCAGCTTCATTTTATCTGCAGGACATGCATAAGATGAAATTAATTGCTTAGTCTTTATCCAATATGTAGCACACAAAGAATCAAGTGGTAGCAAGTGTAATGATCAATAATGGTTCTAACATTTGTCTACAAATCTGGGAGGAAAAAAAAGGGGTGAAGAGTAATGACATCGTGGACAAGATTGTTAAGAAGAAACTGTAAAAAGGTTCTAGGTATGGACACTAAAATTTGAATGAATGAGTAATATATTACATTTGAACAAGTATAGGGAAAACCACAAAACCAAATAAATTGTATAGGGAATAGAATTGCAAATTATGTACATTATGAGAACTTTGGCCATCTGAGGTGTCTGCATCCACGTTACATGTTTGAGCAGCTTTATGTTACTACACATTTCCATGGCAAAATATATGGTAATTCTTTATCCAATGCTGCAAACATACATAAACCGAGCAGTTGGACCAATTGATCTAGCATGACTCATAAGGTTTATGTTGGAAGCTAGTAAAGAAGAGAGAAAGAAAAATAACATGGTTAGGATAGTTTGAGGAAAGGTCTTTGGTGCACACCTAGGTTGACTTCGATACCGATACAGAAACGATATGGGATCAGAACGCGACATTTTTTAGAAAAATTTTGCAATGGTACATGTATGTGATTATCATTTATCCATACACAAAGACACATATATACATACTTATATCTTAGATCTTAATAATATCTATATTTGTGCATGTTTGGATAGTAACTAGTTTCGAAGATTCTTTAAGGGACCTGTTGCAAAGGTATGCAACTTCATCATATCTTGATTGTTTGTGGCACAAGCAAAGCCACGCCAAATCACTTTCGATTGCAGCTAATGTTTCAGGTTCCCTTGGATGCTACATTTGTTTTTTTAACTAATCTTAACCAAGGATTCGTACACAGCTTAGTGCCCTTTCCATCCCCTATTTGACATCTAATCACTAATGCATCCATGAGCCAGGTTCTCTAACCTACAGTATACTTCCCAAGACCCAAGGAGTGGGGTTTACTTCAACTTCCCGAATGGACTTATTATTCCTATATTTTTGTCGAAGCAATTGTGCCCAATCATTACTTCCCCGAGGGCCATTTTCCTGAAAGTCTAAGCAAAGATGCACATTCCCAATCCCCCAGCCTTCTGACACCGATCCCTCCTCCTCCTTAGGTACGCACACCAAGTCCAGCTAACTGGGAGTAAGCTCCCCCGTTCTAGTGTTTGTAGCAGAGAAAAGTATCATGTCCTATACATGTCAAACACATAGTTTGCAGTATCGGCCGATACAAATACGGTTTGGCATATCCCGATCCGATACCGACCGATACCCGATACTGACTGATACCGACATTGGGGATCTCTTTTCCGGTCAATTCGGTAAAGAAAATTGAATGAAAAAAACCCATCAACAAGGGTGTAAAAGTCTAGTAAGATTGTAAAAACATGTAATAGAAGAAAACTTATCTATCACATGTAAAGCAATCGGCAAAGGTGACTACTATTTCACTCAATTTCGAAACTGCCAAGAAACAATAATTGAAATACTTAAAATTATGCCTAAATATATAAAATATATTTTATAAAATGATAATAATTATTTGTTTTCCGATACCAAAAAATCCGATACTCTAATCCCATACTGCCGACACCGTCGATCCCGATACTCATATGTATGGTTTGATACCGATCCTGATACCGATACCGCGAACCTGCTCAAACACGAATATGGACATGTATATGATACTCTGGATGAGTATCCATGCAACCTAGGTACACATTATCAGGGATTGAATGTCGACGATAAATGCACAACCCCGACCTC
Organism: Iris pallida; assembly: GCA_029216955.1. Lineage (NCBI taxonomy): Eukaryota > Viridiplantae > Streptophyta > Magnoliopsida > Asparagales > Iridaceae > Iris > Iris pallida. The sequence continues at coordinate 10,399,965 of JANAVB010027397.1, forward strand.
TTAGCAAATAAGCTATGCTGCTCGTATGACACATTATGCAAAAAATTCCTTCTAGTCCAACATAGCAAACGACATTCCTTTCAGTTCCACAAAATGCACAGCACAGATTAACACAGAAGGAAAAAATAAAAATTCAAGCTTCAAACCATTGCTCAGCCTTCAAGCGTCCGATTCGATCAGCGCGAGGTCTTCTTCTTGCCGGCGACGGCGACCCTCTTCCCCTTGAGCGTCCTGCAGTTGTTCTTGGTCCTCTGGCCGCGGCAGGGGAGCCCCATCTCGTGCCGGATCCCCCGGTAGCACCGTATCTCCTTCAGCCTCTCTATCGCCAGCCGGTTGAACCGTTTCTTCAATCACCAACCAACCAAACATATTCAATGTTGTCATATTCAATGTTGTCGAAGACAAATAAGAAATAAGAAATAAGAGAAGCAAATTCTATAGGCACTTCACATTTTACTCCATGACAACTCTTACTTCAGACAGCCCAACTTGGTATAATTTTTACTCATGACAGCCCCAATTTTTCTTTGGCTATCCAACCCCCTTTAGGGCTGCCAACGAAGTTGACAGTCCTAACATAAAGTATGATTGACCACAAAGTTGGTAGTAGTCCTACTTTTATGTTAGGACTGCCAACTTTATTAACAGTCCAAATCCAAACTACCAAATCCTTTAGGACTGGTTGGAAGGCCTAACATAAAGTAGGACTACAACAATGTTGGCAGTCCTACTTTATGTTAGGACGGCCAACTTTGTTGGCGGTCCAAATCTAAATATGTGGCTCAACTAAAAATTTGGAATGACAAACTTGTAAATAAATTTAAAAAAAAAAAAAAAAAAAAAATTGGGCTGCCCTCAAGTACAACTTGAGGTGCCAATAGAATTTGCCTAAGAGGAATGGTAACGAAATTTGCATACGAGGTCTCCTTCGATCATGTACTTGGAGACTTCGTCGCGGAGGCTGATGAGCTCGTCGTCGGAGAGCTCCTTGGTGACCTTGTTGTCGAGGCTGAGGTCGACGAGGATCTGCTTGGAGCGGGAGCGGCCGATGCCGTGGATGTACTGGAGGGAGAACTCGACCCGCTTGTTGTTCGGGATCTCCACCCCGCCGACGCGGACGCAGCGGACGCTGAGGCCGCCGGCTCTGGGGCTCGGGGTGGAGAAGGAGACGGAGCTGGGGAGGAGCGGGCTTGATGAGCCTTTGGTGAAGGTGGAGAGGGAAGAAGCTAAGGGGAGTGCTGATAGAGAAACTGCCGCCATGTCCCTTTTCTTTTCTTTTCTTTCTTTTTCCTTCCTCCTCTCAACTGCGGGGGAAGTGGAGATGATGGCAAGTGGATACTGGATAGACGGATGGGGTGAAAGATAAGGAGGGATTATATTAGGCTTTTTCTATGGGCACCACAAGATTTACTTAGGACTATCCCAAAAATTTTGAAAAAAATTACAAGTTTGCCATCAAAATTTTTTGCTTGGGACTAGACCAAGATATCATATAAATACCAACCTAATTTTATTTTCCTTCTTCTCTCTCTACTCTTTCCTTCTCCTCCACTCTTTTCTCCAACCCTAAGAAGAATTTCTAGGTCGTAGTTTTGTAAACCATAACCCAAATTGTCTCCCAACCAAGACATTATGAAGATTTAGGTTCCAAATTTTCGTTACAGTGTCATCGAATTCATCCGTTAATGGGTATGTCATCTAATTAATATATTTGTAGACTCTCACAATAATTTCACATGTAAATAATGATTTATATGTGTTTAATTTAGAAAAAATGAACATGGAAGAACCCGGGTCATCGAATGTAGCAGACTCTCGTCCCGATATGTCCGAAGAACACATTCTTGCTTCGGATGCACTCTTGGTAAGCCAATTGTAACATTCACGTCGGGTGTAATTCGGGGCTGTTAGGTACAGGACTGCCAATACGCGGGCAGTCCACCTCTACATATAGGACTGCCCAAACTGCGGCAGTCCTTTCAATAATCAGGACTGCCAGAGATGTGGCAGTCCTGATCATTGACAGGACTGCCAGTGAATTGGCAGTCCTGATTATTGAAAGGACTGTTTTGCCTTCTGCAGTCCTTCATTTTGGCAAGACATTTTTTGTGTTGTGTTATTTTATTTTATTAACTTTAAGTTATATTGTAGGACTTATCATCTTCCGGTATCGAGGTAGCTGCTCCAATTGGCGTCAATGTAGGTCATTTATTCATGACCGATATGTGTTTTGAATCATACGAAGGTGTGCTAAATTGGTGTCGAGAAGTGGGACGGGCAAACAACATAGTTCTTGTGATATCAAGATCGGCCCGAAATCGTCCGGGACAACAAACCACTGTGGTTTCATGTGAACGAGGTGGTGTGTTTAGAAGCCATAAGAAAGAAAAAGTTATCGAAAGAAAATTTCAAAAAGAAATGTTGGAACGAGAAAATGTGGTTGTCCGTTCAAAATCGATATTAGAAAGGATGAAGAAGCGAAGTGGACAGTCCAAGTCATGAATGGAATCCACAACCACAAGATTGCCGAAACACTATTGGGTCATCCGTATGTCGGACGGTTGAACATTACGGAGAAGAAGATAGTGGAAGACTTGTCCAATTCCGGAGTTGCACCGAGACAAATATATTCCGTCATACGACATGAAGATGAGAAGAACAAGTCTACAATGAAGTCAATATACAACGCCCTATCTTCTTTTAACGCCATTCGGTCGAAATCGAGAATGGCGATGCAAGAAGTGATGAAGTTGCTTGGAGATAATCATTATGTTGAGCACCATAGAAGACATCCCCAGAGCAATGAAGTCATTTCACTCTTTTGGGCTCATCCCGATTGCACACATTTGGCTCGGTCTTTCGCCGACGTGTTAGTTCTTGATTGCACGTACAAGACCAAAAAGTTCAAGATGCCTCTCTTTCATGTTGTCGGCTTCACCTCTACATGGAAAACATTTCCAGTTGCTTTTTGCTTCATGAAGAGTGAGAAAGTTGAAGACTACACATGGGCGTTGGAGAAACTGAAAACCCTTTACACCGGTCAGAGAGAGCCCTCGGTTTTTGTTACCGACAAAGAGTATGCTCTAATGAATGCTCTTCGGATTGTGTTTCCTCAAGCGGATACATTGCTATGCATATTTCATGTAAATCGTAATATACAATCCCAATGTAAGTTGAAGTTCGGAAAAGTGGATGGTAAACTTGACATGCAAGTTTTTGACGAATTCAACCATGACTGGAATTGTGTATGGCGAGCCAGCACGATAGACAGTTACGCCGCCGCATGGTACTTATTCAAGGAGAAGTGGGAGGGGAGGGAGCCGGCTTGCATTTCTTACATCAAAGAGACATGGCTTGAACCGTACAAAGAACAATTCGTCTTAGCATGGACGAATGTGGTGAATCATTACGGTACGACAACTACCAACCGTGTCGAAGGAGCACACTCAGTATTAAAGAGGCATTTAAAGTCATCCCAAGGCAACTTTGTTTCGGTTTGGCAACCGATACATATATCAATAGATCGGACGGTGAACGAAATTAAGGCATCATTTGAGATGAGCTTAAATATTGTCAAGCATGAGCATAGAAAGGAAGTCCTCTCGGATTTTTTAATGCGTGTTATTTCTCACAAGGCGTTGGATTTCATATTTGAAGAGATTGATAGGTCAAAGTTTGTCGGCTTTGATCCTCAGGTTTGTGGGTGTGTACATCGACATACACTCGGTCTCCCTTGTGGCCATGAGATTAATGAATATCGTCGTCAGTCCATTCCTATTCCAGTTCTTGCTGTCGATGAACGTTGGAGACAGTTGTCTATAATGCCCGTGGTGAAGACACACGGTGATTTCTTCTCCTTGCCACAAGTGAAACTTCTCCACGCACGGTGGTGTGCCTCAGAAAGAGCAGAACGGGAGTGCCTTGAGGTTAAAATCCAAGAACTTGCATGTCCAGTGACTACAAGAATGCACGAGCCGTCCATTATTTCCAATCCTGAGGGCAGGCCTCAAACAAGAATGAGTAGTTCACAGAAGAGAAGGCTTGAGTCAACCAAGAGAGATCTATCATCCTTTGAGCATATTGAACGAAGCTTAGAGCAAGCTCCGCCTGCACGGAAGAGCAAGCTTGTCATTCGCCGAAAAAAGGAGAAAACATATATTGCAAACGAAGATACTGTGGAAAGTCAAACGATGCGTTTGTATATCCATAATTTTTATCCTGAGATTCGCAGTTACATCTGGTCTATTGTTGATGTCCCGGGGGATGGCCATTGCGAATTTCATGTGCTTGCAATACATCTCGGTTATTCTGACAAAGACGGATGGAGGCAAGTGAGGCAGGAGCTGTACGAGGAATTAGAGAGTCGTCTTCCATTATACTCCCGCATCCTAAGCGAAGAAACAGTTGTAAGTTTGTTGACAAGTATTCCTTGCACTGACAGTGTTACCGGGCCAGACCACTACATGTCCGTCCCGTCTGCCTTGTATTTATTTGCTAATCGGTACCGGATCCCTGTTGTACTTTTTTCGGCGGAGATTCGTAATACTTTTTTTTCGATGTGCGCTCCTCCGGCGGAGCACAGACAAATTAATCTATGTACTATAGGTCAAATCAAAGATCACTTTGTCATGCTAAAGATGATCGGTCATTCTCCGATTCCTCCATCTACAACAGTTTGGTACAAACTAGCACCGACAGAAGCGAAGTCCTGGACCGGGCCTTTTGATCAGCAAATCAATCATTGTAGGAGACTGTTGCAGATGGAGGAGCCAAGAGACTTACCGGTTGGCCACTACGACGTCGAAATCGACTGAATGAAGTTTTCACATTTTGAAGGCAGATGATGACCCATTTTGTAAACATTTTCTATATGGATGACCCATTTTGTAAACATTAAAGTATATCATTTTGAAATGTGAAGCCAAATATACGTTTTTTTTGTTTTTAACTTTTTCCTGTCTGCTATTGAAATATCCTACTTGTGTAAAATATCATACTTGTGTAAAATATCCTACTCGTGTGCAAAACTCACTGTGTGTGAGTTCAAACTCACACACAATGAGTTTTCATCAGGACTGCCAGAGCACTGGCAGTCCTGTGTTTTGCTCAGGACTGCCAGACCACTGGCAGTCCTAATGTGAATGAGGACTGCCAGTGCTCTGGCAGTCCTGATGAAAACTCACTGTGTGTGTGAGTTTTCATAATCAATATAAATGTATGTAGAATTAAAAGAGAGTTAAACATCACAATATCACAGTTATGAATGTACATGACAATTAAACATCTTAAACATCACAATATCCAACAAGTTAAACATTACAATTTCCTCAATTCCATAGTCATGACAATTTCCAAAATAATAGAGTTAAACATCACAATATCCAACAAGTTAAACACTACAATTTCCAAAATATAAGTTAAACATCAAAATCAAATCAGTGATCATGTCGGGCCTTCGTACGCGCCTCCTGATTTTGCATGAAAGGAAAATCGACAGTGTCGTCGATATGCTCCAACTGGTTCGCGATATTAACACATTCATCGTTCTGGCAGCCCGATCGAATGGATTTCGCCAAAGCCTTCACCCGAGTAGCCTGTCAATTATAACAAAACGTCAATGAAGAGAGTTCACTTTGAAATTAGTTACAAACTATAATTTATAAACTTACCGTCCTAACCAATGAAGCATACAGGACATTTTTTGAAGGCAGAGGTCCTAGAGCTCCAACGACAACGGGCCTTGGATTTCTAGGGTTCGACAACCTAGGATGTCCGACTGCCAAGTAGTACGGCATGTAGTCGTCGCTGCAGTCGTGCATCTCCTGCACCGGTTGTCGAAGTTCTTTCTCCAGCAAATGTCGTTGCCACTCGGAGTAGCAGTCGGTCACCCAGTCGAAATAGGACGGCTTGTAGTTCAAAGGTTGGGTCCCACACGGAGGCTCCAATAACCTTAATGTGCGCTGCGACACGGTTTGTACGAGGCCAAACTGACGCAGTACTCTATCAGACATGTAAGGCTCCGTAATATCATAGCATGTGATCATACCATGAAATAGAGATACTGGTTGCAGATGGCGATTTTGTTGCCGGAGATCCCGGTATGGGTGCCAAACTATCTGTAGGACAAAAGTTAAAAGAAAATAGTCAACAAATAAAAATACCATAAATAGTCTATGCTATCTACGCGCTATCAACTAACCTCTTCTGGCACCAAATTTTCCAGAGCATCACGAATGGAAACCAGCGTTTCATGATTTTTAGTTTCTAGCTGAGTTGGCTTCCATTGACACTCTAGGAAGGTGCTCATCATAGCGTGGGTTCAGTTCACCCCTCCTGAGCATCGGAAAGTGCTCGTATATCCATGCCTATACAATTTGTAAATGAGTAGTCAGTAAATTAACAACAAAATCTAGCTAGTATATTAGTTTAAAATGTTAGAAATTTTCTTACATGGAGTATAGTCTGACATCCTGCCATGGTCTTGATTCCGACACGGGATGATATACCAAGCTCGCGGTAAAGGTTAGCAAGTATACCGCTGCCCCAGGATATGTCTCCTACGTCGTCTATAACAGATAGGTTCGCGAGATACCTAGCATGTATAGAGGTTCCTGACTTGTCTGGAATGGCAACCGATCCAAGTATGAAGAGCATGTATGCCCGGGCCACCCTCTCAACAGTTTCATCATCCTAATCCTGCGGGCCTTTGAAATTCTCCACTAACCATGACAGAGGAATGTCGTACGACTTCTTGAAGCCCGGCAGGATTGTAAAGGTAGTTGTCTCCACCCCAAGGTTCGCTTCTACAAAATCAACTATACGATCATACCACTCGAGATCCTTCTCAGTACATAAAGATTCATTTATCATGGCGCGGCCCTCCACCGGCAACTCCAGTATCTGATAGACGTCATCCAGGGTAATGATCATCTCTCCAGCTGGAAGATGAAATGTGTTGGTCTCCGGATGCCATCTCTCCACAAAGGCCGATATGAGAGCACTGTCCTGGGTCTTGTAGGCATATCTAGCCAAATTTTGTAGACCGTAGGAAATATTTTGTTCTGGACGTCCTCGGGTAAATGGTTAAGAGACCAAGCAACACACTTCCGCCCGTGACTCACAGCCCTAAGAATACGAGAGCTCTCCTGTATGTCGTACAAGATAATAAAAATACGATTATGAACGGAAACTTACAAACATATATATATAAAAACCACTACCAGAATAAGTCGTTTTAGCGACGCCTAAAGACGTCGCTAAAACAACAATTTTCGTCGCTAAAAATAATTTGCGACGAAATTACCGACGTTTCGGGCTGGTCGCGGAAATGTAAGTCGCTGATCATATAAACGTCGCCAAATGTCGCAATTGCCGACGTTTGCCGACGTATTTGTACGTCGGTATAATGCCGACGTCCACCGTCGTGTCGTCGCTCTTTGCGACGTAATATTTAGTGTCGCTACAAGTCGGTAAATGTACCGACGAATTACCGTCGAGTCGTCGGTGATTTAGTGACATATACAAAGTCGCTAGACGTCGGTAAATCCTGGGAATTTCTTGGGTTAATTACCGACGTACACCAACGTTTACCGACGTCCTGCGACAAATAATGACGTCGCTAAACGTCGGTAGACTGGATAATATTAATTATCTACCGACGTCTACCGACGCACTTTTACGTCGGAGGACGTCGCTAATTCTGCAAAAAAAATAAAAATAAAATAAAATACAGAATATCCATTTCTACCTGTATTTTAAAAAGCTAACCATTTCTCACTGTAGAGTAGGATCCAAACAATCACAGAATGTCCATTTCTCACTGTACACAGGTTTCAGTCCCTATAACCAAGTCTACAACAATCACACAAAATATGGTTGTCAGAATGGCTCAGAACACAACCCAAAATTCACACAATGTCCAAGTCTACAACAATCATTCTAGCAATGTCCAAATCTAGTTCGTAAGACAAACTAAACATAATCAGTTCTATTTCACATGCTTAATTGCCAAGTACGGGAACGAATGGCTCATAACACAACCCAAAATTCATTCTAGCATATATTAGTGTGAATCATCTATGTTCTGTACATATGGTGTAGTATATGTTCTTATCGTATCTAGTATCTGAAGAATGTAACAGAATCAAGATGAACTCACATAATGTAATACTAAGACATCATCTACTACTATATAAGATATAGTGATAGGTTATCGTATCATCATTGCCGAGGGATGAGGGTCGGAGGACAGTCAACTTTATCTACGGATACATAATTTCTGCCTCGCCAGTCGAATGGCTTAATTGCCAAGTATGGGAACGAATGGCTCAGAACATAACCCAAAATTCAATCTAGCATACATTAGTGTGAATCATCTATGTTCTGTACATATGGTGTAGTATATGTTCTTATCGTATCTAGTATCTGAAGAATGTAACAGAATCAAGATGAACTCACATAATGTAATATTAAGACATCATCTACTACTATATAAGATATAGTGATAGGGGCTCGCCGGAGGGAGGAGAAGGGGCTCGCGGTGGAGGAGGAGGATGAGCGGCGCCGGAGGGAAGGGGGTCGGGCTGTCGTCGAGGTCGGAGAAGAGGGGCGGGAACAAAAAATTTGGGGAGAGGGAGAAATGAAAAGTCGAACCGAGGAAACCCTTTTTATCAGAAATTAGCGACGTCCGCAAATACGTCGCAAAGCGTCGGTATTCGTTTAATATTCGGCGATGTAATAATCTTTGCGACGCTAAACGTCACTGAACTAATAAAACTAGCGACGTTTTCCGACAAATCAACGACATTGGTTTTTATTACACTAAAGGTAGTCGCAATATGTCGCTTTTTGTCGCTATCAGCGACGTATTATGACGCATACTTTCGGAGTCGCTATCAACGAATGGCTCAGAACACAACCTAAAATTTATTCTAGCATACATTAGTGTGAATCATCTATGTTCTGTACATATGGTGTAGTATATGTTCTTATCGTATCTAGTATATAAAGAATGTAACAGAATCAAGATGAACTCACATAATGTAATACTAAGACATCATCTACTACTATATAAGATATAGTGATAGGTTGTCGTATCATCATTGCCGAGGGATGAGGGTCGGAGGTCAGGGGTTCGAAACCCTTGGCTTTGTTTTTTTTTATTTTTGTACTTTTGAACATATGCGTATATATTTAATTATATATATATGTATATATTTGTAAACATTTTTATATATATTATAAATACATATATATTGTTAAATACACTATATAAATTCCATTTTTCTTTATAAAGATTGCTTACTACACATACTTATGTAAATGTGTATATATATATATATATATATATATATATATATATATATATATATATATATATATATATATATATATATATATATATATATATATATATATATAATATCTCTCTCTATATATATAGTATATATAAGTGATAAAATGTTAAAGATATTAATATTAAATTCTTATAAATTTCTTTTGTGTTTTTGGAGGAATATTATATAAAATTATATATATATATTTAATTTCTGTCATTTAAATTTCAGTCATTTAAATTACGCCATTTAAATTCATGTCAATATAAATACAGTGCCTATACTGTAATATATATTTTAAATTCTGTCATTTAAATTTATGTCAATATAAATACAGTGCCTATACTGTAATATATATTTTAAATTCTGTCATTTAATTATGTCATTTAAATTTATGTCAATATAAATACAGTGCCTATACTGTAATATGTAAATAAATACAGTGCCTATACTGTAATACGTATTTATAAATACAGTGCCTATACTGTAATATGTATGCTTTTAATTTCTGCAATTTAAATTCCATATATTTAAATTACGCATTTATTTACGATTTACGTACTTTGTGCAAACGACCACTCTGAGTCCAAGCCTAGCATGGGTTGATCGGACTCAGGTGAGCCTACACATATTTGGGGTCTAGTCAAGTCATATTGGACTTGATTCACGGCTTCGGGTCCTGTATCTAGACTTCGGTTCAATTTTAAATACATGGACAAAAATATTAAATAATTAATTATTTACTGTTAATTGCTGTTCTTGAATTTTTATATATATTTTAAGTCCTATAAAAATCGGAAAAAAAAATTATATTTAAATACTATGTTAATTTAGCTAATTTATTATAATTTTTTCAGCATTTAATAAGTACTTTTAGTATTTTATAAAAATACCAAACCAGAACTCATTTTCAATGTACACTTGTATTCTGATTTTTAATAAATACTTACACTGGATTATAAATTCCAAAAAATTTATATTAAATTTTTATAATTAACAAGGATCAATGTAGTATATTATTTCATATAAAATAGAACTATATAACTATCTTAAAAATTATTAGAACATATTGTACAGTTTGATTAATTAAATAATTAAATTGACTTGTGGTTTTTGTGTGTTTTTGGGATAATTTAGTATCGGGACCTTATCCTACCTTAGTATAGAGACCTACTTGTTAGTCTAGACGTTGTAACGCCTCACTTTAGATTACTAGAGCTTCGTATAGCCAGTGCCCTATTAGGAGCCGTGTCACAACACTAGTGTAATCTTAATCATAACTTAGAGGCTAAGTTGTATATCATTTTTACAGGACATCGGACATCTGTACCTTCATATTATTACTCTTGTTTTGCTCAAGGCAAGTACATCTACAAACTCATTTACTGTCTTTTAATGCTAGAACATGTATTAACCCTGTTAAAATACTGATCCTTGAGGTAGCAAGCTATGTATTCACATGTTGTATTACTTACAGTACCTGACATGCTTAGGACAGTTCTTATATCTTCACATGTTCCTTACTGGTTCTCAGTACATGTTTTACTATGCTTTATATTACTCGGAGTATTCACATGTTTCATACTGTTCCCAATACCGGCCATGCTTATATTACTCCCAGTGTCTCTCACACATTTTTACTGTTCTCGTATCTCTCACATGATAGAATATGGGTTATGGGGAAACTGACAGTTGAGTACGTGATCATGACCTCCCTATAGTAGCGAGCGAGGTCGCATTTTATATGCATACCTTGCCGCAGGCCATTATCCCGCATTTCTGTACGGATGTACACCTATGCTTGTTAACTTGTACGTATGTACATTTCATTTACATGTACCACAGTACATTGTACATCTATTGACCGATCACGTACCTGCTACAGTTTTAAACATTACATATACATCTGTCTCTATGACATATGTATCCTTGTCATGATAGATTATGAGATATACCATGATTCTAGATATGTCATGTTCCCTGTGTTATTATGATATTGTGATTCCAGTTGTGCCATGAGGCCATGTTTCTAGTATTTTCTATTTTATAGACTTATCACACCATGTTTCTTATTGTACATCTCTTTCATTATATGTTCAGTACTTTAGTTGTAGAGGTTGTACTTGCTCCCGTCCTGACAAGATAACGTTGTAGGTGTACTTTTCGAGGAGGAAATGCTTTGCGATACTTTTTATGGAGCTGCTTTTGAGGACCTGGCCTTTGCTCCAGAAGAGGCCCCAGCGGAAAACCTTGCTTAGACTTGCCAGTCGGCTTTATACATAGAATTATTATAACTTTGTTTAGTTACTGGACTTTGTCTCCAGTTATTACTTTGGAAGTGTATTAAACTTTAAAACATATTTGCTTTCATCTATAAATGCTGTGTTGTGACAAACAATCTCAAATGCTTTAAATATAATCTTTAGCACACTTAGTACTATCCTGACTATCTTCTAGAACAGCTTACTACGCTTTTACCAAGCGTAGGCTGGACATGGCTCGGCCTGGCCCAACAATTTGGGTAGCGGGTCGTGACAACCGCTCCTCGGGTCATGGGTGCCATCTAGTAAGATCGATAGTCACAAATAATATAATTGTAACATAAGCAAGCTAACTAAAGGAACCATCATGTAATTTGAGTACATTTTCGAAAGCCGATAAAGTATGAGAAACTCGATTTTTTGCCAAGTGTGAGAACGGATGGCTCAGAACACAACCCAAGATTCATTCAAGCATACATTAGTGTGAATCATCTATGTTCTGTACATATGGTGTAGTATATGTTCTTATCGTATCTAGTATCTGAAGAATGTAACAAAATCAAGATGAACTCACATAATGTAATACTAAGACATCATCTACTACTATATAAGATATAGTGATAGGTTGTCGTATCATCATTGCCAAGGGATGAGGGTCGAAGGACAGTCAACTTTATCTACGGTTATATAGTTTCTGCCTCGCCAGTCGAATGGCTGCAGGGACTATGTCCTTGAGACAGTGAACATATACACCATGAATCCAAACCCTATATTCACATTTACTAATCCAAATGGATGCATGGACTATGTTCTTGCCTCTCCGGTTGGTTGTCGTATCATCATTGCCGAGGGATGAGGGTCGGATGATAGTCAACTTTATCTACGACTACATAGTTTCTGCCTCGCCAGTCGAATGACTGCAGGGACTATAATAAGACACAATTCACCAAACAGAACCATACTGTAGAACTCACACTTTAAGACAATAGATAAAGGAAGACTTGTATGGAGGATCGATAGGGTTGAGCGATGTCATTTTATTCTACAAAGAGAACCATACTGTAGAACTCATACTGTATAACTCACACTTTAACACAATTCTACAAAGAGTTGTCATAGGGTGTTGAGCGATGTCATTTTATTCTTTTCTTCTTCTTCTTCTTCTTCTTGGGATTTTTGAGTATTGGATCTTGAGAGACATATATAGCTAGAACTTACGAAGAATGGAGTACCATACTTCAACAAATAGATGTTGACTAATTGGTTCATATATTTGTTGTCTAAAATAAGTGTAGGAATGTTGCAAGGTGAAACAATGTATCAAACACTATATCGAAACCCAAACCCAATATGCAAATCCAAATTAATACGAAAATACACAAGTGTATGTAGGGGATTAAATATACAGAGGTGAAATACATATATATGCAAGCTTGGGGGTGTCCACGTGTCCAACAAATGGATACAAAGTGTCCAAAACCTCACGAACACACTGTATCAGTGAACACATGGCTGTAATGTGTCTCCGTGTCCATTTTGGACACGAAAAACACCTCAATTAGGTTAGGGTTTACCTTCAGTCTCCTCGCGGTGGTGGAGGAGGAGGACAAGTTCGATTGTGGAGGAGGAGGGGATTAAGTGTACAGAGGTGAAATACATATATATGCAAGCTTGAGGGTGTCCACGTGTCCAACAAATGGACACAAAGTGTCCAAAACCTCACGAACACACTATATCAGTAAACACATGACCGTAATGTGTCTCCGTATCCATTTTGGACACGAAAAACACCTCAATTAGGGTTAGGGTTTACCTTCAGTCTTCTCGCGATGGTGGAGGAGGAGGAGGAGGAGAAGGAGGAGGATCTCTCAGTGGAGAAGGAGAAGGGGCTCGCGGTGGAGGAGGAGGAGGAGAATGGGCTCACCGGAGGAAGGAGAAGGGGCTCGCGGTGGAGGAGGAGGATGAGCGGCGCCGGAAGGAAGGGGGTGGCTGTCGTCGAGGTCGGGGAAGAGGGGCAGGAAAATAAAATTTAGGGAGAGGGAGAAATAAAAAGTCGAACCGAGGAAACCCTTTTTATCAGATATTAGCGACGTCCAAAAATACGTCGCAAAGCGTCGGTAAGCGTTTAATATTCGGCGACTTATTAATCGTTGCGACGCTAAACGTCGCTGAACTAATAAAACTAGCGACGTTTTCCGACAAATCAACGACGTTGATTTTTATTACACTAAAGGTAGTCGCAATATGTCGCTGTTTGTCGCTATCAGCGACGTATTGTGACGCATTCTTTAGGAGTCGCTAAATCCAAAAATATTAGCGACGTTTTAAGTTGGTGTCGCTAATTTCGTCGCTAATATGACTTATTTTGGTAGTAAACGGAAACTTACAAACATAATATACATACCGAATTCTTCCATATATCATAAGCAATGTGGTTGTCGAACTACAACAACATTGAGCAACCCGGGGGACGGACATCCTCTTCCTCCTCAGAAGGATCGACATCGGCCGAACGAACAGCATCCTCAGAAGGACCGGCACCGGGCGTACGGACAGGATCCTCAGAAGGACCGGCACCAGAACCACCTCGTCCTAGAATTTGGCTGATAGGTACGTCATCGTCATCGGAAGAAGACGGAGGACTAGGAGGACCTCGTTGCTTCGAACGAGAATGGGGGTGTGGTTGTTCTCCTTGTCGCTGCGGTTCTGAAATTCTGATTGGTCTCTCAAGAGGACGAGGCCGCTCACTACGTTCCCTGCGCAAGGATGCGGTGGGGGGGGGGTCGCTTTCTGTTGGGAGCGGCCACAGGACTACATGACAATATAGGGTTAGTATTAAATAAAGGATGTAAAAGAAATTGTGAAGTTGACCTTTAAGACTGCCATGCTCCTGGTAGCCCATCATTCTATCAGGACTGCCAGAGAGATGGCAGTCCTGTTTTATAACAGGACTGCAAGTGTGCCTGCAGTCCTATTTTATAACAGGACTGCCTACTGCTTGGCAGTCCACTTTGACAGTAGGACTGCCCCGTCGTCTGCAGTCCTTAGGGACGACGACCAGACGAACAGTTAGGTTACGTTTAAACGATAAAATATGATATTTTCGATTTCGAAATGAACTTTGAATTATTCTAACCTAATTTATAATGACATTTAAGAGATTTCTCAAAGAATCGAAATGTACTTTGAAATGTAAAATAAATTATACAATAATTAGGAAACATACCTAGCTTGTGATGACGGGTTCTTCTTCGGTGCCATTGATGATCTTGGAAGACTTAGGGTTCTTGAGAGAGGGTTTTGGAGAGTGGATAATGGAGAGAGTGTTAGGGTTTTGGAGAGTAGAGGAATTTTTGAGAGAGGATTTTGAGAGGATTTTGAAGAGAGAGAATTTTAAAATGAAAATGAAATGAAAGAGAGGGTTTGGGGGGGGGGGATAGCCCCAAGTAATTTTCGGGACGTCCCCAGTAAAAGTTTCTCAAACCTGGGCTGTCCCCTAGTAAAATGACGCCCCCAGTAAATCTTGTGGTGCCCATAGAAAAAGCCTTATATTAGGGTTGCAACTCGGGCGGACTAAACCCGAGCCCGATCGGATAAAGTCGTTAATGGGTTGGGTTAGGATTGAAGATACTTGGATTTGGATTCGGATTCGGGCTGGATTAAAATATTTAAATCCGATCAAAAACCGGATTGGGCTTGGGTTCATGCGTCGGGTTACCCAAAGAACCCGAAATACATATAATTTTATATATATATTTTTCATGCTTCTTGAATAAAAAGTTTAAATCCTAAATTTCTCCACCCAAACTCTTTAACTCCTTATAAAGAATTCTCATTTCAATTTGTATTTTGTAACGATCAAGGCTTGATTGTTATTTGATTATGTGTTTAATATTACTTTTATTGAAAATTATTTTAAATTTTATATTAGAGTCTGATAAACCCGATGGACCCGACCCAACCCGAGCCCAACCCGCTCCTCCGGACTTGGTCTTGGACTTTATATATTGAACCCGATGTTGGGTCGGGCTTGGGCTCGGACTAGGCTTATGATTCATCGGATTGGGCTTGGGTTGACCTCAGACCCGACCCAACCCGTCCGAGTTGCACCGCTAGATTATATGTTTTGGGGGTGTCATTGATTTTTAACACCCTCAAACCCTTATTTATGGCCTTTAACCAATGTTTTAAAAGCCCATCGAACCAAAAATCTTTGGTAACCAAATTCGAATGGCTCTTGTAGTTACCTAGAAGAGGCATAAGATTTCAACTGGATGGTAGAAGATCGATGGATCGAACTAGAGAGACGTATTATTACTTTTATTTATTTGGTGCTAACCGGATTCAACCAGATCTGACCGATTTTGGTACCGGAAGGAACCCTTCCTTCATTCCTAGTTTGCCACCATGCAATGGACGCACCTTCGCCCTTTAATTCCCCTCCATTATGAAATATGTTTAAATTCGAGTATTCAACCACCATTCTTTTTCAACCGTTAATAGATTTCATCACTTGGTTGACTCTCTCCTCTCCTCTGTAAAAAGTTATAAACCAACCAAAAGTACATTTCTAGGCCATAGCTACATCTACACAAACACAAAAGTACCTACATACATAGAATAATGATTGATTGATTCATAGAGAGAGAGAGAGATGGGTTCAATGGCGGCAGCAACAACAACCACTAAATACTTATGCATTATTCATTCCATACCCAGCCCAATGGAACATTACTCCCATGATGAAGTCGGTCAACCTCCTCCGCTCAAAGGGCTTCTACATCACCATCATCAATACCATCGTGCCCCTGACGGCCTCCTCATGCCCCCTTGGACGCTGATGACGGCACCCAAGACATCCCTACGACTCCACCTCAAAAGGATTTAATCCATTCAAAGTGATGGAGTTTTCTAATCGATTTTTTTAACATGAACTGACTCGGACGGTTCACCGGTTAAACATCAATTCAGTAAAGAAGAACCCTCGATTCTTGAAAAAAAAATATGGTTTAAGTTACACAGAATCGAATTTTGGGCAAAATTTGGTCAAATCCGGTCCAACCATCGATACGGTTTGGTTCTAACAACATTGCCTTGAAGGGTCTAATAAATAAATTATAATTTGATACCCTCAGCTATTGTAGTTTTTTAATTTGATATCATAAATTTTGATATACCAACATAACACCCCCTCCCTCCACTCACTCACACACTCACACTCACTCACTCACTCTCTCTCTCTCACTCACTCTCTCTCTCTCTCTCTCTATATATATATATATATATATATATTGGAAAAAGGTTAAATATTATTCCAAAGCAACTCAGTAATTGTACATCATACAATCCAGTGGGACTCCCACTCATCAAGCCCTCATAACATTTATATCAAACTCGATGTTATGAAGCATGCCCACCAGAGGTGTAACCAGTCCCTCGAATATCCGACGGTTTCGTTCCAGCTAGACATGCCAAACCGAAGCAGCCAGCCGAACCCTGACGGTCCGGAACCAGTCCTCCCCTCAACCTCTACTATCGCGGATCACCGTGATGATGTGTAACACCCTGTTTTTTGAAATTAGGAATTTTTGAAAAATTATTATTTTTATTATTTATTAATGGTGTTTAGGGCATGATATGATTTATGGTGATTTCTAGTGTAATTAGAACCATCTTCTAAGTCATGCTAAGTCATGACTTATGACTTTGTGATTTTGGTTAGTATAACTTAGTAAAAACCCTAGTTTTCCTTAACCTAGAAGTTGCCATGACCATGAGAGCTTAGCCATAGGCTTAGAACATCAAATTAGTGATTTTGGCCAAAAAGGGTATTTTGGTAATTTTCTAGAAATTATTTAGAATTATTTGCAATTATGTGTTTTTATTATTATTTAATTATTGATTAGTGTCATGTTAGTCCCTAACCTAGTTTAGCACTAATCTAGAGGTTAGCTACTAACCTAGAATGCTAAGGGGATAGATATTTGCATTGGTTAAAGTATAGAAAATATCTAGATATTTCAAAATGGATATTTTGCTTGAATTACTCAAAATATCTTCAACCCTTTACCTAGAAGTCCTTGCCTTCACCATGAAGCAACCCAAGGACACCCCCCCTACCTCTTGGGCTGGCCATAGGACTACCCCCTTCCTATATAACCCTATCACACTCATTCATGATCATTTTTTTCATGAATTAAAAATCTAGTTTCTACACAACTTCACACCTTCACCATTTAACCAAATTAGCTCCAAATTGAGCCTAGTTTCTTGTATTGGAACCCCCTACCAATGAGGATGCTAAGGGAGGCTAGCTAGCAAGGTTGAAGATCAATTTGGCCATCTCAAGTGAAGAGGATACCCCCCCTACTTTGGTATTTTCTTGACTTTTCACCAAATAGGTAAATACCTATAAACCCTGTTAATATTCTGCTTTTTTCTTCATAAATGCATGCATCTAGGTACCATGGAACTGTAGGCTAAGTTTGGTGAGATTTAGGATTGGTTTGGTGTCCGTATCGGACACGTATCTATGTTCTAATTACAGTATTTGGTGAAATGCCACTTAGGATTAAACCTTGTTATTTTGTAAAACAAAATATATTTTTGGGTAGCCCTAGACATGTAGGACACAACCCTAGTTGACTGAGCACACTTCGAGTTGTGTCCGTGTCCAAAACAGGACACGAACACGCTGTTAAAACCAGACTGTGCACACTGTAAAACCCTATTGTTTGACCTTCGTGTCGTGTCCACACGTGTCGTGGACACGATACAGGAACTTGGACACATGCCCTGACACCCCACCTATCCTAGGACATGACCACGACACCATAGGTTGCACACACGTGGCCCTAGACTGGCCGACACGCGCGCACGAGACTGTGCACGCTCCCCTGCTACTCGACCCAATTTCCGGACACGACACGCCATGAGGACACGTGGAAATTGACACAGAGGAGGGGGCCATCACTGTCAGACCCCCCCTCAAATATCACGACCTCTCGTGTCGTGTCGAGAGAGCTCTGACACGAACACGGGTTTTACACTGCACTGTGCGCACTGCACAGAGCACATTTCGAGCATGCCGTGTCGTACGGACACGCCACGTGGACACCTCGTGGTGACACGAGCGTGTAGCCCATCCCTTGGCGTACACATGGACACGAGCACGAGAAGTTTTGTGTCCTGTGTCGCGTACACGAGACACTGGAACACGTGCACGACGCGGCCTGAAACACGCGTATCAGTCGTATTTCCCCGACTGATACGGACCTCGTGCTGTGTCCTGAGGACACGTGGACATGTTGCAGGAACCTAGACACCTAGCCCTACCCTAGGCGAACCTAGGTACACACCCACGTGTCGTGTCGTGTCGTGTGTCGCGTGTTATACGTGCGTGCACACATGCACGAGGAGTGGCCTGATTTGTGCACTATTTCGAGTTCTTAGTTGTTTGGACACGATTGTGTCCTCTTTTTTGGACACAACCACTTGTGTGACACATACATGTTATGTTTAAACTTTACCAACCAATAGATTTACATTTTTTACTCGATTTGTTGATGAATTCACATTTTCCCCAATATCCTTCACTGTGTACAGTATTCCCAGTTTTTGGTGTATTTCCAGTTTTCAAAAATGGATTTTGAATCGATTTTAGTATCTATATATGTGTGTATTTGCCTATATATACATTGTATATGTGAGTATATGTGTATATGAGTGTTTGTGTCTATATATAGTGTATGTGAGTGCCTATATATGTATATATGGGTGTGTAGGAGTGGGTGTATATATGTATGTATAATGTGTGTGTGTGTGTGATTCCTGTTCTCAGGAATCTGAGAACAGCCCCTCCCCTTTCCTGTGTATCCAGAGTCTTCCTCTCCCTCACTGTCCAGCTCTCTCTCTCACTCCAGTTACATCTCTCTCTATTTCCCTCTCTATATATATATATGTTATATTATGTATAGATATATATATTGGTATATTTAGGTGATATTTATGGGGTATTGTATATGTATATATGTATGTATTGTAGGTGTGTGTGAGTGGTTCTCAGTTTTCTGAGAACACACCCTTCCCCCCTTCTTCCTGTGTTAATCCTCCTCTCCCTCACTGTTCAGTTAAGTCACTCTCTCTCTCTCACTTTCTTCCCTCTCTATGTATTTGTAATATATATATAAGTTTTGTGAATATATATAGGTATATATATATATGATATATATATATATATTTTTTACTAGATCATATAGTGTCATTATATATATATGTGGGCGATTTGTAATATATATATAGAGTGTTCATAAATTGATATATAGGATTAGATAGATTGTGTATATCTATATATATATATAGATATGAATATATATATGTGACTTCCTAGGTATAGTTTTATATGGAACCCTATGACTAGCCTATGGCCTAAGTGATTAGCCTATGGCATTTGGGGCTAACTCAAATTAACCCTAATGACCTAAACACTATAAGTGACCCTTGTTGACTAAGGGTTGACCAAGTCAACCTTAGGTCAAAGTTGACCTAGTTAACCTAGAATTGGCTAGGACTAACCAAAAATGACTAGTTTAACTAGTCTGACCATGTTTGACCTAATTACCTTATTGACTAGTCTTTGTTTGACCTAATTACCTTGCTGACTAGTCTTTGTTTGACCAATACCTTAGTTGGTCTAAGTTTGACTTAGACTTGACCCAGATTGATCATGTTGACTAGTTTGATTTGAATGTTGACCAAGAGTTGACTTTAACCTAGATTTGACTAATCTTGACTTGTTGACCTTGTTTGACTTTGTTTGACTTAGTTTGATTTTCTGTAACCTAGTATGACTTCATGTGACCTAGTTTGACTATTAAAGTTGACCAATAGTTGACTTTTGATCAGATTGACCTAGAATCATGTAGTATGCATTGTATACTTTATTTTTACCATTGTGGATACATTGTGACTTGTATTGCTCTGATTAGGAGCCATACATCTCTCCTCAGGCAGTATATCCTCTTCAGACATTCAGTTATCAGGCGGTACATTCTCTGACCGTTTCATACTTGTTCAGGCTTTACTTCTCGCTCTAGATTACTTTACTTGATGCTGTCACGTTGGTAACACGGATTGGTACTATATGGATCTTTACATGAGATGTTATCTCCCTCGGGAGCATCGGGTACTTCATGTTATGTGTGTTTCACTTTCATCATGTACTCATGTGCTTCCATCATGCATGTATACTCATGTGATCATGTACTCTCATGTTTACTGAGCCCTCATGTATACTATCATGTGTACCCTTTCATGGGCCCCATGTGATATCATATATAATAACGTAACTTGTATAGATCCTTGTGTATTGATTGGGGTAACGGAGGAGTAGAAGTGGACATGTAAATAATTTCAAAGTAGTGTAATCATGTACAAACTCAGTAGTGTAATCATGTATAAATTCTAGCCATTCACATGCCTGTCTTGTACTCTACATCACTAGTCACTTATAGTTCTCTATATACAGTAGATATTTTATTACAGCTATCTCTTTTACAGCGTATATTTCCTTTCAGCATTTCCTGTATCTTACTCTATTGCCTGTATCGTATTTCCTAACCTGTTATGAACTGTGTGAGATGTATTGTGCTCGTTCCTGTCCTGACTGGACCTGTTGAAAATATTACAGAGGATGAGGATGAGGCCCTGGTGACTACCTATTATGGAGCAGGACTAGATGATACTTATGTTGTGGACCCTCAGCAGGATCCACCTGCAGCTGAAGATGTTGCCCCAGTAGTCTAGGCTAGTTTAGCTAGACGGTCTTTTCTGTATTATATTTTGTCTCACATTCTGAGTTATATTTTGAGATGTGGAGATGTATAGACTCTTAGACTTATTGTATTATGAGTTGTCATTCTGATGTTATGTATCCTAGACACTTAGACTTATTTCATCTATTCTACTGTTCTCTTAGAGTTATTGTCTATCTATCTATCTTTCATTCTTCTACCTAGATGTGATTGAGATTGTTTTCTGTTTGTCACCTCCATTCGGAGAGTATAAACTGTACAGGTATATTTTATATTGTTAGATGATTGACCTAGGACAGCGTTCTACCGCCGACACTGCGGCGTAGGCTGGGCGTTGTTACGTTCTCGTACCCTAACAGTGGGGCGGGTCGTGACACGTTTTTAGTGGTGGCCCATGCAGGTCGAGTTTATGTAGTGATATTTGAACTAGAGTATCACTACAGCCTGTGATAGGATTGGAGGAATAGGCTTAGTGAGAGAGGATACTCAATCATTGTTAGGATACCTTGAGAGATTCCGGGGATGACCCTTGAGAATCTTATTTTGAATTACGATTTAAACTCCTTTTCCCTTGATTGAATTTGATTTTTGGAGGATTCATTGTAGAACTTTGAATCCTGGTATTAGTTGATGATTTTGAAATTTTTGTAGTTGTTAATTTTTAATTTCTTTGTGTTAGATTAATATCTTTTATTTTAGGGTACTCAATCACAATTATGAGAAAACTCTCATCTGTTTCTTGCCATCAAATCCTCTTGCTAATTGCTTTCCTTTGAAATGAACTGTCCCCTCTATTTTTGCATCTTGCTCAACTCTTTCTACCAAACTATGTGACTGTATCCCAAACCTGACTTACTCGACATTTCCTCAAATAAAGACTTTATTGAGACCTTCTAACCTTGACCTTTGATTTGATCGAACCCTAACTATATTCATCTAGTAACCTATCTATCCCTAGGGCTGTGTTCCTAAATTATTTACTGGATTCCTAATTAATTTTATTCCATGGGTTAATTTGATCTTCCTTAATTTTGCATCAATTGTCACGTCTTGAACTCCCACTTTCTATTTTTTTTAGATCATTGGACGTCCTTTACCGTGACTTAGATATTCAGAGTATAATACTAGCTGTTACCTCCCAACAAACTTTACATGTAAGACCTAGACTAGCCTACCTTCATGTAGGTATTCCATGTCCTACTAAAACCCGTCTCCTTGTACTCTATTTTCTTGATATGATTTTCTGGTCAAATGGGTAAACTATAACCTCTACCGTGATACTAAATTTATTCTTATTTCAATTAGAAATCCACCTTGGTTCAATTCTTTCGACCTGGCATGTGATGGTGCTCTGCTTGAATCCTTAAAATACTTAACCTTGTACCTTACCTTGAATGCTTGACCCGATTGGTTGAGGATCTTGGACTATGTATCTTCCTTCATCATTACCACCCTTATATCTTGTGCTACTAAATTAGCCTTAGTTTTGCAAGCTTATCTATTTTCGAGCTTGGTCATGACATATTTTATTGGGTGGCCACCCACTAATATATTGTCTAATCAGAACCGGTACATGATGGTCTGATCAACCTATTGCACTTTGGTTCGCTTTTTTTTCATGTATCAATCTACGAGAATAGAGACATAGTTAAACTTGACCCTAGAGTCTTATCCGCAATAGCCTTGACAATTCTCCTTGGAATTATTTTATCGCCTATGAACCTCGTATTCGTATCCAGTTGGATTAAATTTAATCATGACCTGGATCTTCATCATTGGATGCTCGTGCTCATACTTGATTTCATTGATTTCCCATCTTGCCCAAATCTTGATTTATCCTGAAATTGATCAACTTAGATCATGTCAAGACTAAAATCTATTTGTGATTGTTTGTGCCTAAATTTTCAATTTTCTTTTACCACTTTATAGAATAGTAACTTTTAATGATTTCTCACTTGCTTGTTAATGACCAATTTTCATATAGGATGGTAGACGGCCCTATAACCTCGATGATTGTTGTTCCCTTACCTTCCCAATTAGGACACCCTAGATTGCTTGGACGTTTGATACCATAGGACAGTCTTGATCTAGAATGACTAGTGCACCTAGATGAGACCACAGACTGTCCCATTTAACCTATCCCCTTGGTACCACTATTGCATCATAATTTCTGGTTTAATTTAGGTAACACAGACTTTTCCCACTCTAAATTATGATCATCGTAGGCACATTACCGTGACTTTTAAGTTAGGAACACAAGACTAGTTGTTTTCTCAAAACTGACTTCGTATACATGACCTAGACATGACACTCTACACCTATGACCTTAGTGTCCCACTCAGGCATACCATCGTGTGCTTCATTTGCTTAGTACGATTTTCCTGACCCGAGGCTCCATCATGATTTACCCCATGGAGTTACTTTTGATTTCGATTTGGATTAAGGACACCCTATGACCTAAGATTGCCAACCAATTTTTGGACATGACCCAGTATAGGTCTATTACCCATATTTTTGCTTGTTGACCTTGAATGTTGCTAGGTAGTAGCTTCGACCCTGATTGTTGGAGGTTTGACCTAGGAGGAGTACGACCATCTAAATTTCGAGGACGAAATTATTTTAAGGTGGGTAGACTTGTAACACCCTGTTTTCTGAAATTGGGAATTTTTGAAAAATTATTATTTTTATTATTTATTAATGGTGTTTAGGGCATGATATGATTTATGGTGATTTCTAGTGTAATTAGAACCATCTTCTAAGTCATGCTAAGTCATGACTTATGACTTTGTGATTTTGGTTAGTATAACTTAGTGAAAACCCTAGTTTTCCTTAACCTAGAAGTTGCCATGACCATGAGAGCTTAGCCATAGGCTTAGAACATCAAATTAGTGATTTTGGCCAAAAAGGGTATTTTGGTAATTTTCTAGAAATTATTTGGAATTATTTGCAATTATGTGTTTTTATTATTATTTAATTATTGATTAGTGTCATGTTAGTCCCTAACCTAGTTTAGCACTAATCTAGAGGTTAGCTACTAACCTAGAATGCTAAGGGGATAGATATTTGCATTGGTTAAAGTATAGAAAATATCTAGATATTTCAAAATGGATATTTTGCTTGAATTACTCAAAATATCTTCAACCCTTTACCTAGAAGTCCTTGCCTTCACCATGAAGCAACCCAAGGACACCCCCCTACCTCTTGGGCTGGCCATAGGACTACCCCCTTCCTATATAACCCCATCACACTCATTCATGATCATTTTTTTCATGAATTAAAAACCTAGTTTCTACACAACTTCACACCTTCACCATTTAACCAAATTAGCTCCAAATTGAGCCTAGTTTCTTGCATTGGAACCCCCTACCAATGAGGATGCTAAGGGAGGCTAGCTAGCAAGGTTGAAGATCAATTTGGCCATCTCAAGTGAAGAGGATACCCCCCTACTTTGGTATTTTTTTGACTTTTCACCAAATAGGTAAATACCTATAAACCCTGTTAATATTCTGCTTTTTTCTTCATAAATGCATGCATCTAGGTACCATGGAACTGTAGGCTAAGTTTGGTGAGATTTAGGATTGGTTTGGTGTCCGTATCGGACACGTATCTGTGTTCTAATTACAGTGTTTGGTGAAATGCCACTTAGGATTAAACCTTGTTATTTTGTAAAACAAAATATATTTTTGGGTAGCCCTAGACATGTAGGACACAACCCTAGTTGACTGAGCACACTTCGAGTTGTGTCCGTGTCCAAAACAGGACACGAACACGCTGTTAAAACCAGACTGTGCACACTGTAAAACCCTATTGTTTGACCTTCGTGTCGTGTCCACACGTGTCGTAGACACGATACAGGAACTTGGACACATGCCCTGACACCCCACCTATCCTAGGACACGACCACGACACCATAGGTTGCACACACGTGGCCCTAGACTGGCCGACACGCGCGCACGAGACTGTGCACGCTTCCCTGCTACTCGACCCAATTTTCGGACACGATACGCCATGAGGACACGTGGAAATTGACACAGAGGAGGGGGCCATCACTGTCAGACCCCCCCTCAAATATCACGACCTCTCGTGTCGTGTCGAGAGAGCTCTGACACGAACACGAGTTTTACACTGCACTGTGCGCACTGCACAGAGCACATTTCGAGCGTGTCGTGTCGCACGGACACGCCACGTGGACACCTCGTGGTGACACGAGCGTGTAGCCCATCCCTTGGCGTACACATGGACACGAGCACGAGAAGTTTTGTGTCCTGTATCGCGTACACGAGACACTGGAACACGTGCACGACGCGGCCTGAAACACGCGTATCAGTCGTATTTCCTCGACTGATACGGACCTCGTGCTGTGTCCTGAGGACATGTGGACACGTTGCAGGAACCTAGACACCTAGCCCTACCCTAGGCGAACCTAGGTACACACCCACGTGTCGTGTCGTGTCGTGTGTCGCGTGTTATACGCGCGTGCACACATGCACGAGGAGTGGCCTGATTTGTGCACTATTTCGAGTTCTTAGTTGTTTGGACACGATTGTGTCCTCTTTTTTGGACACAACCACTTGTGTGACACATACATGTTATGTTTAAACTTTACCAACCAATAGATTTACATTTTTTACTCGATTTGTTGATGAATTCACATTTTCCCCAATATCCTTCACTGTGTACAGTATTCCCAGTTTTTGGTGTATTTCTAGTTTTCAAAAATGGATTTTGAATCGATTTTAGTATCTATATATGTGTGTATTTGCCTATATATACATTGTATATGTGAGTATATGTGTATATGAGTGTGTGTGTCTATGTATAGTGTATGTGAGTGTCTATATATGTATATATGGGTGTGTAGGAGTGGGTGTATATATGTATGTATAATGTGTGTGTGTGTGTGATTCCTGTTCTCAGGAATCTGAGAACAGCCCCTCCCCTTTCCTGTGTATCCAGAGTCTTCCTCTCCCTCACTGTCCAGCTCTCTCTCTCACTCCAGTTACATCTCTCTCTATTTCCCTCTCTATATATATATATATATGTTATATTATGTATAGATATATATATTGGTATATTTAGTTGATATTTATGGGGTCTTGTATATGTATATATGTATGTATTGTAGGTGTGTGTAAGTGGTTCTCAGTTTTCTGAGAACACACCCTTCCCCCCTTCTTCCTGTGTTAATCCTCCTCTCCCTCACTGTTCAATTAAGTCACTCTCTCTCTCTCTTACTTTCTTCCCTCTCTATGTATTTGTAATATATATATAAGTTTTGTGAATATATAGGTATATATATATATATATATATATATATATATATATATATATATATATATATATATATATATATATATATATATATATATGATATATATATATTTTTTTACTAGATCATATAGTGTCATTATATATATATGTGGGTGATTTGTAATATATATATAGAGTGTTCATATATTGATATATAGGATTAGATAGATTGTGTATATCTATACATATATATAGATATGAATATATATATGTGACTTCCTAGGTATAGTTTTATATGGAACCCTATGACTAGCCTATGGCCTAAGTGATTAGCCTATGGCATTTGGGGCTAACTCAAATTAACCCTAATGACCTAAACACTATAAGTGACCCTTGTTGACTAAGGGTTGACCAAGTCAACCTTAGGTCAAAGTTGACCTAGTTAACCTAGAATTGACTAGGACTAACCAAAAATGACTAGTTTAACTAGTCTGACCATGTTTGACCTAATTACCTTATTGACTAGTCTTTGTTTGACCTAATTACCTTGCTGACTAGTCTTTGTTTGACCAATACCTTAGTTGGTCTAAGTTTGACTTAGACTTGACCCAGATTGATCATGTTGACTAGTTTGATTTGAATGTTGACCAAGAGTTGACTTTAACCTAGATTTGACTAATCTTGACTTGTTGACCTTGTTTGACTTTATTTGACTTAGTTTGATTTCCTGTAACCCAGTATGACTTCATGTGACCTAGTTTGACTATTAAAGTTGACCAAGAGTTGACTTTTGACCAGATTGACCTAGAATCATGTAGTATGATTGTATACTTTTTTTTTACCATTGTGGATACATTTTGACTTGTATTGCTCTGATTAGGAGCCATACATCTCTCCTCAGGCAGAATATCCTCTTCAGACATTCAGTTATCAGGCGAGTACATTCTCTGACCGTTTCATACTTGTTCAGGCTTTACTTCTCGCTCTAGATTACTTTACTTGATGCTGTCACGTTGGAACACGGATTGGTACTATATGGATCTTTACATGAGATGTTATCCCCCTCGGGAGCATCGGGTACTTCATGTTATGTGTGTTTCACTTTCATCATGTACTCCTGTGCTTCTATCATGCATGTATACTCATGTGATCATGTACTCTCATGTTTACTGAGCCCTCATGTATACTATCATGTGCACCCTTTCATGGGCCCCATGTGATATCATGTATAATAACGTAACTTGTATAGGTCCTTGTGTATTGATTAGGGTAACGGGGGAGTAGAAGTGGACATGTGAATAATTTCAAAGTAGTGTAATCATGTACAAACTCATTAGTGTAATCATGTATAAATTCTAGCCATTCGCATGCCTATCTTGTACTCTACATCACTAGTCACTTATAGTTCTCTATATACAGTAGATATTTCATTACAGCTATCTCTTTTACAGCGTATATTTCCTTTCAACATTTTCTGTATCTTACTCTATTGCATGTATCGTATTTCCTAACCTGTTATGAACTGTGTGAGATGTATTGTGCTCATTCCTGTCCTGACTGGACCTGTTGAAAATATTACAGAGGATGAGGATGAGGCCCTGGTGACTACCTATTATGGAGCAGGACTAGATGATACTTATGTTGTGGACCCTCAGCAGGATCCACCTGCAGCTGAGGATGTTGCCCCAGTAGTCTAGGCTAGTTTAGCTAGACGGTCTTTTCTGTATTATATTTTGTCTCACATTCTGAGTTATATTTTAAGATGTGGAGATGTATAGACTCTTAGACTTATTGTATTATGAGTTGTCATTCTGATGTTATGTATCCTAGACACTTAGACTTATTTCATCTATTCTACTGTTCTCTTAGAGTTATTGTCTATCTATCTATCTTTCATTCTTCTACCTAGATGTGATTGAGATTGTTTTCTGTTTGTCACCTCCATTCGGAGAGTATAAACTGTACATGTACATTTTATATTGTTAGATGATTGACCTAGGACAACGTTCTACCGCCGACACTGCGGCGTAGGCTGGGCGTTGTTACGTTCTCGTACCCTAACAGTGGGTGCGGGTCGTGACATGATGTCCCCAATACTCTTCCCGGAGTCGCATCCTCCTAACACTCTACTCTGCTCCTTCCAGATCTGTCAGGCCAGGTCACACTTGAAGAAGATGTGTTTGATAAATTCTTGGTCCAGACAGCACAACACACACTTGGGATCTGGGACCGGCACTCCAAAAGAACTCAACCGATCTCTAGTAAGAAGGCGACCCAGTAGTAGCTTGTAAATACATAGCTGCATCTTTCTGGCCAGGCCCTTGCACCATACGAACTCGTAGTCAGGACTCTGTGTAAAAATGCGCTGGATGAGATTGTAGCATCTCCGGAATTGGAACTCCCCAGTACCCAGGGATGTACCAGACGGCTCCCAAATCCACCGATCTGCAGGCAAGTTCGGATCGATGGCAATAGAGCTAATGATCTCTCCCAGCTCCACGATAAATCGATAGGACTCCGGCCTCCACTTCCTACTGTGAATGATCCGACTAGATGTCAGGCCCCGTCTGTCCTCCTGGTGTATCTGAGCCCCCCTGATGTCCAATAACGAGCACCGATCTATCCAGGGATCACGCCAGAGGTCCGTTCCAGCCCCATCTTTCATGACCTTTCTGATAGCAGACTTAAGAATCCCCATGTGTCTCAGGACAGTCTTGAACGTGATGGAATGATTGTTGTCAGTAGTACACGTTCAAAAATTGTCATGTTTTACATATCTGCTATACATCCAGGCTGCCCAGAAAGACCCCCCATTAATGAATTTCCCTGCCAGCTTAAGCGCGGAGGCCTCCCGAATCTCTAACAATTGCCTAAGCCCCACTCCTCCATCCTTTCTGGGACGACAGAGCTGATCCCAAGAGATCGCATGCATACCCCCTCGCCAAATGAGATCTGTACAAATTCGATCCACTTTCCTAACAGTGGCGATAGGAAGGAGGATGGATTGTAGCCAGAATTGAGCTACAGCTGTAATCACTGACCGTATCTGTAATGTCCCAAATTCGTGATACGTATTTAGTGTACGTATACGTGTTTTGGACCCATATTTTATTTTATTTTAGTCATGATTAGTTACCTTGGTTTATTTTGCATTGGCTTGATTTTTATTGGCATTAACAGTTCAATTGGTTTTAATGGTTCATTGGTTTATTATTTTGGATTAGTGAAGCTTGGGTTTATTTCATGATTCATTTGGTTTAAATTGCTAGAGAGAGTTATTGGCCTTGACTTGGTTCAACATGACTTGGCTTGGCTTGGTTCGGTTTATTTTGGTTTGACATGGTGAACCACCCCCTCCCATAAATATCAAACTTCCTCTTTCTCTCTCCTCATTTTTATTTTCTTCTTCTTCCTCCTCTCCACCTACACCCAAGCTCTAGGCAAGTTGCATCTTGCTATCACTTAAGGGCTACATTTTATTTGTCTAATAGCTTTATTAGCTCATTCTAAGTAACATTAGAACTTGAGTTTTCTCCATTTGGAGCTTGGAATTTTGTAGATCTAGGTTTGAAGTATTTTCAGATTTTGGTGGATTTGATCTATAAAACTTGTTCATTTTCATGTTTTGATTGTTCCATGTTAAAGAGAATTTAATTTTACACAACTTAGACCTTTGCAAAGTAGATTTTCATTGAGATTTGACCTAGTTATGGTCTTTTGAAATTTTGAAATTCCATGGCCATTGCTCTCAGCTTTGGGGAAGATGATCTTCTGTCCCGGGCGTAATCCAGCCTGTCCAGTGCTCTTTAGCGCTGGCGCAGTCCATCTAGCCAGTCCAGTGCTCTTTAGTGCTGGCGCAATCTATTGCTGCGCAATCCAGTGCTGGCGCAGTCCAGTGCTGGCGCAACCCATTGCTGCGCAAACCATCCTCTGCGCAACCTATTGCTGCGCAGTTCATCCTCTGCGCAACCCATTGCTGCGTAGTTCATCCTCTGCGCAATCCATTGCTGCGCAACCCATTGCTGCGCAACCCGATCCTACGCAATCCATCCTCTGCGCAATCTGACCCCTGCGCAGCTCACTCCTGTGCAGTTGGCCCCTGGTGCACTTTACTCCTGCGCAATCCAACCCCCTGACCCCTTGCGCAATCTATTGACTCTTGGAGATTTGGTTTTATTTCTCTAAGCTTGGCTCTTCTATAGTCCTGTATATTGATATTTTATTAGATATTCTACGCCCATTTTATATCCTTACGCCTTTTGTCATGAACTTGATTTTACTTAATATGTTTGGAATGACTATTGTACATGGCATGGTATGACAATGAACTTGCATAACACGACAGTGACCCGTAGTGGTGCACTCCTGACATGACCAACCTGACATGATAGTGGCCCGTCGTGGCGCACTCCTGACTTGACATGACCTGATAACTTAGCTTGACTTGTCTTGACACCGTGGGTGGTTCTTTCTTACTTGCTTGTTAAATCCACTTGTCCAGTCTCGCACCATGTCTAGGATGGGACTCCTGAGTACCACGGTCAGGGGTACCTATTGAAATAAACTAAGGTTAATGATTAGAATAATTCAGTAGTCATGAGAGATTTTCCCCAGTTACAGGCGATCCCGTTATCCCGGCCACAATTGTTGGACTTGTAGCCTGCCGTCGAGTAGGGCACATTTCCAGCCCACTGTCATGTGGGGCACACCTAATAACTCTTGATAATTGCTTAATGAATCCCAGTCGCCTGGATAACCTGGATTAGCTGCAGGGCTTGTGGCTGGTGGAACATCTCATTGCATCTTGATAGTAACTAGGATTGTGACAACCCTAGTTAGTTAATGTAGAAAGCCGTAGGCAATGATTGGCCGTGATTGAATGGATGGAGTCTAGTCCAGTATGGTATTGTCTAGAATTGATTGATTGCAGGATTGTACCAGAATGATTGGAAGATTGTCACTATAATGATTGTCACTCCAGATTGTTACTTAACCTGATTTCTTATATTCATCTTGCCGATAAATGGTGAGAGAAACCAAGTTCCGTTCAGACGAAGGGTTACAACCCCGGTCCTTGTTTGGTTTACGGGTTGTAACCTAGCTATCTGAATAGTCCCATGGTTATCTCATCGTATATCATCCTGGCATGCTTTTTCATATGTCCTATCTTTTATTGATTCTGTACAAGAATGTCTTTTATATATCACTTACCATGTTTCTTCTTCGTTTTCTCTTCATATATTGTCCCGCTATGTTTTATTTAGCATGATTCTCCAGTTCTTTTATGTCAATGATGCTTCACTTAGTTATTTTCTCTGATTGGGATAAGTACATTGGTAGTGCACAAACCCCAAAGTGTGTTACTTATTATTTTCTTACCTGTTGAATGCTAATGATTTGTTGGTTTTAGTCCTTAAGTGAAGCCTCCTTTGTGGCACTTGCTCTTTCTGGGGTCTGACCCAGCTGGTTTTGTATGGCCAGATACCGGAGCAGTAGCAAAGGATATACCTGCTTTCCAGTCCGATGGTGGTCACCAGGCGTAACCAGGGCATCGAGTGGGTTTCTTTTTTTGTTCTTCCACTGTAATATTGTAAATTATTCTTTTGAGGCGTTTAGCCGACGAGCAAGTGTTAGCTCGATTGTACTTACTTACCGTCTGCCTACGGGCTGTAACATGATTGACAAGCCCCGGGGGTTGATCATGTATGACTGAACTCTTGCTAGTCCTTACATTTTGTACGACTAGCTTCATGATCATCTGGATATGTAATGTTTGGGATGCCTTACAATTGTATATTTAGTGATCTGATATCTTGTTACTATTATTAGTTGGTTGAGATTGAGACAATAGGCTATTTTATGACCTTAAGAGACCGATGGATTGTAGTGAAACCCTCACATATCTAGACAGCCGTGACCGTATAGCGGTGTGGATTCCATTCCGTTATACGTAGCTGGCTATGTCTGCCCCCTCTCTCCAGTATTCTGGTTCTGGGGCGTGACAGTATCAGCTCAATGCGTTCTCCAAATGACAATCCCGAGGCTTGCCAACCTTCCACTCTCCTCTGGACGTACTCCACCAAACTATGGCAATCCTGATCCCGCACATAGTTGACCGTGAGGGGAACTCCTAAATAGTGCACCGGAAGATCACTCCTCTCGATACCCAGCACGTCAGCCTGCTCCTCCTTCTGGGACATAAGGAGCTGAAGTACACTCGACTCTTATCCCTGTTCAGCTGCAGGCCCGAGAGGGAGTGCAACTCTCCCATAATCTCTGCAAGCGTCTGGATACCCTCCATCGAAGGCTGGATAAACACCAAGAGATCATCAGCATAAATGAGGTGGGTGACTTGGGGATCCACCCTCCGGAACAGTGGGACCAGCCTCCCACGGTGTGCTGCTAAATCCATCAGGCATGTGAAGTATTTCATAACAATTGTGAACAGGTAAGGAGATAGTGGGTCGCCTTGTCTAAGCCCACGATTACTCTAAAAATACCCATAGGGGATGTCCTGGATGAGCACCGAAAAAGTGGGGGACGTGATGCACTCCCGGACCAGGCCAATCCAATGGTCCCCAAAACCCATGGCGGACATCATATGGCAAAGGAAGTCTCGGTTGACCATGTCATACGCCTTCCTCAGATCCAGTTTCACGCAAGCCTTCTCCCCTCCAGGTTTGTTAAACCCCCTCACCATCTCATGGGCCAGGAGGCTGTGCTCAGCAATCGACCTCCCCTTGATAAACGCAGCCTGGTTCGGAGAGACCAAGTCCTGCATGATCCCCTCCATTCGTCGGCACATAAGGTGTGTGATTATCTTATAGAGATAATTACAGCACGCAATAGGTCTGAAGTCCGCCAGCGCTGTCGCTCCCTCCTTCTTAGGCACCAAGGTCAGGAAGGTGTGGTTCAGCTCTTTCAGCAGCTTTCCTTTGGTGAAGAATTCCTGTACCACCTCCAAGACCTGATGCTTCAGAGTGTCCCAGTGACACTTGTAGAACCCACTGCTAAAACCATCCAGGCCTGGATCCTTGTTGGGATCTGCCAGCTTGACAATAGCTTCCACCTCCTCCAATGTAACAGGCGTAAGAAGAATACTATTCCCGTACGGAGTCACCAATCTATTCGTAATAATCTTTGGGAACACAGACAAGTAGTCAGTCTGGAAATACAACTCAAAATAGTACCTGATCGCCTCACCCTGGATCGCAGCCGGCTCCCCCACAAGATTGCCATCCATATCCAGAAGCTGAGAGATGTGATTTCTATGCTGACTGGTCTGGATGACATCATAGAAGAACTTGGAACACCGGTCGTCGTCCTTGAGCCAGGAGCATTTGGCACGCTGAGCCGTGCTAATCTCCTTCTGTAACCGTAAGATGCTGACTTTTTCAATTAGCTCATTCTCTCTTGCCGCCAAGTCCCCATTGAGCATGTCCGCCTGCATGTCTTCCTGGATAGCCCGCAATTCCACCTCCTTATCTTTTAAGGAAGTCTTCGTCAACACCTTCACCCATCTCCGAAGAACCTGCTTCGTGGCCTTGAGACGACGGACCAATCGGAACTGAGCCGTCCCCTCCTGACCACTATCAAGCCCCTTTGTGACAGCCTCCAGGTAGCCCTCCGAGAGATACCAACTGTTGTTGTACCTAAAAGGACGGGCCTTCCCAGGGGTCCGACAAGTGAAGCCAACCCGGATGGGGGAATGATCGCTCGTCCCCGCAGCCAGGCCCTCCGTCGAAGTGTTAGGGAAATAACGGAACCATTCTCCATTACCCAAAGCTCTATCAAGCTGGCACGCAACCCTATTCCGAATAGCTTTGTTATGTCAAGTCCAGATGAAGCCAGATCGAGACAATCCCTGGAGCCCCGCCTGGAGGAGACATCTCTAAAAATCATATATGATAGAGTCTGGAACTGACCGACCGCCCACCTTCTCCCCTCTGTGCAGAAGGGCACTGAAGTTCCCGATTATCAGAAGAGGGAGGGCAGACGCATCAGCAGCAGCTGTGATCCGGGAAATGTCACTCCAAAGGGATTTCCTCCTCCGTCTGTCGTTGTGGCCGTAGACTGCCCCCAATAAGAACCGAAAGCCACCCTTGCTAGAGAAAGAAATGGCAATCAACTGCTCCGTCATCAAGAGCAAATCTCCATCACAGCTCTTCGAGTTCCATCGAACCCAGATCCTGGCCATGTCACACAGAGCCAGATTATGCAGTTGGGCCCAATGAGATGGGGTCCTTCGAACAAGAGTCTTTTTCACCTTTAATCTTTGTTTCCAGTAGAACAGAGATGTCACATTTCTCTCTGAGAAGCACCCCACAAATCTCTCTCCACCTTCCTAGCGAACACGTCCCCCTCATATTCCAGGCTATAATAGCCATTAATTAATGAGAGGAAGGGTCCCCTGAGGAAACACCCGGATTGAGACCTAGGGAAAGTGCCACATCCGTCGCCAAAAGATCCTCCTCCATCCCAGTCGGAATGGTCTGCTGTGGGATGGCCTGAGAAAGAACCAACGTCCAGGAAGGATTGTCAACACACACAACCTCCTCTCTCTCAGAAGGATGCATCCCCTCCCTGGAGGGGCCGTCACTTAGCGGCCCGATAGCACGTCTCTTTCTGCAGTAAACCTGCCCCTCAGCCAAATCTCCACCCCCTCGCGCCACGATCCCCGATGCCGTCATGCCTCTCGTAACAATACTACTCTGCCCTTGGGGTGTGGACAACGCCCCACTCGTGGGAGCCAGCTGGGTAGAGACAATGAGGCACGTCCCTTCCTTACTCACTGGAAGGGTATCCTCTCCCACCAAGGCCTCCTCTCCGCCATCAACTCTGAAATCCATGTCACAGGAAGAGTCTGGAGCCTCACTCAGGGGGTTGGAAGACTCCACCTGATGTCCGGTCGTCGAACAAGCACTGGCCAGATGCCCGAAATAGGAACACCGAGTACAGGTAGGGGAAATCCATTTGTATTTCACCTTCTGGGTAAGCACCTCTCCAGACGGAATCTCATACTCCACCAACTCCGGTAACTCCCCCCTGCTCGGATCTCCACAAAAATCCTGGCGTACATCAACCTCGACCGAAAGGCAGTGGCTTCGTCTGCCTTGATCGGGGTGCCCACCAAGCTCGCCAGTCACATCAGCAAGGGAATACTCCAAAATCGGACAAGGAACTCAGGGAAGCAAATCCATACAGGGATGGCATTCAGAACTTCCCATTCACAGCAAAGATCCGGAATCCACTCCTTTAAAATGATAAGCCTACCGTCAAACGTCCAGGGGCCGCCTTGGAGTATCCTAGCGACATCTTCCGCGAGTCCGAACTTCACATAGTAGAAGCCGTTCTCGCGGACAAAGAACTCCATACTCCCCTTAGGCTGCCAGACACGCGCTGCATATCCCCAATCTGTCCGTAGAAAGGCTTGTTGCCTAGGACATACAGGACAAGGGTATTCTCCTAATATGCTGACACCTTCTCAATCTCCTCCACGGGGAACGAGGCCCGTAAACTCCTTCCCGCCTTGACCGGCGGCACGTACTTCATCGATGTGGAGCTTTTTAGCCCCACAGGTTTGCAGATCTCTGCCCAGGACCGTCCAGTCGGCCGAGTAGTCGCCCCGTGCGGCCTGGGCGCAACCTCCGGCCTGGATGAACTAGGTCTCGGAACACCGGGATCCACCACCTTACCCTTCCCTTTGTCCGCCGCGGTCGCCTTTGGCCGCCAGCCCACCGATCTACCAGCAGTCCTCACCGGGCCAAGAGCCGAAGTCCTCGCCCCTGATCCGCTCTGACGGCTGTCAGCCAGGTGTCGATCCCGAACATTACCCTGGCCACCTCCTGCCTTTTCCCCGGTCTTCGCCGCTCGACGGCGCGTAATCGTCGTCCAACCTCCTCCATCCGCCTGGTTCCCCTGAGCACTAGAGCCAGCTCCAAATTTGAAAGCCGGGGGCTTGGGACAGAGTCCGCCCCCCTCCCGATAGGGTGACGCGCCGCATCCACCACCCGAGGGGGGTCGCCCGACCCCGTCGGCATCAGATCCGCCCCCCCTCCGCCGGAGGGGGCGCCGCCACCGCCGGCCCGCCCGGGGGGGCCGGCCGACCCCCCCCCCCCACATGCACTTCCGCCCCCCCCTCCCCCAACCGCCAGGGGGAGCGCTACCGCCCGCGCGAGTACCGGGGGGTTCGCCCGACCCCCCCACCTGAGAGGCAGCGCCCGTCTCTCCGCCTCTATGGCCGCCGTCGCCGGACTGGGGGGGCTGACCGCCCCCCCTTTCTTGCCGACCTTCCTCCCCCCGCCGGCGATGCAATCCGGTTGCCGCGGGGGGGGGGGGGGGGAGGGACCCGAGCCGCTGCCTCCCTAGGGCACGCGTGATCGCTTGGAGCCATTCCTCTCTATATTATATAATAATAATAATAATAATAATAATAATAATAATAATCAAACGACTGTTAGATAATATACCAGAACTTAAAGGAGAAATTTCGATTTATTCTTTGTGGAATTAGAAACTCTTAGACCTCGTTGGTTCGCGGAAAGGAAAGGAAATCAATTATATGTTCTTTTTTATTTTTCTTGAAAAATTGTAATTTCTATCCATTTGACTTTCTGGTATTTTGAGAGGACGAGGAAATAAAAAGAAAAATTGAATTTCTTACAGTGAAAAAGTGAATCTTTAGTTGGATGTGGAAACCATTTTTCTCTTTATTTTTCTTTTCTGTTGGAATTATTTTTCTTTTTAGTTGACATCTAAACATAAAAAATAATGACTTTTTAATAAGTTAATCATGTTGGAATGATACTGGGCCAAGGCCTGCTTTATGGCCTCGTTTGGTTCGCGGAATGGAAGGGAAAGGAAATCAATTCCTTGTCATTTTCTTTCCTTTGGGAAACTTTAATTCCTATTGATTTTCCTTTCCGATGTTTGGCAATGCCAAGGAATTTGGAAAGGAAAGTGAATACTTCAATGTGGGAAAGTGATTCATTCCTTGGATGGATGGAATCACTTTCCCCCCTAATTTCCCTTCCATTGGGAATCACTTTCCTTTCCTCCTCAATTCCTTGGGCACCCAAACATAAGAAAGTAATCACTTTCCTTTCCCAACCGGGAGATTCCGCGAACCAAACGAGGCCTATGGGCTACAGGGCGGGGAAGAAATATATGCCGGTAAGAGAGAGAGAGAGAACTCCCGAAACTTCGTCACAGAAAAGACTAGGAGGGGGAAAAAGAAAAGAAAAGAAAAAGAAGAAAAGAGAACAAAGCTGTGAATTTTATCAGCGGCCATGGCGGCCGACGAGTTGCAAGGCGCTCTCTCAGCCCACGGCTTGACGTTGTCGTCAATCCCGGGCAAAGGCCGAGGCCTCGTCGCCACCAGAGACTTCGCCCCCGGTCAGTCTCCTCTTGACTCCTTTTTTTTTTTGCTCCTCAACAACACATAGGGTCCCAATCGCGCCGCGCCGACATTAGCAAGTGCAACCCACAGAGCAACACGGGACTACAGCAGCAAATTATAAGCACTGCTTACTCCATTCACCTAGGAGACTTTATTTTGCTTTGAGAATAATAATTGGTAATTTTGTATGGATTTGATTGCGAAGTGATCAAGTAAAACGAAAGAAAGAAGATTTGGCTTGTTTCAGTGAGAAGTGTTAGGGTCTGCTTGGCAATTACAGGGGTAGCAGTTGTGAGGTGTTTTTAGAGTACCAGCCATGAGCGGTTACGAGGGCTCCGGTTTTGGATGGTTTTTAAGTAGCGGCTTTTAAACCAGTCAAATACATGCTTGGTAATTCACTAACGAGCGATTTTGAAAGTTTTTTACACGAATAAAATTAAATAGGGAAGGGTATTAGTAGTTATAATTATATAATTTTTGTGAGGATATAAATGGAATTAAATAATAAAGCCGCTGAAAACTCACCTATTTGGGGTGTTTATAAAGCCACCAAAAATTACATTACACCGGTTTTGGGGGGGTTTTTGAGCCGACCAAAACCAGTGCCTCAAAAAAATTAACAAGCAGGAGTTTTCATAAACGGTCGGTTCAAAAACACCCCAGAGCCGGTGAAAATACCGTTACCAAGCAGACCCTTAGGGTTTTTCTAACTTGGCTTTGGGAACTTTACTTTAGTCCCGCATTGAAAAACCACCAAAGTGTATATCCCAATATATAGCCATGCTTTGTATTGGCATATGCACATGGAGTGTGGTGGCCCATGTGGGATGATTTTCCTAGAGGGTTCAAGTTTGAACCTCAAAGGAACAATATTTGTTT
Source organism: Iris pallida (assembly GCA_029216955.1). Classification (NCBI taxonomy): domain Eukaryota; kingdom Viridiplantae; phylum Streptophyta; class Magnoliopsida; order Asparagales; family Iridaceae; genus Iris; species Iris pallida. The sequence continues at coordinate 10,438,900 of JANAVB010027397.1, forward strand.
TTGTCACACTCTTTGGAAAAACTCCCATAGGAGCTAAGTCCCGACTCGGACTCAGTCTTGGACGAAGGACGCAAAGTGGTGCTTTGATGACACACTTTGCACTTCGCATCGGACGCTTGTGCGCTTATGTTGTACTCGTTTTATGCACAAGTTGCATGACAAAACTTCCTTGCCCGTCTGTTCTCTCCATTGAGCTCGAATCACTATGTTGTAGTAATAATAGAAATAAATCTGAAAATAACTGCTACGTTCCGTAACTTATGAAACGAGGAAAAAAAAGCTTTTTTTGTTTTTGTTTTATCCTGTATCCTTTACGAATTATGGATAACCTTTATTTTTATGGTAAGTACTGTTTCTTAAAATGTTTACCAAAACAGCACCGATAATCCCGTGAAGAGTCGATCTATTGGGTTGAACATAATGGTCATGGGGCTTTACTTTTGACTTTTGAGTCTCTTCCTTCTCATTTCTCCGTTGAAAATGAAAAGGTATCTAACTGTCCCCCATAAGAGATTTAAAAAGTCACAAATAAAAACAATGAAATGAATAAAACTAAATATGCAATGTTCTTGGATACTGCATGCTGATTGTGTTTGGTTAAGGACGATATCATCAATTTGACCTTGAAAACTATTCTTCTTAAACATTCCTCACTATGCGTACGGTATGAATATGATAGAGAAGATTTTTGGACGCGATTCTGTGCTATTAGTGGTCATGCAAATCACCTTGAGTCTCGTAGAGCAGCTAGGGATAAACTGCATCCCCCATCTGTAGCTTCATGATCTCACTTGGGTCATTTGGCATCGTCACATCGTAGAGTTGGAACACATTCTAATATCACCAGTAGAATACACACAACCACAGGTATGAGGAAAAGGTAAGTGTGTTCTTCGTGCCACTTCAAGAGTTCCTTTCTTGCTATTGTAAACCTCTATCATGGGATCCCGAGGTTGGCTATATACTCTTGGTGAATTGAATAATATATGGCTTAAGCCCCATCCCTCTAGATGCATTCATGACCTCGTTCCTATTAGAACTTTTGGTCAATTGATCAGCTAGGTTTTTGGTTAGAATATAAAGATAGAAACGGCATGACATCATTTTTTGAGTTCATTATTATTTCATATAAAGTCAGCAGATGTCTGCTTATTTTTCTATTACAACTCTTCTGATTTAGCAAGTCTAAGAGCGATATGTTATCACAATGAACATATATAGAAGGAACTGGAGAAGATAGAAATGGAAGCTAAAACCAATATAGATCTAAGTCTTGGCTCTGACTGATAGAAAGGTGTTATTGTGCTGTTTCTTGTTCGGGTTGTTCACTTAACCAGCGAACATAGAAGTGTAGCATCTCCCTCTTCGTCGCAGCAGTCGTTCAATACGTTGTATTGATGTAGTGACATCTGCCTTACCCCCCATGATCCCTCTACCCGAGGGATCAGTAAGCAACTGGGTAACGCGAACCACATATGTTCCAATTTCATAGGCTTTCTTCGATCGAAGTCGGATCAAATGCAAATCTTTGATTCCAGAGGAATCAATTTTGAAGAAATCTTGAGCCTTGGATGTTTGAAGATTTCAATGCCTTCTATTCAATATTGGGAGGGAGCAGCTAACCAATCTCATTTCTCAGAGAAGTTCATTGGTTTAGAGATTCGTTCATGCTCTACCATCCCCTCGTTCAACTAGTCGGAGATGGCTTGGCAGCAAGTGTAGTGACAGGGAAATGATAGGATGGTAGCAGGTAAGGGCAGGTCAAAGGTGATCCTGTCTTGCTCTAGTTCTACACTGCTTCGATGCTTATTTCCTCTTTTTAAACCAAATCTTCTATGGTATCCCATTAAGATTTCATCTGAAGTTGTTGTACTAACAAAATACCTTCTTGTTTGTATGCTTGCCTGGATATAAAGGTTATGCATAAAATAGATACTTTTCATTATATCTATAAATTTACTGTAGTACCATCGTTTCTTAATATTTGTACTGTTTACTTTACATAGTGATTTTACTTGGTTCTTCTCGAGGATCACTTACTAATTAGTTTTGCATCTCCATTACTAACTTGCTCAGTTAATTTTGCCAACCAGCATTTATCTTGCAACATATAGAGTAATTGAGTTTGATGGGCCAATCTTATGAACTGTTTTGCTGATATAACATATTTTTATAGGGGATGTAATTATTTATCAAGAGCCCTATGCGTCGTCAGCTAATAAAACTTCTGGAGGTTCAACTTGTGATGGCTGTTTTGTCTCGGACAACTTAAGAAAATGCTCAGCCTGCCGAGTTGCATGGTATTGCGGGAATATGTGCCAGGTACCTTATTTGTAACCCTACATGTACTTGTAGGGATCCATTATCTTCTATCAACTCCTCTATAATCCCTGTATTTCACCTCTTTATTTTTATATTATTTAATAATATTCTTGAACAGTTGAACTCCACCTTGCATATAATTGTACATGAGAACTGAAGGTTTCCTGTACCATCATTTCATATATGAGGCTTAATCACATTCGATATTTAGAGATGGGACCAATATGTACTGATTGTTGTAGGAAAAAAAACACATGTCATGGGTTAGATTGCGCTACAGGCTATAGCCAACGTTTTTCTACATGATAATCTGATCTTCAGATGTGAACCTGTCTCTAGTACTCGAACCTGTCTCTAATAGTTATTATTAGGCGACCCAAATGTTTATCTTAGGATCTAATAGTCAATCTTAACAATAGAGGGCTGACGTCATGCTGGACTAGTCACAAAAACATTGTCAATTCTTTATGGCGCTTCTTTTGCTCCGTAGTTGACCCCGTTGCAAGGAAAAGGCTTGGACGAGGATTATGATGAGCCACCTATTAAGTCGAAAGAAACAACCACAAAGCCTTTATCTCAAGTGTTTTGATTAGGTTTCACCGACCAAAGTCCTATGTGAAAATTAACACTTTAATGTCTGGGTTATTACTGGACAATTCTTAGGCTCTAATATTCAATCTTAACAACTGAGAGATGACGTCTGATTGTCCATTCAAAAGATACATCAATTCTTTATGGCACTTCTTTTGCTCGATACCCAACCCAGTTGCTATGGGAAAAGGCTCAAATTTGGATGACAATGAAGCCACCTGCTAAGTCTAATGAAATAACCACAGAGCCTTTATCCCAATTGTTTGGAGTAGGCTTCACTCACCAAAATCCCAAGTGAAAATTAACATTTTAATGTCCGGGTTATTACTGGCCAATCCTTTGTCTGTTCCAGTACAGCTTACTTTATGATAACTAATTTGAGATGTTCATACTGGTGATGGATGGTACAGCTTGAATGTTTGGAACCTGTCACTGCCTGAAGCTGCAAAGTGGAGAAAGCGAGAATTTTTATTTCAAATCGATTCTGCATCAGAAAATTTAATCGAGTTTGCTGAATATGATTTCAGAAGATCTTCGTAACGATCTGAATATGTTGTAGACTGTTTTCAGGAACTTCTTCATTTGTGTTACTGGTGTTATACCGTCCTGAAGAGTTAGCTTCAAATAGCTGCCCTTTTCTATGGTTTAATCTTTTATAAGTTGATCCTTTTGGGGTGTTCTTTTGTCTAGGATCTCGGTTCTTTACAAAAGCTTGCTTCACTTGCACTTAATGTCATGTTAGGACTTAAAAAAAATTATTTTGGATAATGATTTTCATAAAACCTTCAAAGTCTTTTAAGAAATTAATTATAGGTATCCTACAACAGAAAGAAAGTCCCTGGCATTGCTAGGTTCTGGCAAGCGACTTCTGTACTGTCTGGAAGCGGATTTCCTACTAGCAATGAGACACTTGCTATTGGATGTCCCCCACTTGATATACTACTACTTCAGAAACGCTCTCAGCAGTGGGTTTGGGAAGTTCATTCATGTCTAAAGCTAAATCAACATCCACAAATCCAGGAACAGACTCAGTACCTTGGTTCCATCTCTTTCAGTAAGAACCTCTCACTACCTTGGATGGTAGTTACAACAAAGGATACTGTTAAAGGAAGAGGGAAAATGCTTCATACTAGATAACTGGGAAGGAAGAAATAAAAATAACTTGAAGAATGTGACAAACCATATCCTGTAAGGGAGTCTTGGTGCATCAGTACAAAGACCCTGCTGGTGCTGGGCATACAGTGAAGGAGTTAGGATTGAGAGCCAAATCTCGAGGAGCGGTCTACCCGGGTGGAGAAGTATTCTTTGTTTTCCGATGTAGAGCTCGAGTGAAGAAGCCACGGTTTATGCGATGTAGGCGGCAGATTGTAGCAGAATAGGACAAAGGTACAAGTTGTACAACTAGTCATAATTTATATAAATCAGTGATGTAGTGGCATTAGCTTCATTTGAAAATTTTGCTCTTAAATTATTGGTCAGAGCTAGGACGATTTTTGAGGAAGCAAAATGTGATATCATTCAGAAGATGGAAACCCAACCTAATATTTTGCATCTACGATGCGCTTCTGCCTGCTTGCCCCTACAGGACATTCCTTTGACTTGTTCCCTTTGCCCTAACTAAGATGTGGATACAACTCACAAGTTTATCAGTGTGCCTATTATTTATATGCCCTACAGGACATTCCTTTGACGTGTTCCCATTGCCCTAACTAAGATGTGGATACATCTCACAAGTTTATCAGTGTGCCTATTATTTATATGCCCTAACTAAGAGTCTAAGACCCAGTCATTGGAAGATGTCACTTACAACAAATATTCACAGTGGAGTAATGACGGCTTATATCAAATCTGAATGTTGGGAAGAACAAAGTCAAACATAGTAGACTAGGCTGATTGGAGGGATTGAATGATCATAGTATATATCTCCTTGAGACAACATAATATGCATTTATTTATCTAAGAACAACAAAACCAGCAATTTTCCTATATAGAAGTTAACTTATATAGAGGGATAAAATTCCGTGACATCTAGCTGTCCTAGAATTCATGACCATCTGCATGTGCTGTGATGCCAGCTTCAAAAGCATAAAACATAGCTGTATGCATTTCTTCCTAGATGGTGTTCAGGAGTGCTCTCTTTATAAGTTTTAACAATTGCAGTAGTACTTTAGAGCTATGAGAACTAATGTTAAGAAGCTTGCTTGGTTGCTAGAATATTCTTATTTTCCTTATGTTTTTGTTTATTTGGTAAAACATAGGAAATATTAGTACTTCGCAAGATCTAGTTTAGAATTGTTATCTCAAATCATTTGCTCTAAAAGTCTCTTCTAACAATCTTAATAATTTGTTGGCTTAGACCTTTTTCCGATGTTGAATCAGGTGCCTTTGCTAGATTTTTGTTGTATCCTGGCATCATCTTCAGATTCATCCTTCTGTCATCTTTATCGGATTCCATGTGTTTACAAGGACTTTAAACTTTGGACTAAGTCACCCATTTTAACACTTGAAGCTACTTATTCATGTAACCCTTGTCCTTTTGTCTTATATGAATAGGTGGTTGTCGTTTCAGATATCCTGTCATGTCAAGTTTGGATATATTTGTAATTCTTTCATCTAATTTTTCTGTCTATTTTATTCTTCTTAGAAATCAGAGTGGAAGTTACATCAACTTGAATGCCAGGCTCTTGCTGCACTTAATGAGGACAGGAAAAAAATGCTTACTCCTACCATACGATTAATGATGAGACTTCTTCTTAAGAGAAAGCTGCAACAGGAGCAGGTGTATATCTTATTTCTTGGGAAGAGCTTCCATTTTATGTACTACTTCTCCTTATTCTAATTTTCGTGGTTTATTGCCTTATTTCTACAATATGTAGTTTGCTCCATATCTACCTAAATGGGTAAAGTGCATTTAAACCCTCCTTAGAGTTGCCTCGTTCGCAAAATAAGACCTTTTAGAAAACTTAAAGCAGTTTGCACCTCCCGCAAACCCTGTTTTGCGCAGAATACCCCTTTCCGTCAAATTGACGTTAGAACAGCCGTTAGAGGCCATTTTTTGGATTAAAAAAAAAGTGGACTTCCCAAAATACCCCTAATGCTTACATTTGGCTGTTGGCTCTCTTTCATTCTCTATGTATAAGACAATGTTTGTTTGAAACATAAAACCTAAACTTTATATTTTCTATTTTTTGACCGGTTGGTTGGAAGGAAAAATAATATATTTTTTTATATTTCTTTTTTTTTTTACTTATTTGCTCTCATTTAATATATTGAAACTTTTTCTTACCTACAGATCTCAAATCCAACTGCAAATTTTTTTTATATTCTTTTTTTTTTTTAATACTTATTTGCTCTCATTTAATGTTTGAAGCTTTTTTTACTTATTCCTTTTTTTTCAAGACGTCCAAATAGAAATTATGGAAGCCTATTCGTAGATAATTGACAAAGGCGGTGGCAGCCACTGAACCCGGACCATGCTTCGACATACATGTTTTGCAATTTATTTTTTGATTTTTGACACGTTTAGTAATATTTAAATTATTTGTTTAAGTAATACATGTGATGAAAATAAATTTGTACCAAGATTTACAATTTCAGTTAGAATTAATAAATAAATAATTACGATAATAGTCATGACTAATAAATAATTACGATACAAGTTCAGGACTAATCGGACATTTGTTAAAAGATTTTTTTTTTCAGAAAAAATTTAAGATGAAAACCTACTATTTAGATTATAAACATTTATTTTCGAAAATGACGTCAAGCATGAGAATTGATTTTTGTTTAATAATCTTTTTAATATTTTATTTTTTGTTTCCATTTTTTTATTTCTTATTTCATATTTTTTTTCATCTTTTTAATAATCTTTTCTAGAATTAATAAATAAATAATTACGATAATAGTCATGACTAATAAATAATTACGATACAAGTTCAGGACTAACCGGACATTTGTTAAAATATTTTTTTTTCCAGAAAAAATTTAAGATGAAAACCTACTATTTAGATTATAAATATTTATTTTCGAAAATGACGTCAAGCATGAGAATTGATTTTTGTTTAATAATCTTTTTAATATTTTGTTTTTGTTTCCATTTTTTTAGTTCTTATTTCATATTTCACATTTATCCTCATTTTTTGGTTTTTTGGAATATTTTGTCTATTTTTTATTTTTTCCATATTTTAATAGTATTTTTTGTTTTTTATTTGGTTTTTTTTTCCAGTTTTTCATCATTTCTATTTTTTAAGAATTGATTTTTTTTTTGTATTTATCAGTTTTATTTTTCCCAAAAATATTTATATATTTGTTAAATAAAAAATAATTTTAAATAATATTTATCCATTTTTTTGACGAAACTAACCGTTTTTAACAAGTTAATACTAATTAAAATAATTTTAATAAATAATTTTACTAGCAAAGACCATTTTCCCTTTGTTAATATTTATCCACTTTTTAACAAGTATTTTTGCGTAACCGTTTTTAACAAAATAATTTTAGAACTAACCGTTTTTAACAAGTTAATATTAGATAGCCCAGGGGTAAAATGGTCAAAACAACCCCATTTTAACACCCGTAAACAGAAAAGTTAGCGGAGGGGATGATTTGAGCATTTTCGTATCTAGTTGGGTTTTTCGGATCAGCGAGTCTTTATTTGCATTTTCGTGCATCTAAGGAGGGTTTAAATGCACTTTACCCCTACCTAAATTTACATCTCTCTTACATGATTACTCCTCTATTCATAATCTTGTAACTAATGCATACGTAATTAAATTTCTTACTTAAAAGGTTTAGTTTTATTTGTCTATTAATGTATAGTTGATTTCCTATTATGTATCTTCTTTTCTTATCTCCTAGTTTTTCTGCCTAAATTATTTTTACATAGTAAAGAAACGTTGTATGCTTGCTTGTGCTATCGGTTTTCATTTTGAATTGGGTTTCGCATATTCCATAGTGGATCTTGGAAGAGAGATGGGTGATACGAGTAAATGTTGGACATCCATTTCAAGCACCCTAAATATAACCTCCTCGTTTGTATGTGTGCAAGCAAGCATAAATACATACATGCATGTGTAACCCGCTTTACATGCCCGAGTGACTGCACTCAACCCAGAGCAACCCAGACTTGGTTACGAACCACAAAATCTGTTCTACATGCCGGAGTATATCAAATCCGTTCTAGGCTCGGGTAGAAAACTACCTACTAAGGCCTAGTAAATGGTCGCAGGGCCGGCCCTGGCCCAGGGCAGCTAGGGCGACCGTCTAGGGCCCCATGAAATATGAGGGCCCAAAAAAGTTAATTCAAGCATATATATATATATATATATATATATATATATATATATATATATATATATATATTGGAATAAGGGTGAATTTATTCCTCGCATATAGCGGAAAAGGTATTAAAGTACAACATCACCATGCTCCAAATAATAAATTATGGGGCCATTACAGATACATCGAATTCTATATTATGTAGAATTCCAATAGGGGGGGTAGTCAAGCCCTCAAAGATACGTCTGTTTCGCTCCTTCCAGATGTGCCAAACAGACGCAGCAAGACGAACTCTGGCTCTTCTAGTCCACCCCGGATTCCAGCCTCTGTGATCTCGGATCCAGCTGAGAATGCTCCGGATGTCTCGGTCCACCCCAACTCCTCCTCTCAGCTGTGCACACTGCTCAGTCCAAATGTGCCAGGTCACCGGGCAAACAAAAAAAAGATGTCCCATAGATTCATCTTCCTCATTACATAGCACACATTTGGCATCCGGGATCGACATCCCAAACCGGAGGAGTCTGTCTCTCGTCATCAGTCTACCCCGGAGAAGACGATATGCACATAGTTGCATCTTCCGTGCAACGCCCTTGCCCCAAATGAAGTCCACCTCCTCAGCCTGGTCGTGGTGGGACCGAACCAAATCGTAGCAGCTACGAAAGCAGAATAGACCTGACCCGTCCCCCGTACCTGGGCCGGCCCAGCTCCATGTATCCTCCGCCTGGCTAGCGTCGATAGTAATAAGGTGGATCTCTACTGCAAGCTGGGCAGTATATGGGTATCCCTCTGGCCTCCAAACTCCATCTCTGATGATCCGACTACATGTGAGCCCCCTTCCCGTTTCTCTGTCCAGCTGCCCTCCCAATATCTCGAGTAGGGATCTGGAACCCAACCAAGGGTCTAGCCAAAGGTCGGTAGTCGTCCCATCCTTCATGTGCCTGCAGATAGCGGTCTGGAGCACCGGTCTACATCTCAGGATGGCCTTAAACGTGACCGAGAAATTGTTGTCTATCCTGCAGGCCCAGAAGTTGGTCCTCCGTAAGTATCTGCTAGCCATCCAATCCGCCCAGAGCGACCCCCCCTTGATGAATCTCCAGGCCATCTTCACACAAGCTGCCTTCCTAACCGCATGGAGAGGCCTCAACCCAACTCCTCCTTCCTCCCGAGGCCGACATAACTGGTCCCAGGATATCGCATGTATCCCTCCCCTCCAGATGAAGTTAGCACAAATGGCCTCCACTTTCCGAATAGTAGCCGTGGGGATCTGGATAGACTGGAGCCAGAACATCGTGATGCCTGCAATAACCGAACGCACCAACTCAATTCGTCCGCCAAATGATAGCCCCGCCGCTTGCCAGCCCTCCACTCTCCTCTGAGCAAAGTCCACCAAGCTGTGACAATCCTGCTCTCGGGCATAGTTGACCGTCAGCGGGACCCTCAGGTATTTCACTGGTAGCTCGCCTCTGTCCACTCCTAAAGCGAAGGCTCTCTCCTCCTGAAGTGTACACCGGGAGCTGAAGTAGACTCTGCTCTTCTCCCGGTTAAGCTGGAGCCCAGACAGCCGTCCGAACTCCTCCATAAATGTCAGAAAGTGCTCTCATTCCCCACATGGAAGGCTGGAGTAGCACCAATAAGTCGTCAGCATAAATCAAATGTGAAACAACTGGACTCACCAACCGGAAGAGGGGAACGATCCTCTTGCTATGCACTGCCGTATCCATCATACAAGTAAAGTACTCCATCACCAAGGTAAAGAGATACGGCGAGAGGGGGTCTCCCTGCCTCAACCCCCTGTTGCTACTAAAGTAGCCATGCGGCATGCCCTGAATGAGGATTGAAAAAGTTGGGGAGCAAATGCACTCCCTCACCTTCGCAACCCATCTCTCGTCGAACCCCATGGCAAGCATCAAATGACACAGGAAGTCCCGGTTGACCGAATCATATGCTTTCCGGAGGTCAAGTTTCACACAAGCCTTCATCCCCCCAGGTTTGCTGAACTCCCGCACCATCTCGTGAGCTAGGAGGCTGTGCTCCGCTATCGACCGGCCCTTGATGAACGCTGCTTGATTCTGGGACACCAATCCCTGCATAATTTCCTCCATACGTCTGCACATAAGATGAGTGATAATCTTGTAAAGAAAATTACAGCAAGCAATGGGCCGAAAATCTGCAAGTGAGGTCGCTCCCTCCTTCTTAGGAACCAACGTCAAGAAAGTGTGGTTCATCTCCTTCAGAAGCCTGCCTTCCACAAAGAACTCCTGAACCGCCGCCAGGACATGGGTCTTAAGCACACCCCAGTGTCGCTTAAAGAACCCAGAGGAGAAACCATCAGGCCCGGGGGCTTTGTTGGGATTGGCCTTCATCACAATGTCTTCTACCTCCTCCATTCTCACAGGTGCCAGAAGCAGACTGTTCCCATGGCGGGACACCAGTCTCTTCGTGACAAGGGCTGGAAACGTGCTAGAGTAGTCCGTCTGCTGATATAGGTCAGTGTAAAATCTGACGGCCTCCTCCTGAATCTCCGTCGGGTCCCCTGCAAGCCGTCCCTCCGCGGTCAGAAGTCTGGGGATGCTGTTCCGGTGCTGTCGGGTGCGGATCACATCGTAGAAGAATTTGGTGCAGCGGTCGCCATCTTTGAGCCAGGTGCATTTAGCCCTCTGTGCCGCACTGATCTCCTCCTGAAGTCTCAAGATGCTGACCTCCTCAATCGGGGTCTTCTCCCTAGCTGCCAGCTCCCCGTTCAGAATGTCAGCTTGCAGGGCCACCTGAGTGTCCCGAATCTCAGCTTCCTTATCCGCCAGGGAGGTCCGCGGTCTCGTCTTCACCCACCCCCTGATAGCCCGCTTGAGCTGCTTGAGTTTGTGAACCATGCGGAACTGAGCCGTGCCTTCCCGGAAGTGCTGCATCTCTCCCGTAACCACCTCCTCATATCCGGCCGACAGATACCAGCTGTTGTTGTACCGAAACGGCCTCGCCCGCAGAATGGGTCTCTCAATGAGGCCAACCCGAATAGGAGAATGGTCGCTAGTACCCGCCGCCAATCCTTCCGCCACCGAGTTCGGAAAGCACCTGAACCACTCACTATTGCCCAAGGTCCGATCCAACTGACAAGCAATACGATTATGAGTAGCCTTGTTGTGCCAGGTCCAAATATGTCCAGCGCGCTCCAGCCCCCGCATGCCTGACCTAAGCAGACACCTCTGGAAGTCGTATAAAATAGAGTCCGGGACAGGACGGCCTCCCACCTTTTCCTGACGAAGCAACATAGCATTGAAGTCCCCCAAGATCAGCAGAGGAAGATGCATGTTGTCCGCCATATGACCCAGAAGCACAATATCCTCCCATAAAGCCCCCCGGAGTCTCCGGTCATTGTGCCCGTATACCGCACCCAAGATAAATCGGAATCCACCTTTGTTCTCAAAAGTAACACCGATGAGTTGTTCAGATTTATGAATCTGCACCCCCGTCCAGCTACCTGTATTCCACCTAACCCAGATCCTTGCCATACCGCAAAGATCTAAGTTGTGAATGTGATCCCAGGCTGCCGGAGTCCGACGCGAGAGCATAGCGGCCCCTCGAATCTTCGTCTCCAGCAAAATAGCAATATCACAAGACTCTCTCCTCAGAACCTCTCTAATCTCCCTCCATCGTCCAATGGAACACCCCCCCTAATGTTCCATGCTAGGACCGACATCTAAATAAAAGATGAGGGGTCCCCCTGAAACTCATCTGGATCGACACTCGAGGGAAGTGTCTCATCCGCCTGATCTAAGACTGCGTCTACCATGGAGGAAGGGGCAAGATGTGCCTGAATCCTGCTAAGAGTAAGTGCCCAGTCAGGATTGGCTTCGGTCTGGTCATCCATATCCCTCGCCTGGGGAATATCCTCCATAGTGGCCGGAGCGTGCCTCTTCCTGCTGCTGTATACCATAAGTGCCGGGGAGGCCGCCACCACCATCTGACCACTATCAGCCGCACTCATACATCTGGTCACCATAGTCCTCCGTGGCCTGAACGGAACCAGCGCACCCTGCAAGCTCTCCTGTCTCTGCGGCTCCATAACTGTGTCTTCCTCCATCTGTCTGTCTGGCGCCGTCTCCCCAGGCAAGTGACTGGGAGTCATCTCCTTCTCTGGTGCCTCAGTCTGATCCGGCTCCATCCGAGGTGCCTCCGTCTGGGCCGCCTGTGGCCTGGCGGCCTCCTTTCCCTTGTATTTGCATACACTGGTAATGTGCCCAAAGCACTCGCAGTAAGAACACATGGGTGGGACCCAATCATACTCCACCGACTGCGTCAGAACCTCTCCAGACGGAACCTGATACTCAAGCATGCTCGGAAGCTCCGAGCCTGCCTTGATCTCCACGAAGACCCTGGCGTACATTAGTCTTGTACGAAAAGCAGTGGCCTCATCTGCTTTGATCGGCTTCCCCACGAGGCTGGCGAGTCTCATGAGGAGAGGGATGCTCCAATACTTAACAGGGAACTCTGGAAAACGAATCCAGACGGGGATGGCATTCAACACTTCCTTCTCACACCTCAGCTCCGGTGTCCATTCCTTCAATATAATGAGTCTCCCATCAAACGACCATGGCTCTCCCTGCAAAATCCTGGTCACATCCTCCGCCAACCCAAACTTGACATAATAAAATCCATTCTTCCGAGAGAAGAATTCCATACTGCCTTTGGGCCTCCAGACTCTCTCCGCATAACCCCGGATTTGGCCATAGAACGGCTTGTTCCCTAAAACATATAGCACCAAGGTGTTCTTCCAGAAATCCGAAACCTCCGCTATTTCCTCGGCGGGGAAGTAAGCCCTGAGTCCTCCTCCAACCGCCATCGGGGTGACATATTCCATAGATAGCGGGCTTTTCGACTCTACTGGAGTGCACACCTCCTTCCATGACCGAGGCCTCTGCTCCTCAGAGGGGGTCCTGGTTGGAGGTTTCGCAGCTACCGGGCCCTGTCTACAAGTATCGATGACAATACCCTTTCCCTTCTCAGCCGCCGTCGCCTTGGGCCGCCACCCAGACACAGTGCGGACCGTATTACCCCCTCGGCGATGTGGATCGACTATGCCTCTTGGCGGCCGGCTCCCAGAATTTCCTTGGTTCTGATCCCCTCGTCGCCCTCCGGCCCATCGTCTCACTACCGTCTGCCAGCCTGCCTCTCCAGTCCCGTCCGCCACCGGCGTAGATCCCGATCCGAATTCAAACACCGGTGTCGTATCTCCACCCGCTCCTGAACCCCCAACCGTGGGGGTCCCGATGAGTCCAGCCGACCCCCTCCCGTCATGGTGCTTCCCGCCGCCGCCCGAACCCTTGCCCAATCCGCCGGCGCCCGACCCCCCTCCGCTTGGGGGGGTCCCCGTACTTCCGCCGCCTCCTGGGGGGTCCGACCCCCCCTGCCCTTGTCGCCCGCCCCCCCCCCCCCCCCCCCACCGCCTGGGGGGGGGGGGGGCGCCATGTTTCCGCCTCCGCCTGGGGGGTTCGAACCCCCCCTGCACTTGTCGCCCGCCCCCCCCCCCCTCCGCCTGGGGGGGTCGCCGTGCCTCCGTCGACCGGCCAGTAGGGCCGCCCGCCCCCCCCCCCCTTCCCACCTTTCCTCCGGATCCCTCCCTCGAGAGGGTCCGGGAGGGGGGGGGGGCATCGCCAGGGAAACCCTTGGGAAATCGCCAGGAGCGCTCGCCGCTGCAGCCATTTTATGAGTCAATTTTATTCCAAAGCAATTATATATATATATATATATATATATATATATATATATATATATATATATATATTAATAATCTTGTATCAAAAATAAAACTAATATGTAACATGACCATCAATTAACACAAAACAATTATGGTGTAGTGGTTATTATGTTATACTTGCACATTAGAGGTCCTAGGTTCAATCCTTGGTTGTAATAGTTTTTATACATTTTTATTTCAGTTTTTAATTTTTTTTAATATTATATATGGGCCCCATTTTGTAAGTTTGCCTTGAGCCTCCATGAACTCATGGCTGGTCCTGAATGGTCGGGTTGTGTGCTTGTTCCAATATAAGTGAGACATTTTTCTATAGTTGTGCTTAATCAATGGCGTGCAGATTAAAGGCCGTGTTCTGATTCGGTAAACCAATCATAACACTTTGTCCTTTTCATCTTTGTCACATCTCAGTACTGAAATATGAAGAACGGATGCGTAACATAGCCAACTACGCACTATGGAATACACCAACACCCGAAATGGTCACGACTATATAAAGACAAGGGAGTTATCTAAACATCTATCAAGTCACTCCTATGACCTACTAACAATCCTATATCTGAATCCTACAATCAAAAAGTAGTAAAGATAATCACGTAAGTGAAAAACAGTAAGGCGTCCCAAACATTATAACATAAACCTAATCATGAAACTAGTATTACAAAATGAGATACTAGCAGAGTAGTTAACAATACATGATTACAAAAGCTAGCTGCATACCACTGGTCTAAAAATAGGCTTAGGCGGCCGCCTAGACAGCACTTGGTGCCCGTCCGATGCCCGCCTAGACGCCCACTTAGCCCCCCACCCCGACTATGCATGTTTTTTAGTTTTATGAACTTTTTCTACAATTTTCAGTAGTTTTTTTTGGATTTATTTATTTTAACTGAGGCCACCTAGACGGGCTAGGTGCTAGGCGTCCGTATGAATAGCGACTAACGCCTTTGACAACCTTGTTGTATACTAGTACATCTATGATCATTGAGTCCGTCGACAAAAGGGAACATGCTCCTGGATAAAGGGCTAACACACCACAAAAGAAAACATATACACTATGTAGTAGGAGAGGAAGGAAAACCATCCATGCTCTAGCGTCGCATCCTTTGCGTACGGACTGTAGAGCGATAATGGCTGTAGATCTCCGAGCTCTGCTATGAAATCTAGCTATGCAAAACTAGAGGGGTCAACCCCTAATAGCATGTACCACAAGGAAAGCTGTAATGGTATGGTCTAAAACACAACCAGAGAGAACCCTGAGTCGTGAACACTCGGTGAACTAGTCCCATATATCGCACTCGACGAAGCTAGACACTATTAAGGACACGAGAATACGAACGCTCATCTGCTCAAGTCATACACGATCATTTGTGTCAGTACAAGCTGAGGCAATAGTGATCATCAACGCAATCACTATGCTATGACATCCGTGATATAGTAAGCATGTCGGTAATACTGGCAGGAAAATAAATAACACAATGCTCTCGTAGCGTTTTAATAGTACCAGTTTATTCCGGTACGAGATGTACCAACCAGCCTCGTAATTGTGTTATAGAGAGGACAATATATGAATATATTTGCGGTATACTACCTCTGCAGTACATTCCAACACTAAGGTTGTTTTGTGCCAAACGCAATCGATTTACAATCAAGCAATCAAATCACAACCATGCAAGCCTAGACCTAGGTCCACGACACTAGCTGGATATCAGGAAACACAGAGAACGGGACAGACGAGCAGTGGATGACTATAACGGAAACAAAACCGTAATCGAACCGATACAATAGGTGGCAATATAAGATAGTACTTATGATACTCTACTAGACGTGTCTAATCAAAGTGTAACCAGGTGAACATAGGAAATAGAGCCTATCTATCATATGGAAACTCCGAAATGAAAGTCAAGCTCGTGTTGAAAAACATGACAAATATGGATACGGAGAAAACGAATGACAAATTACTTAATTAAACATGTGATTGCTTATGTTACGCCAATCCCTAGGTATGAGTCCAATCGAAGCTGACATGAGAATCTGAGTGCAAATCCACTCGGCTAGGGTTGGAAATTGTTTGTCCAAAGCTGATCGGTATAATGCGAGCCTGGGCAACATCAAAAATCCAGCTCCTGGTGCTCGGGTGTTTGCCCCTTTCTCAATCGCTTCTCATCCGAATAACATTTTACAAATTATGTTATGTAGATTACTAATGTGACATGTGAACAAGAATTGTGTGATTTCCTTGAGTATTAAGCAATTTATGGTCATTTATCCCTAATGTAGCAATTTTATCTTATTAACATGTAAAATCTAACTGCATTGCTTGAAACAAACACTAGCATGCAAATGGCCCTAGTGGCCTGAGAATACCATATCTATCAAGAAACCATTTAAGAAAACAAGAATTGAGGCAAAACCTCCTAGTAATGTATACTTGTCTAGAGTAGATCCACACAATGCAAGGCAGTGGGAGGAGGGGCTTCAAGTCTACCTCTTGACCGGCTTTAGGAAGCACATACCAAACCTTTTGCACCTCTAGGTCTCCTATGGCCATTAGATATGTGCCACGTGCTCCAATCCTTGACCCAACCAATCATGGCCTTCCAAAGAAACACAATTGTCTAATGGACAAGTGCCCAGCCAAGTCAACAGTGTTGAGTTGAGCCAAAACGGAGCCAAAACGGTCCACACAGTATACTGACAGTACACTACCGGCTCAAAGAAGTGCCAGAAAACCTAGTTCTAGGGTTGTCTAATGGACAAGTGCCCAGCCAAGTCAACAGTGTTGAGTTGAGCCAAAACGGTCCCCACACAGTATACTGACAGTACACTACCGACTCAAAGAAGTGCCAGAAAACCTAGTTCTAGGATTCCTTGATCTACGTGCGGGTCAAAGCGAAGGTCTATGTCATTGCCATAAGTCTCTACAAGTCCAGGGTACTCTATAAGTTGGTTCGATTAATCAAGAGATCTACGGAAATATTAATTATTGCACAAGTCACTTAATCCGATTAAACCCTCTGATTATTCCACGTGTCTCGTGCGATACTCTCGATACTCGAGACAAGAAAATCCAAAAATAAAGAAAACTATTTCAATATAGAAATCCAACAATACCAATGCTATACAGGATCAAAAACAGGAACACGAAATACTAGAATACAAGAACAAATGATACATGAATACTGCAGTACAATATAAAATACCGATACCGGGGAATGGAGATTACATCTTTGCTGCGCATCTTTGTCGTTTCCTCAATACGAGAGAACCAATCCCAGGGGTCTCGTGTCTTTCAAGCAAGGGCAACAAAAGTTTATCCACCTTGAATCTAACGATGCATATGACACTTGATTGCGATCTAGGTATACGTCCATCTTCTTGGTGACCCTTCAGTATTTAAAGAGTGAAATCATTCGTTTACCTCCCTGGCTAAGCATATCTAAATGACTACCGCTTGAAGGAAAGCTGTGACTATTCCATGTTCGAGTAATGCTACCAGGGCTATTTGTGACAATTCCTGGTGGTGATACTTATGTGATCACACACACACATATAGTTCAAGAGAACAAACTCATACTGGCAGCTCTGTTTATAGATATAAGTTACCTGACCTGGTTAGATCAGTTTTTCGTATTATTGATCCTGATTTATAACTGAGCATTTGGTCTTAAATTACTTCTGCAGTTCAATCCTTCTTACATCATTTGCTTTTGTCTATAGGCTATTCCAACCACTGCAACTGATGACTACAAATTGGTGGATGCCTTGGTTTCTCGTATCCTTATCTTGTTGTGTGTATTGTTGGAAATTGAAGTCTTCTATGCCAAATTCCGTTGTTTAATTCTTTGATTGATCATTCACTTGCACCAAGATATGTCTGAGATCAATGAGGATCAACTAGTTCTATATGCACAAATGGCTAACCTTGTCAAGTTGGTACTTTCTTCTGTGGACGTCGACCTTAAGGAAATTGCAGAGAACTTTTCTAAGGTAATATTTCAGTAAGTTTTCATTTGTTATTCTTGTCAAAGGAACATAATTCAGTCTCAGTATGAAAATAACATTGATTGAATTTCTCATTCATGTTTCTAAGATGAGCAGGCAAAAAGGTCTTTGCCTGCTCAGAGAAATGGGTAACACAAGGGAATCAGGGAATCATTGGTTTACCATAATTGAAATTATCTAATGTACTAAATCCATCATTTTGGTGTGAGCTGATCTTAGCTTTGAACTGGCCTATTCCAGCTTAAAAAAAGTTAACTGAAACCTTGTTATACTGTTTCCTTTGGTGTTTCTGGCTCTCACAACTTTCTAGGTGGATTTTTGGCATAAAGAATGATTTCTTCTACTCTCAAGTTACACTCCTCTCTCTCAACACAAATGGTTTCTTCTATGCAGCGGTCTTGACTCATACTCTTAATTGCTCATGCTCACCATTAGCCCATCAATCCATATTGGTGTAGAGTGTCAAACCATGCTTAATCCTGGAGTTTAAACCCACTAGAGAGGACGTGTTGTTGACCCAATATACCTATTTGTGTTTTGAAGTTGTCCCTTCAACTATCTAGGATATCTGTAGTTATGTGCCCGCTCATATTAAGAACTTAGTGGTTTCAATCATCAGTCCAACATCCTATATTTATACAAATGCTCAATTTTATTGTTGGATATCTCTAGATTCATGAAATCACCTCGAGTCCTGAATGTTGTGCTAGCTGCTCAGTCTGAAAAGATCTATTAAAGCAACTATGTATTGGGGCCATGACTATTGTAAACGCATTTTCTTTTTATGCTAATTCCATGTAAGTAGACGTTCTCTACTTTTAATATGTGATTCCCTTTGGATTATAGTTTGTGTATCTGACTACTAGACTTGTCACAAACTTTGATCTATGTCATATTTTGAATTTGACCTTAACGCAAGCTAGAAGCTTCTCAATTTTAAATCTACGGATAAGAATGCTCAATTTCAGTTCATATAATATCATAACCTTGCAAATTTAAGATGCCTTATAGTATAATTTTTTAATTTACTAAATTAACCCATACTCTACTCTATTATATTCTCATTTGAACACGTGCATTCCTATCCATATTTGCACAGTCTAGGTGCTTGGATAAAAAGTATTAGATCTTTCTCGATACCTTCCTTAGATCTTCGCCAGCCAGTCATTTTCTGGTTGCTTCTTTTAAGGAACATGTGAGATGCCTTCTTGCTCAAGTTGTCAAGTAGTGCCACAATGTCTCAGTCATTTTGTTCTGAACAGCTGTAGTGGTAGCATAGTTGTAAGGTTGGTGCTACATTATAATAGATTAATGTATTTTTTATAAAGTTGTATATACTATATACATGTTCCAAAATACAAAAAAGGTCAGAATTTCCCTAAAAAAGATTACTGTCAAGTCAATAGAAGTAAGTTTATTTATTATCTCAAGTGAAGGTACTTATTTCTATCACTAGTAAAAAAAACTAAATGCAACATATACATATGATAGAGAAAGTAGTAATTTACAACTGAGCAAGTGAATAGTGCATGGATATCAAATAATATTGAGCAAGTAACAAATTAGCTAGCAATTAATAAGCCCCTTTATTTCTTTAGTACAAAGAGATAAGATAATATCTAATATAACACAAATAATAGTGAATAATTGAAATGGAAACTTCTACTATCGTTATGTAACTAAACAACCAAAGAAGATAAAAATACACTAAAAAGGGTGCCCCACTGCCACGAGGCTCCCACTTATGCAGGATCCGGGAAGGGTCAAGATGTACACAACCTTATCCCATATATATGGAGAGGGTGATTCCGTGACTCCAACCTCCATCCTACATGATGCAAGTTGCAAGCCTTACCATTGTGTCAGGCGACATCCTCAGTATAAAACACTACACTAAATGTATTTATTTTTAGATGTTTAAATGACTAAGGAGCTATAGTGCTAGATCGCTAAACCGCCATTCTCTACTATACCACTAAACTGCCATGGCATACTAAACCACTAATATAGTGCTGTACTGCTGTTATGTGTTTGACCCACTTATACTCGTCCTATATGGCCTATATCATAGCATACAGGTATGCTATTAGGACAATGGTCTTGGAACAACAAACTTTAGGCTAAGGAAGGATGACACAAGTTGCGTCTTATGATAGTGATGATCATGCCGGAGTTCAGCTCGTATCTTATGATTGTAATGACCATGTTGGAGTCTCTCTACCCAAAGAGGTAAGTTAGGAAATAAATTTCAGACCTCCTTCCAAGCTTTAAAGAATATACTAGAAAGTTAACAGAGGAGAAAATGAAAATTCCATCAACTTTAGCCTGCCCACCTTTCACAAGTTCTTGCTATTAATGAGTCCAATAAGTTTCAGAAAGAAGGCCAATACTGTCTTGAAACTCCCATAAAACATAATTTCCCATGATCTAGCTGCAATGCAGACAATTCCTTGAAAAGGAAATCATCACGAATGAAAAATATCTATGTTCTCCAAAGTAGATAATCACAATGGTGATGGATACACAAAAGTCAATGGTTGTCGGTTCATTCTTGCTGCAGCGGGAGAATGATCTGCTCAAAGAGAAAAATCAGAAAAAATAGTGGGAAAAATCTCATCCGAACTAGATGTATGATTACAAGTTGACAATTTCTTTCCTTCCAGAGAAAATATAAAGCAGTCAAAACTATAGAGTTGACCCCATCTCTAAGAGAGAGAAATTTCAACCTCTGGGTGGTCCAAGGAAGGACAACCAACTCAGGAATGTTGGGTGGGGTTCCCAAACTGCTCAAGATGCAATGACTAGATTGAGCCAGAAAGGGGACTGGTGAGGAAGATATGGTCAGTCGTCTCTGGACTAGTGCCACAGATGGGACAAACATGTCTGGACTCTGGAGTGGAGGCTCAGTTGCCGTTGTCGAGGTTGTCCATGTTGAGAAGTTTGTTGTGAACTGCAGACCAAAAATGCCATTTTAATATAGGTATGATTATTCCTTGGATTTTATATCATAGGGTCCAGTTATCGGAATACAGAAAAAAATTATTGGGCTCAAGAATAAGGCCTCCAACTCTGTGCTTGAAAACTCCATAAGCTGTCATAGGTGGAATACTTGTATGGCGAATGATTTAATTTCCAACTGAAGGAGGTTGCTTCTTCCTGAGACAAAATTCATGTAAATTTGATGCTGGACATATTCATGAAGAGAACGAAGGTGGTCTTATGACTATGTCTAGACAAAAATGGAATGTATTAGGGCTATAAGGACTTAAACCGTAGACTTCTCGGTAAAAGGATCATTCTGGCTCGAAATGATTCTAATCAAAGACCCAACATTCTTTTTGCATTGGGCTCTTTCATCGACTGAAGTAAAGATCAGTTAGTCCACCATATTTCTTATTCACAGGAAGATAATGAGATGGCTCCATGTGTTCTGATTTATTATTTGTATTCTTTATCTAGGAGCAATACCAAGTGACCTTGCATTTTTATGTTATGTGTGTGTGTGCAAAAAAAGTGCTTTTGTACACAGATTTATCCTTCTTGTTTAACTGTTGTTGATTTGTTAGATCTGATGCAGCTGGCATGCAACGCTCATACGATATGTGATAGTGAACTGCGACCCCTGGGGACTGGACTATATCCTGTCATTTCTATTATTAACCACAGGTTTGTGGAATACTGTACTTTTTTAGGGATCTTGGTACATTTATGAGTAAATCTTTTATGCCTAAGATTTAGAATCTTAGAAGTTCTCCATGCTGAAACCGTTTGAAATTTCAGCTGTGTTCCGAATTCAGTTTTGGTATTTGAAGGTCGTGTAGCTTATGTTCGTGCTATGGAGCATGTAGCTAAAGGTACAGAGGTAGTATCTCTCCCCTCTCTGAATGTTCATCCTGTCAATTTTGTTTGCTATGACCTTGGTTTCAGGAGTTGTTCTAACTTTACGGTTTCTGCATGTTAGGTCCTAATAAGCTATATAGAAACTGCTGCAACCACCAAGACAAGGCAGAATGATCTGAAGCAATATTTCTTCATTTGCAAGTGTTCTCGCTGTATTAAGGTTGTTGGATATGATTAATTATCTATCCACTTTTTGTTTTTATGGCAGAAATATTTCATGGTCCCATACTTTTAACCTTATTCTTTTACAACCTTTTATAGAGTCCATATGAGGAACTTAAGGAAAATGCTATTCTGGAAGGTTATAAATGTAAGGATTACAGATGCAATGGTTTCTTGCTTCATGACTCTGGTTGGTTATTGACAGTGGCCTAGTTGAGTTTTGTTAAGTTTGAATTGACATGTTTATTGCTATTGTAACTGTCTTACCTCTATTTTCTATACAGAGAAGAAGGTTTTCACGTGTCAGCAATGTGGTACCGCTAGAGATCAGCAAGAAACTGAAAGGATAGCTAGTGAAGTAGCAAAGCTATCCAAGAAGGCTTCTAGTCTCTGGTCCTCAGGCAGTATCCTAACGCAAATGAAAGAATGTAGCATGCTTTTGATGTTAGATGAATTACTTCTTATCACTGTTTTGACCCCTATTATAATCCAGTTGTTGTGTACACCATACTTCTGATAAACTTGACGAGAATATAGATTTCCCTGAAGCGAGTACTATGTACAAAACACTCGAGCAAGCCCAAGTTGAGCTATGCCATCCATATTCCATTGATTTGTTGCGAACCCGTGATACCCTTCTCAAGGTAGTGTTACAATACAGGTGCTTATATAATGTCATCTTCCTGCTATGATCATGCCAAGTTGATTTTCTTAATCACGTTTACAGCTGTCTACCATTTTGCTTATGTTTGAAACATGCTTAACACGTTAATTTTATCATTAGAGTATGACAAGAAACCACTGTAACTATCTAAATAGAAATATACCACTTCAGGATTTATGGTTATAATAAATGGTCTGCTTTTCCGTTGCCTATCCATATGATATTTCTTGGTAACATTAGGAAAATTAGTCTTAGCTAATATAATATTTGTTAGAATTTGTGTTGCATATGTGTGACATTTTGGAGTTTTAACTTAGCTGACCCCCATTTGATATTATGCAGATCCTGATGGAGCTGAATGACTGGAAGGGTGCACTAACATATTGCAAATTGACGATTCCAGTTTATCGAAGTATGTCATGTATTATCTGCAATTAAGATGACAAATGATGCACACCAAGTCTTTTCGGTGTTTATTCATTTAATACATATTCTATTGTGAAGCTCATTATTATTTTGTTTACTTATTTTTTGCATGTTTAAGTTGCTTACCTATCTAAGTTCCTTGATGCAAAAACATATCAGTTTTTCTACATTTTGGGAAGAGAAGCATGACTTTTCCATGCAAAATGGAACTGTAACCATCATCTTGCCATCATCATCATCCAAGCCTTCTCCTGTCAGAATGGGGTCAACTATGGAGCATAAGAAAACTCCATTAAGAATTGCAAAATAATTTGACAGGCTATTGATCTAACATCAACTCTCTACTAGGTGAATACCTAGTACAAGCATGAGAGGGAAGTGCCAACCTAGACGATCAGTTGGTGGGTAGTAAACCTACATTTTGGCTATGCAGTTTAAGCTCATGCAACCAAGGAGCATCCTCCAAATTACCTAAGACCATAAAGAGTATAGACGAAGATGTAAGATGATACAATTTGCTATAGGAAATCGCTTTAATCTACATGACACATTAAGGCATAGAGAAAAGAATGGCATTTCCATATCTGTAACCATTATCTGTGACATAAAACTGTATATCATACTGGTAAAAGGGTTATGCATTTTGTTCCAACCAACTCCAAATTTCCCTTGCAAATTGGTCTATGATGTGTCTATAATTTAGAATATTTCATTTTTAAGGGCATATGTGAATAAATTCCTGGATTGTATTGAAGCGTACTAGATCTATTATATTTCAATGTGAAGGAAGAATCAATGGCATAAGTCCTTTACATCGATGGCATAAATATATATGAGATACTAGTGTTTTTATGAGATTGGTTGTCTTGGATCTTTTGAACAAAATAATGTATTACTAGATAAAGCTAGAGACTTAAGTCTAGGTGAAGGAGGTGAATGCTGCTGAGTTGAGATTTGACCAGTGATTCAGCTGAGTGCATTACAATGTAACAGACCACAACTTACATTAAATAGTTCTTTAGTCTGGGCACCATGTAGGATTCAGCCAAAGAACGAAATGTTTCTGGTGATTGTTAAGATCGATCTATGACAAAGGAGCAAAATTCAAAACGGTTGATAGAAGAAGAATGTATCAGATGCATGAAATGAGGTCAAGGCTACAAGTACAAGTAGATGGTATGTTGAGAACTAATAAGGGACTTTAGTCCCACATTGGAAAATGTAGTATGAAGAGGAGCTAGACTCCATATAAATAGTGGAGTAACCAATCAATAAAACACACAACAATTATTCTCTACATGGTATCAGAGCCATAATCACAATTTTTTTTTTCCTCCCCACCCCCTTTTCCCCACCGGCAGTACCCCCCTTCCCCCCACCGGCAGTCCCCCCCCCCCTCCCCCCCCCCCCGGCAGTCCCCCCTTCCCACCGACGCCCCCTCCCGGCAGTTCCCCCCCCGGCAGTCCCCCCCCCCCCCCCCCCCCCCCCGACGCCCTCCCCCCCCCCCTACGCCCCCCCCCTCTTTTTTTTTTTTTTTCTTTTCGAAAAAAAAATTCCTAATTTTGAGAGAGAGATTATGTGGGTGGTTTTTCGACGACGGATGGCTGTCAAATGCTTTATTTGCACCTTGTGTTCCTAGATTACGTCCTCCAGAATTACAAATGCTTTATTTGTTTTTCGTTCTCGATCTGCAAATTAGGATCTACATGCGCGCGCCGGTGTTGGCCACGTTGAACGCGCAGTCGTAAGGCCTCCGTTGAAGACTTTACATACAGACGACGATGACGACGTCGACGACGACGCCGACGACGCCGATGAAGACGACGGCAAAGACGAAGCTGACGTAGACGACTACGACGACGAATCACCGTTGAAGACGTCATAGATTCGATCAGTGGTAAACTGACAGCAGATGAGATGAAGGCCTTGGTTGATGATATTTTATCAAAGAGATTAACCGAGGCGACCCCACGTGTGATCCATACTGATGTGGATCCGTCACCCTACAAAATAGGGAAGCTGGACAAGTTGGAGACGAAGTTGGAAGGCACGTCCAATTACTTGAGATGGTCACGGCAGGCCATGCGGACGCTGAAGGGACGTGGCTTGGTTGGCTACGTCAATGGCCAAACCAAGGCGCCAGATGATCCATCCTCAAAGGAGTTTGCTGTTTGGGAGATTGTCAACAATGTTGTGGCTGGATGGTTGACCGCCTCCTTGACCGACCAGGTGTCGGGCAATGTAGAGGCGATGGAGGCTGCTGCTGATATATGGCGGACTTTGAAGGATATGTACTCCGGCTCGGGCAATCCTATGCGGGTCTTCCAACTGCAGGATGAACTTGATAGGGTGGCCCAGGACGATCGCACCATCTCTGCGTATGCAGCACTGTTGAAGAAGTTCTGGTCTGATCTGGATCACTATGATCCTCTTGGGATGGAAGATGCCCAAGTCGAACCCGCATTTGCGAAACATTTTTAAAAGTTCTTGGATTATATTTCGCGTCAACGGATGAAGTTCTTGAAGGGTCTTAACCCTGTATTTGAGAATAGAAGGAATGTACTCCTGGCACAGCCCATGCTTCCCACCTTAGAAGAAGCCATAGCTGCCATGGCACAAGAAGAGGCTCGCTTGAAGTTGATGCCCAACAAGGGCTCTTTCCAGGGGGAGCAAGCCACTGTTGACAAGTCTGCCCTTGTCGCCTTCAATCAGCCTCCCTCTATGGCCAGTGTTTGCCACAACTGTGGTGACTCAGGGCATTACATCAGATTTTGTCCCAAGCCCCTGCACAGTCAGTCGAGTGATCGTGGACGGGGCCGCGGAGGACGTCGTGGTGGTAGAGGCGGTTATGCTGGTAGACGGGAAAATTATTCTGGAGGACACAAAGCTAATCTGGCGGAGGAAGGGGGCGACCATCACCTGGCTGAGTTAACCCCTCTTGAGAAGGAGTTCCTCGCAAAGTTACGCGGCACGAAGCTGGGTTCGGACGACAGTAATGGGACGTCATCTACCTCGGGGGACCACATCACTTGCTTTGCCTAAAACGGCACAGGTATACCTGCACGTGCTCTTGCAGCAGCTGTCCACCAACCTGGTTGGATTATGGACTCTGGGGCATCTCGCCATGTCACGGGATCCCGCGGTGAGTTCCAGGACTATACTCACCTACCGACGTCGGAGAGCATTCAGACTGCTGATGGTAACTCCAGCCCTGTCATGGGTAAAGGCACAGTCGCATGCACCCCTTCTCTCACTCTCACCAATGTCTTACATGCTCCGTCTTTTCCTGTGAATCTTCTTTCTATTAGTGCCATTATCCTTGATCTTAACTGTACTGTTTCCTTTGACATTCCTACGGTGACTTTTCAGGAGAAGGGGACAAGACGACGACTAGGGACTGGCACATGGCATAAGGGACTGTGGTACTTGGACAGGACTGGACTGGACTGGACAAAGCTTTGGCATCTCTGGTAGCAGACACCACCAGAAGATTCACGGCGCAGTGTCGAAGATGACTTGCTACTCCACCACCGGCGTGTCGGTCATTCTTCTTTTAAAATTATTAGTCGAATGTATCCGTCCTTATTCCAAAGGGCTAATAAAGAGAAGTTATCTTGTCATGCTTGTGAGTTGGGTAAACATACCAGAAGCACGTATGTGAGTTCAGGTAGTAGGAGTTCGGCTGCTTTTGATATGATACATTCAGACGTATGGGGCCCTTGTCCTACAACCGGTATTAACGGTTTTCGATGGTTCGTCACTTTTATTGATTGTTATACTCGCGTGACTTGGGTGTACCTTATGAAGAATAAAAGTGACGTCTTTGAGGCGTTTCGGGACTTTCATCGCCGGGTAGAAACTCAATATGGCACTAAAATTAAGTGCTTACGGTCTGACAATGGGACGGAGTATACAAATAGGAAGGTTGCTGAGTATTTATCCACTCATGGAATACTACACCAAACTTCTTGTGCCTATACACTGGCACAAAATGGTGTGGCCGAACGGAAGAACAGACACCTGCTGGAGGTCCCACGGACGATGATGCTGGCTATGAATGTTTCGAAACACTTATGGGGGCAGGCGGTGTTAACGGCGTTAACACCTTATCTCATCAACCGAATGCCATCTCAGGTATTGGACTGTAAGACACCGCTGGAGATGCTTACTGGTGCAACCACGTACACTGTTCCACCGAAAGTATTTGGGTGTGTATGTTTTGTCCAAGATAATAGGCCAGGAGTTGGCAAACTGGATCCTAGAGCGGTTAAATGTGTCTTTGTCGGATACACGACAACTCAGAAGGGATACGCATGTTGGAGCCCAGTTGAGCGGAAAATGTTTGTAAGCATGGACGTTACATTCAGAGAACTGGAACCATATTATGGTTCGGATGACGGTTCGGCGTTTGGTGACACACCTAACATAGAGGGTGTTAGATGTGAGGGGAAAAAATTAAGCCAATCTGTGGTAGTCGGATTGGTCCCATGTTCGGTCGTAGAAAACTGGACGAAAGGAGGAGAAAGCAGCGACTCCGATACAAAAGATGAAAAAGATACATATGTTAAACATGGGGAGCAGCAGACAATGGAAAAGGAGCTCCAAGTCTACAGAAGGAGACAGCAGAAGTCCAGTACTATGCCTGTACCGTGCCCTGTGCCTACTGTACCAAGTCCCTCGTCTACTCCTGCTCCAACTCTTGAAGATGTTGTCCCCGTACTGAATCAATCTGATTCTGATGCGGATCTCTCTGACTCTGATGGTATGATCTCTCCACCACCTATTGCTCCCTTAAGGAGATCTTCTCGCATCAATGCGGGTAAGGCTCCTAGTCGTTTTGATGATTATGAACATGATATTGCCAACTACCTGTCTTATTCTAACATTTCTTCGAATTATCGAGCCTTCATTGCATCATTAGACTCTACTTCGTTGCCCAAGTGTTGGCAGGAAGCAAAGAAAGATCCAAGGTGGAAAGCTACAATGATGGAAGAACTTGGGGCACTGGAGAAAAATAAGACGTGGGAGCTGGTTCCATTACCCAAAGGGAAGAAAACTGTGGGATGCAAATGGGTGTATACAGTAAAGGAGACGTCAGAAGGAAAGGTGGAACGATACAAGGCGAGGTTGGTTGCAAAAGGATACACACAATCATATGGCATCGACTATGATGAGACGTTTGCTCCAGTAGCGAAAATGAGCACCGTAAGAACTCTGGTCTCCATTGCAGCAAACTATGGGTGGAAGCTATACCAGTTAGATGTGAAGAATGCTTTCTCCATGGGGACCTACAAGAAGAAGTGTACATGGAACTCCCGCCAGGGTGCTACGCTACAGAATCAGACGGAGGGACGTCGCATGGAAAAGTGTGCAAACTAAAGAAGTCGCTATATGGACTCAAGTAATCTCCTCGAGCCTGGTTTGACAGATTCAGAAAGGCTGTTACAGGCATGGGATACCATCAAGCAAATGCAGATCATACGGTCTTTCTTCAGTATGCAAGAGGCCACATCACTATACTTGTTGTATACGTGGATGATATAGTAATCACAGGTAATGATGAAGTCGAGATCGCTAAGCTGAAGTCAAAACTCGCGAAGGAGTTTGAGGTGAAGGATTTAGGAGCAATGAGGTACTTTTTAGGTATCGAGGTGTGTGAAGGCGAACAAGGAATTGTTCTCTCACAGAGAAAATACGCACTAGATCTGCTGAAGGAGACAGGGATGCTGGGATGCAAATCAGCAGTCACTCCAATTGACCAAAAGTGCAAGTTGGGAGCAGATGCAGGAGAGCCAGTTGATCGTGAAAGATATCAACGACTTGTAGGGAGATTGATTTATCTGGGGCACACTCGCCCTGATATCTCATTTGCGGTGAGTGTAGTAAGTCGCTACATGCATGATCCAAGAACGGGTCATATGGATGCAGTGTTTCAGATCTTGAGATATCTGAAAGGGACGCCGGGAAAAGGACTATGGTTCAAGAAGAATAGAAGTATAGAAGTTGAGGGATACTGCGATGCAGACTGGGCGAGCTGTATAGACGATAGAAGGTCTACCACGAAATATTGTGTCTTTGTAGGAGGAAACTTGGTGTCATGGAGAAGCAAGAAACAGTCAGTGGTAGCACGGTCTACAGCTGAAGCAGAATACAGAGCAATGGCTTTGGGAGTGTCGGAGTTGCTGTGGGTGAAAGCGTTGCTGACAGAGTTGAAGCTGGACAAGGGAGCACCGTTACGCCTTCTGAGCGATAGTCAAGCTGCAATAAGTATTGCTAACAATCCAGTTCAGCACGACAGAACGAAGCACATCGAGATCGATCGATTCTTCATCAAAGAGAAGCTGGAACAAGGGATACTGAAGATTGATCATGTTCGCTCAGAAGAACAAGTGACAGACTGTCTGACTAAGGGTCTTAGTTCATTAAGTCTGTCGAAGCTATGTAACAAGATGGGAATGATTAATATCTATCGCCCATCTTGAGGGGGAGTGTTGAGAACTAATAAGGGACTTTAGTCCCACATTGGAAAATGTAGTATGAAGAGGAGCTAGACTCCATATAAATAGTGGAGTAACCAATCAATAAAACACATAACAATTATTCTCTACATGGTATGAAAATGTCGAATGGAGAGCTGAGAAGGCAACCGTGAGGAGAAGTAGACATGGATATGGAGAGAGGAGGGAAACTGAAGATACACGAATGTAGGTTACAAGAAAGAATTTGGTAAAATTCACAAAGCTAATGTCAACTAAGTTTATTTCTATGATTATGCAGAGCTGCTGACCTTTCTTCCAATAGCCATACACTAAATTGATTTACACATCATATGTTGGACATTACACTTAGTAGATGAGCCCTTCATTTTCATGCATCTATGTATAAATGGGTCAATAGTCAATACATGCCCAGACACATGCTTACATTCATGCATACACACTAACAGATGGACATGCATGCATGGGCCCACATGACTGAAACATGGATGCACATGCACATACACATGCAGTGATGCAGGGATAAGCAACACATGAATTGGTTTCCATTATTATTGCAATGGTAGGCATCTAAACTTAATATGTAACACCTTGTGTGATGGATTGGCCAGATTCACATTATGCGAAGCTTTATGGATTGACTTCCAATTCCTGAGACAGTCCTGCAGTATAACTGTTTAATGTGCATGTTTTGTAGTAGGCCAGGGAGTAAATGCCAAACCACGTACCATTGTTTGACTAAAAATGAAGGTATACCTTTTCGAGAAGATCTTGATATTAAAATATGTTAGTTAACCAATGGTCCCAAAAGCTCGAGATGATAGGAATGGGTCAACATTATTATATCGCTTAACACCTCAAGTCACGTGCATGCTGGTACTGTATGTGGATGAGCCTAGAGCGTGCACTTGAGCTAAAGTCAAATGGAAGGAGGAACACACATGAAAAATTAGGCAATATAAACCAATTTAATTGGTGGATGGGGAATTCGAACCCATGATGTGTTTGGTCTGGTGGCTCTGATACCATGTTAGTGTTAACCAATGTTCCCATAAGCTCGAACTGATAGGAACAATCCTACGTTATGTATTGTAGCTCTTAGCAAAATACAGAGATGTAAATAGTAGTTGTTCACTATTTGATACCTCTAATCTTGTGCACTGAGGATGTTTATTGCATTTGACACGTTTCAGTTATCAACATCGTCTTTTTTTCCTGCAGACATCTATCAAACAAATCATCCCATGCTTGGTCTGCAATATTATACTTGTGGAAAGCTAGAATGGTAAGAATCCAGCCCTCTGCTTGTTTTACTCTAGTTCTCTCTTTTTTGTCTTGTGCCTTTTTGCAGACATATTTTCTTGTTTAACCTCACATATTTGTCTGTCTTCAACACGTATTATAGTGATCACCTGTTTTAAACCTACAGTTAAAGAAAATGTTACCCAAGTGTTATCATAATTCAGGAGCTATTAGTTGTTAAGACTTAGGAACTGAACTGTATATTTTGGTCTGACGAGACATGATACATGGAAATAACTATTAGGTTTTTTAACCCAGTATACAAATGCTATTCATTACTGTATGTTTGTCTCCCAAATTTGTATGCAAAAGTTACCTGTAATTATGCAAGTGCTCTAGCAAAGTAAAAAATACCCACTGAGGTGTACAGGGAAAGGGGAGAACCATCTGAAGCGTTCTCTCCTGGGTCTATGACGTGGAGACCTAGGGATTGGAACTTATCTATAGACAGTAATTCTTAGGATCTTAGGATTCAGGCAACGCAGATGGTTCTAAATAAACCAAAGATATATATATATAGATAAGCTGTCCACTCATTATTTAGAACCAATATTTCACAATATTGAGTTTGATGTAAATGCTATGTCACCCTAGCAGGATGAGAGGTCCATGGGATGTACTGTAAGCTGTATGAGTTGAGTTGCTTTTGGAATAAAATTTACCCATTTTCCATATATATATATATATATATATATATATATATATATATATATATAGAGGAAGGATAGGTATCCCCGTACTTTTTGCATCCCCATGTATCCCCATGTTCACATCCGTTAGATGTGCTTTAAGTCATCTAATTTTAACCATTGGTAAATCAACGGTTAAGATTAGATGACTTAAAGCACCATCCAACGGTGTAAATAGGGGGGATGTTTGGGGATGCAAAAAGTACGGGGATGCCTATCCTTCCTCATATATATATATATATATATATATATATATATATATTTGGAAAGAAAAAAAAAATATATATATATTTGGAAAAAGGGATATTGGAGCTCGAACCGATGTCTGCTAGGGTTCCCTCTGCTAGGGTTTTCCAGGCGGCTTCGCCTCCTCCCCGCCCCCCGATCCGCTCGCGGGGAAGGAGGCCCGAAGATTTGGAGGGACCGGGGGGGGGGGGGGGGCGATCTCTCCTGTCCGGAGGAGGGTCGGGCGGCGACCTCCAAGGGACCCCCCCCCCCCCAAACAAAGGGGGGTCGGGCGGCGGAAGAGGGACCCTCCCAGGCGTGGGGGGGTCGGGCGGGGACGGCGGAAGCGGGACAGGTCCCGGCGGCGGCGGTGTGACCCCCCCGGAGGGGGGGTGGGGTCGGGCGGCGGCGGTGTCACCCTCCCAGGTGGGGAGGGGTCGGGCAGCGGTAGGGGGGCGGTGGACGGCAGTAGTGGGATCCCCACGGGCGGGAGGGGGGGGGGGGTCGGGCGGCATGGGAGGATCGGGGGCTTCGGCTTCCGTCTTCGAGTTCGGGTCCGGGGTGGACAATAATGGAGAGACGGGCTGGCAGACGGTGGCAAGACGTCGGACTGGAGGGAGACGAGGGGCCCAAGTCCACGCATCGGGGCGGATAGGGCCAGGGAATTATGGGACTCGATCATCGACAAGCACAGTTGATCCCCGTCGTCGTGGGGGAGGTACGATGCGCACTGTACCAGGATGGAGGCCAAAGGCGACGGCGGCAGAGAAGGCTAAGGGCATTGCCGTTGCTGATGGCAGGAAAGGCCCGGGTCCTGCGAACCCTTCGACCAGGGCACACACTGAGGAGCAGCGGCCTCGGTCATGGAAGGAGGTTTGCACGCCGGTGGCGACGAAAAGCCCGTTGTCGATGGATTATGTCACACCGATGTCTGTTGGAGGAGGGCTACGGACGTATTTTCCTGCAGAGGAAATAGCGGTGGTTTCAGAATTCTGGAAGAACACTGGTGTTGTATGTGTTAGGGAACAAACCGTTCTATGGCCAAATCAGGGGTTATGCGGAGCGAGTCTGGAGACCCAAAGGTAGTATGGAATTCTTCTCCAGGGAGAATGGGTTCTACTATGTCAAATTTGGTCTAGCGGAGGATGTGACCAGGATTCTGCAGGGAGGGCCTTGGTCATTTGATGGGAGACTCATTATCCTGAAGGAGTGGACGCCGGAGCTGAGATGTGAGAAGGAGGTGCTGAACGCTATTCCCATCTGGATCCGATTCCCAGAGTTTCCTGTGAAGTATTGGAGTATTCCGCTGCTCATGAGACTGGCCAACCTC
Organism: Iris pallida; assembly: GCA_029216955.1. Classification (NCBI taxonomy): domain Eukaryota; kingdom Viridiplantae; phylum Streptophyta; class Magnoliopsida; order Asparagales; family Iridaceae; genus Iris; species Iris pallida. The sequence goes on from JANAVB010027397.1 coordinate 10,472,036, forward strand.
GTGGGGAAGCCGATTAAGGCTGACGAGGCCACTGCTTTCCGCACCAGACTGATGTATGTCAGGGTCTTCGTGGAGATCAAGGCGGGCTCGGAGCTTCCGAGTACGCTTGAGTATCAAGTACCGTCTGGGGAGGTTCTGACACAGTCGGTAGAGTATGACTGGGTCTCACCCATGTGTTCATACTGCGAGTGCTTTGGGTACCCTACTGGGGCATGCAAACACAAGGGGAAGGAGGCCGTCAGGTCACCGGTGGTTCAGACGGAGGCTACCGGGATGGAGAAGGCTCCCAGTCATTTACCTGGGGAGTCGTCGCCAGATAGACATATGGAGGAGGACACAGTGATGGAGGTAGAGAGGAGGCTGGAGTCAGGATCACCGCAGAGACAGGAGAGCACGCAGGGCGCTCTCGTCCCTTTCAGGCCACAGAGGACCATGGTTACCAGGGGTATGAGCGCGGCGGAGAGTGGTCATATGTTAATGGAGGCCTCCCCGGCGATTATGATGTACAGTAGCAGGAAAAGACATGCTCCGGCAACGCGGAAGGATATCCCCTAGGCGAGGGATCTGGACGACCAGACTGAAGCCAATCCTGACTGGGCACTTACTCTTATCCGGATCCAGGCACATCTTGCTCCTTCCTCCATGGTGGATGCAGTCATTGATCAGGCGGATGAGACACTTCCTTCGAGTGTCGATCCAGACGAGTTCCAGGGGGACCCCTCACTTATTAATTAAATGTCGGTCCTAGCATGGAACATTAGGGGGGGTGTTCCATTGGACGATGGAGGGAGATTGGAGGGGTGCTGAGGAGAGAGTCGTGTGACATTGCTATATTGCTGGAGACGAAGATCAGAAGGGCCGCCATGCTCTCGCGTAGGACTCCGGCTAACTGGGATCACATCCACAACCTGGATCTTTGCGATATGGCAAGGATCTGGGTTAGGTGGAACCGAGGTAGCTGGGAGGGGGTGCAGATCCATAAATCAGAACTCATCGGCATTACTTTTGAGAACAAAGGAGGGTTCCGATTCATTCTGGGTGCTGTATATGGGCATAATGACCGGAGACTCCGGGAGGCTTTGTGGGAAGACATAGTGCACCGGGGTACTACGGCGGACAACATGCATCTTCCTTTGCTCATTATGGGGGACTTCAATGCTACGCTGCTTCGCCATGAGAAGGTGGGAGGTCGTCTTGTTCCGGATTCGATTTTATATGACTTCCAGAGGTGTCTTCTTCTGTCTGGGATGCGGGGGCTGGAGAGAGCTGGACATATCTGGACCTGGCACAACAAGGCTTCACATAATCGGATTGCTTGTCAGTTGGATCGGGCATTGGGCAATAGTGAATGGTTCAGGTGCTTCCCGAACTCGGTGGCGGAAGGTCTTGCGGCGGGTACTAGCGACCATTCTCCTATCCGGGTTGGCCTCTGTGAGAGACCCACTATGCGGGCGAGGCCGTTTCGGTATAACAACAGCTGGTACCTATCGGCTGGCTATGAGGAGGTAGTTACGGGAGAGATGCAGCACTTCCGGGAAGGCACGGCTCAGTTCCCTCATGGTTCATAAACTCAAGCAGATCAAGCGTGCTCTCAGGGGTTGGGTGAAGACGAGACCGCGGTCTTCTCTGGCGGACAAGGAAGCCGAGCTTCGGGACACTCAGGTGGCTCTCAAAGCTGACATTCTGAACGGGGATTTGGCAGCTAAGGAGAAGATCCTGATTGAGGAGGTCAGCACCATGAGACTGCAGGAGGAGATTAGTGCGGCACAGAGGGCTAAATGTACCTGGCTCAAAGATGGAGACAGATGCACTAAATTCTTCTATGATGTGATCCGCACCCGTCAGCACCGGAACAGCATCCCCAGCCTTCTGAATGCCGATGGACGTCTTGTAGGGGACCCGGTGGAGATACAGGAGGAGGCCGTCAGATTTTACACTGACTTATATCAGCAGACGTATTACACTAAGCACGTTCCCAGCCCTTGTCACGAAGAGGCTGGTGTCCCACCATGGGAATAGCTTGCTTTTGGCTCCTATGAGGATGGAGGAGGTGGAAGACATTGTGATGAAGGCTAATCCCAACAAAGCTCCTGGGCATGATGGCTTCTCTTCAGGGTTCTTTAAGCGACACTGGGGTGTGCTTAAGGCCCCTGTTCTGGCGGCGGTTCAGGAGTTCTTCGTGGAGGGCAGGCTTCTGAAGGAGATGAACCACACCTTCTTGATGCTGGTTCCTAAGAAGGAGGGAGCGACCTCGCTCGCAGACTTTTGGCCCATTGCTTGCTGTAACTTTCTTTATAAGATTATCACTCATCTTATGTGCAGGCGTATGGAGGGGATTATGCAGGGATTGGTGTTCCAGAATCAAGCAGCGTTCATCAAGGGCCGGTCGATTGCGGAGTACAGCCTGCTAGCGCACGAGATGGTGAGGGAGTTCAGCAAACCTGGGGGGATGAAGGCTTGTGTGAAGCTTGACCTCCGGAAAGCCTATGATACGGTCAACCGGGACTTCCTGTGTCACTTGATGCTTGCCATGGGGTTCGACGAGAGGTGGGTTGCGAGGGTGAGGGAGTGCATTTGCTCTCCTACTTTCTCAGTCCTCATCCAGGGCACGCCTCATGGATACTTCAGGAGCAACATGGGGTTGAGGCAGGGTGACCCTCTCTCACCGTATCTATTTACCTTGGTGATGGAGTACTTTACTTGCATGATGGACACGACGGTGCATAGCAAGAGGATCGTCCCCCTTTTCCGGTTGGCGAGTCCGGTTGTCTCCCATTTGATTTATGCTGACGATTTATTGGTACTACTACAGCCTTCCATGCGGGGCATGAGAGCGCTCTCTGATATTATGGAGGAGTTCGGGCGTCTATCTGGGCTTCAGTTAAACAGGAAGAAAAGCAGAGTCTACTTTAGTTCCCGGTGTACACAGCAGGAAGAGAGAGCTTTCGCCTTGGGAGTGGACAAATGCGAGCTCCCAGTGAAATACTTGGGGGTCCCGCTGACGGTCAACTACGCCAGAGAGCAGAATTGTCACAACTTGGTGGACTTTGCTCAGAGGAGAGTGGAAGGCTGGCAAGCTGCAGGTCTATCATTTGGCGGACGGATTGAGTTGGTGCGTTCGGTTATTGCTGGCATCACGATGTTCTGGCTCCAGTCTATCCAGATCCCTACGGCTACTATTCGTAAAGTAGAGGCCATCTGCGCTGACTTCATTTGGAGGAGAGGGATGCATGCGATCTCCTAGGACCAGTTATGCCATCCTCAGGAGGAAGGATGAGTGGGGTTGAGGCCTCTTCACGCGGTCAGGAAGGCAGCTTGTGTGAAGATGGCCTGGAGATTCATCAAGGGGGGTCGCTTTGGGCGGAATGGATGGTGAACTGATACTTAGAGGACTAATTTCTGGGCCTGCAGGATAGACAACAATTTCTCGGTCACGTTTAAGGCCATTCTGAGGTGTCGACCGGTGCTTCAGACCGCTATCTGCAGGAACATGAAAGATGGGACGACTATCGACCTCTGGCTTGACCCCTGGTTGGGCTCCAGATCCTTGCTTGAGATATTGGGAGGTCAGCTGGACAGAGAGGCGGGCAGGGGGCTCACATGCAGTCGGATCATCAGAGATGGAGTTTGGAGGCCAGAAGGATATCCGTATACTGCTCAGCTTGCAGAGGAGATTCGCCTCATTACTATTGACGCTAGCCAGCATGAGGATTCCTGGAGCTGGGCCGGCCCAGGTACGGGGGGCGGGTCAGGCCTATTCTGCTTTCGTAGCTGCTATGACTTGGTTCGGACCCACCATGACCGGGTTGAGGAGGTGGACTTCATTTGGGGCAAGGGGATTGCCCGAAAAATGCAACTATGTGCATACCGACTTCTATGGGGTAGACTGATGACGAGAGACAGACTCCTAAGGTTTGGGATGCAGGTCCCAGATGCCAAATGTGTGCTATGTAATGGGGAGGACGAATCTATGGGGCATCTTTTCTTTGGTTGTCCGATGACCTGGCACATTTGGACTGAGCAGTGTGCGCAGCTGAGAGGAGTTGGGGTGGATAGAGACATCCGGAGCATTCTCAGCTGGATTCGAGATCACAGAGGCCGGGATCCGGGTTGGGCCAGAAGAGCCAGAGTTCGTCTCGCTGCGTCCGTTTGGCACATCTGGAAGGAGCGGAACAGACGAATTTTCGAGAGCTTGACTACCCCCCTATTGGAATTCTACATAACATAGAATTCGATGTATCAGTAATGGCCCCATAATATTTTATTTTGGGGCATGAGAAGTTGTGATATCTATGTATTGTAATACCTTTTCCGCTACATGCGAGGAATAAATTCACCATTATTCCAAAAATTTTTTTTTTTGGAAAAAGGGTAAATTTTATTCCAAAAGCAACGTAATAATCTTACAACATACAATCAGAGTGGGATTTCCACTCTTCAGTTCCCCATAGCATTAAGATCAAACTCTATGTTATGGAGGATGCCAACTGGAGGGGTGACCAGCCCCTCAAAGATGCGACGGTTCCGTTCCCTCCAAACATGCCAAACAGCGGCTGCAAGTCGAACTCTGGCAATCCGGAACCAGTCCTGCCCTCGTCCTCTGCTATCCCGGAGCACAGTGATGATGTCCCCAATCCCCTTTCTGGAGGCACATCTACCCAGCACCCTACTTTGTTCAGCCCAGATCTGTCATGGCAGGGCACACTCAAAGAAAATGTGCCCTATAGATTCATTCTCCACACCGTAGAGCACGCACTTAGGGTCTGGAACCGGCACCCCAAAAGCACTAAGTCGATCCCTCGTCAAAAGACGGCCCAGAAGAAGCTTGTAAACACAAAGTTGTATCTTCCGGGCGAGACCCTTGCACCATACGAATTCATAATCATTACTCTGAGGATAAGTGCGCCGAATGAGGTTGTAGCAGCTCCGAAACTGGAACACTCCAGTCCCCGAAGAATCTCCTGGCTGCTCCTAAATTCACCGATCAGCAGGCAAATCGGAGTCAATGACTACAGAACTGATACTCTCACCTATCTCCGTAGTATAACGATAGGACTCGGGCCTCCACTCTCCATCGTGGATAATGCGTCGACAAGTCAGCCCCCAACTGTCCTCCTGATTCGACGGGGCTCCCCTGATCCCTAATAGAGATTGCCGATCTATCCAAAGATCCCGCCAGAGGTCCGTTCCAGACCCATCCTTCATGACCCTCCTGATAGCAGATTTGAGAACTCCCCTGTGTCTCAAGACAATCTTGAAAGAGACTGAATGATTGTTGTCAGTAGTACAGGTCCAAAAGTTGTCCTGTTTCACATATCTGCTATGCATCCAGTCAGCCCAGAGGGACCCCCTATTTATGAATCTCCATGTCAGCTTCAGCGCAGAGGCCTCCCTGATCTCCAACAACGGCCTAAGCCCTACTCCTCCCTCCTTCCTGGGTCTACAGAGCTGCTCCCAGGAGATCGCCTGCATACCACCCCTCCATATGAAGTCTGCACACATCCGCTCCACTTTCTTGATAGTGGCAATAGGGAGAAGAATGGATTGTAGCCAGAAATGGGCCACAACCGATATCACCGATCGAACCAGCTCAATATGTCCTCCAAATGATAAACCGGCGGCTTGCCAGCCTTCAACTCTCCGCTGGACGTACTCCATCAAACTATGGCAGTCCTGATCCCGTGCATAGTTGACAGTGAGAGGAACCCCCAAATACTTCACCGGAAGCTCACTTCTCTCAACTCCCAGCGCGTCTGCCCGCTCCTTCTTCTGGGGGCAGAGGGAGCTGAAATACACCATGCTCTTCTCTCTGTTCATCTGAAGGCCGGAGAGGGATTCCAGCTCTCCCATAATCTCTGCAATTGTGTGCATACCCTCAGTCGATGGTTGGATGAACACCAAAAGATCATCTGCATAGATAAGGTGGGTAACCGGGGGGTCAACCCGCCTGAACAATGGAACCAGTCTCCCCCGATGCACTGCAATATCCATCAAGCATGTGAAGTATTCCATGACAAGCGTGAATAGGTAAGGGGACAGAGGGTCTCCTTGCCTAAGTCCACGGTTGCTCTGGAAATACCCATATGGGGTGTCCTGGATGAGGACAGAAAAAGTGGGAGACGTGATGCACTCCCGGATCCTCGCAACCCAACGGTCCTCAAAACCCATAGCAGTCATCAGATGGCAGAGGAAATCCCTATTGACCATGTCATAGGCCTTCCTCAGATCCAACTTCACACAAGCTTTCTCCCCGCCTGGTTTACTGAATTCCCTTACCATCTCATGCGCCAGAAGGCTGTGCTCCGCGATCGACCGCCCCTTGATGAAAGCCGCCTGGTTCGGAGATACTAAGTCCTGCATGATCCCCTCCATCCGCCGGCACATAAGGTGTGTAATTATCTTGTAAAGGTAATTGCAGCATGCAATAGGCCTGAAATTCGTCAACGATGTCGCTCCCTCATTCTTTGGCACAAGTGTCAGGAAGGTGTGGTTCAGCTCCTTCAACAGTTTTCCTTTTGTGAAGAACTCCTGCACCACCTCAAGGACCTGATACTTCAGAGAATCCCAGTGGCGTTTGTAGAACCCACTGCTAAACCCATCCGGTCCAGGTGCCTTGTTGGGATCCGCCGACTTGACAATAGATTCCACCTCCTCCAGAGTAACTGGGGCAAGTAGAAGGCTATTCCGGGCCATACGGAGTCACCACTCTCTTCGTAACTATATCTAGAAACACAGACATGTAGTCAGTCTGGAAATATAACTCAGAGTAGTACCTGACTGCCTCGTCTTGTATCTTTGTCGGCTCTCCCACTAGGTTGCCCTCCGCATCAAGAAGCTGGAAAATATGGTTCCTATGCTGTCTGGTCCGGATGATGTCATAGAAGAACTTGGAACATCGGTCACCATCCTTAAGCCAGGAGCATTTATCACGCTGGGCCGTGCTAATCTCCTTATGCAGACGCAAGATGTTGACTTCTCCGATCAGCTCCTTCTCTCTCGCCGCCAGGTCTCCGTTCAGCATATCAGATTGCATGTCCTGCTGGATAGTCCGAAGCTCCGCCTCCTTATCTTCTAGGGTAGACTTGGGCAGACCCTTCATCCAGCTCCGTAAAGCCTTCTTCGTAGCCTTGAGCCGACGCGTCATGCTATACTGGGCCGTCCCCTCCTGATGGCCAGTGAGCCCCTCCGTAATAGCCTCCAAATACCCCTCCGAGAGATACCAGTTGTTGTTGTACATGAAGGGGCAAGACTTCACGGGAGGCCGAATAGAGAAGCCGACCCTGATGGGGGAATGGTCACTCGTCCCAGCAGCCAGGCCCTCCGCCGACGAATTGGGGAAATGCCTGAACCATTCCCCGTTGCCTATGGCTCTATCCAGCTGGCAAGCAACCCTGTTACAGATTGCTTTGTTATGCCAAGTCCATATGAACCCCGATCGAGACAGCCCCTTGAGCCCCGCCTGGAGAAGACATCTCTGAAAGTCATGAAGGATCGAATCAGGAACCGGTCTGCCACCCATCTTCTCCCCTCTGTGGAGCAGGGCATTGAAGTCGCCCATCAGAAGAAGCGGCATGTGCGAGGCATCCGCTGCAGCAGCTACCCTGGAAATGTCATTCCACAAGGTCTCCCGCCGCCGTCTGTCGTTGTGACCATACACCGCACCTAGTAAGAACCGAAAGCCACCCTTATTAGTGAAGGAGACGGCTATCAACTGCTCCGTCATTAAGATCAAGTCTCCATCCCAAGACTTCGCATTCCATCTGACGCAGATCCGAGCCATGTTACAGATAACCAAGTTGTGGAGTTGAGCCCAATGAGATGGGATCCGGCGAGTAAGAGTCTTATCCCCTTTAATCTTAGTCTCCAGCAGGATAGAGATGTCGCACCTCTCTCTGTGCAAGATCTCATATATCTCCCTCCATCTCCCTAACGAACACGCCCCCCTCACATTCCAGGCGATGACCGCCATTAATTATTACTGGAAAGGGTCTCCTGGACATCACCTGGACTGGTACCTGGGGCAGTACCACATCCGTCGCTGTCATATCCTCCTCCCTCCCTGCGGAGGGGTCAAGCTGGGGGGCTGTCTGGGAGAGCACAAGCGCCCATGCCGGGTTCTCCACATAGAGCGCCTCACTTGGAGGGCTCTCACGTAGTGGTCCAGCTCGTCTCTTCCTACTATATTCCTGCTCCTCAGAAGACCCACCAACGCCTCTCTCCTCTCTCTCCAAGGCCGCCATGCCTCTAGTAACCATGCTCCTCTGTGCCGAGAAGGTGATCATAGTCCCACTAGGGGAGGTCGGCTGAGACGTGATAGTGAGACTTAATCCCCCCGCCTCCTCTCCCGGTCGGTCTCTCTCCTGCATATAGTCCTCCGATCTATCTTCCCCCGAAGGAGGCTCCCTCACACTAGATGGGCCCGACACCTCAATAGGGGGCGTACTCGGCCCCGACTGAGCTCCTCTGGACGGGCATGTGCTGTCTAGGTGCCCAAAACAAGCACACTTCGAACACGCAGGGGGAACCCATTCATACCCCACCTTCTGGGTTAAAACATCTCCAGAAGGCACCTCATACTCCAGAAGACTCGGTAACTCCCCGCCAGCCCGAATCTCGACGAAGATCCGGACATACATCAACCTCGATCGGAAGGCTGTAGCATCATCAGCCTTGGTGCCGACCAAACTGGTCAGTCGCATCAACAAAGGAATGCTCCAAAATCGAACGGGGAACTCCGGGAAGCGAATCCAAACGGGAATGGCATTCAGGACTTTCCGTTCACATCTCAGATCTGGGTCCACTCCTTCAGAATGATCAGCCTGCCATCAAACGTCCACGGTCCACCTTGCAGAATCCTGGTGACATCTTCAGCAAGACCAAACTTCACATAAAAGAATCCATTTTCTCTAGCAAAGAACTCCATTCTGTCTTTTGGCTGCCAGACTCGCACGGCATATCCCCGGATTTGACCGTAGAACGGCTTGCTCCCCAGAACGTACAGAACCAGCGTGTTCTCCCAGAAGGCGGACACCTTCGCAATCTCCTCAGCCGGGAACGAAGCCCGGAATCCGCTCCCTACCTTCTTCGGCGGCACATACTCCATAGATGTTGGGCTTTTCGTCCCCACCGGTTTACTGACATCTGCCCAGGAACGTTCCTCTGGCCGGGGAGCCGTTCCCTGGGCGACTCCAATATCAGGGCTGAATGCCCCTGTACCCTGGCCCCCCTTGTCCACCATTATGCCCTTTCCTTTTTCCACCTCTGACAGCTTGGGGCGCCAGCCCACTGATCTCCCATTAGGCGCCACAGGTCCACGGGACAGTTCTGTGCCCCAATCCCTCCCCCGGCCTTCTCCCTGCCAAGGGTCGCAACTTTGGGAGGCTCTGCGTGCCCCCCACTTTGCCTCCCGTCTTGTTCCCCCGACGTCTCGAAACCGTCGTCCATCCGCCTCCCTCCACCTGGTCCCCCTGAGAACTGGGCCCAGATCCAGATTGGAACCCCGGGAATACGTTGCCAACGCCGGATCCGCCCAGCACTCCTGCCGCCTGACCACCGACATGGCCGCCGACCCCACCACTGCTGCCGTCAACCCCGTCGCTGCTGTCGTCGACCCCGCCGCTGCTGGCCGCCGTCGCGCCTTTGGCCGCTCCCATTGGCCGCTGCTGGCCGCTCCCATTGCTGCTCCCATGGCCGTCGCGCCCCTGGCCGCCATCGCTCCCCTGGCCGTCACGCGCATGGCTGCTGCACCCCGAAACGCCAGCGCCCGGCCCGCCTGAGGCCGGCCCGCCCCCCGACCGTCCGCTGCCGGTCACGCCGCCCCCGGTCAGCCCGTGCTCGGGGGCGCCAGGGTCCCAAGTCTGGGAAACCCTAGCCGCCCCCTTCGTGAGAATCGCGGACTCCCCTTTCTTGGTGCCGTTGTACCTCATATGGCTTTAGAAATTGGAAGTAGCTCATATATATATATATATATATATATATATATATATATATATATATATATTTTGGAAAAAGGGTAAATTTTATTCCACTAACATCGCAATAAGGTTACAACATAAAGGTACAGTCCCAACTCAGGGGGACATAACTAGTACATCCGACTCAATGTTATGAAGGATCCCAACTGGTGGGGTGGACAGTCCCTCATAAATGCGTCGGTTCCTCTCCCTCCAGACATGCCACACAGATGCAGCAAGCCTCAATCTAGCACGTCTGGCCCAGCTCTGCTCCTGGTCCCTGCAATCACCAATCCACTTAAGGATTTCTCTGAAGTCACGCTCCCTTCCAACCCCTCCCAAGTGTCTCCGGCTCTGCTCTGCCCAGATGCTCCACGCCACATGGCACTGAAAGAACAGATGCCCAATGGATTCATTCTCTGTCTCACACAAAACACACTTAGGGTCAGGGACAGGGACCCCGAACCGAAGCAGTCGGTCCCTAGTGAGCAATCGGCCCAACACCAGTTTATAAGCAGACAATTGCATCTTCCTGGCAAGCCCCTTCCCCCAGACAAAGTCGTACTCCTCGATATCATCGAAGTGGGGGCGAACAAGATCGTAGCAGCTGCGAAATCTGAACTCCCCCGCACCCTCCGAGTGGTCGGGAGGGGCCCAAACCCAGACATCAGACAGTACCGTAGGAGTGATCTGCACCTGCCTGATCTCCGCTCCTAACTGAGCAGTGAACCGATACTCCTCTGGCCTCCAGACCCCACCACTGATGATGTGCCTACAAGTCAGACCTCGATATATATATGTTTTTTTTTGGGTACCATGCTTGTATTATGACTGAAGTATTACAACAGATAAAGATGGAAGTTGCCTTTTTTCAGAGGATTGACACTCTGACTCCTACCAAAAGGACTCGAGAGCAGAAGCAACAAAAGAAGTCATGTTGCATAAAGTGAAAATTTGTCATTGTTCGGAAGGTCCTTTAGCTAATCTCCTACAATGAGCGATTTATAGGCCTCCATATTCCAAATCACATTATGGAGGAAGTCTATACTTGCATGACTAGTATTCCAGGAGGCAATCGCGCTCCTGAACACGATCCTCAACATTTTCCCTTCTTCTCAGCCCGCGTCGTTAATCCTGCCACATAGCTATTTATTTCTACTCATTACTAGGACTTTTGACCAGATAAGTTGTCTTGCTTTTTGCTTTTGGGTTTATCATAACTTTACATGCACTAGGCTATTCAGTATCAGCAGCCAAATAGTCCTAATATTTGACTCATATTAAATGAGGCCTATACATTTTCTAGGTGTAAACATTTGCCCCCACATTACTTCAGCCAAAGTGAAAAGAGGCTGATGGCGTTACGTTACATTATCATAGTGTCTATTATTCTTCACGATTTTGATTGCACCACGAGCACACTATTAAGATACAATCTTTGAACAACTGCTTAAATGTTCCTTTGCTGCTTGAGACGTGCACTAAGTGTCAGGATCCTATGGCTTTTTGTTTTAGTATTCTTCAGCAGTTGAGACTTGTGCCGTGCGTCAAGATCCTAAGGCTATTTCTGACCATGAAGAGAAACATGCAAGGCTTGATTAAATGTTCTGAGTGGTCCTCTAGAATGCATTTATGAAACAGGTTGCACCTCCCAAATAAAACGGTCTCCCCTCAATATGCAAAGTGTATTCTTCTCCTTCTAATAGCACTTCCATCTCCTTGTTTTACTATTCAAGCTCATCTTCAAAGTTTCAAACATACCATGTCCTTCTTCTCTTACGTTGAGTACGATGACTTTGAAATTGTTGGACCCAGTCCTCACTTTGTCAACTAATCCCACCTGCATGGGTGGTTGTAGACGGCTCACTCCTGACAATATATCAGGGACAAGTGTGACTTGTCTCCAACTAGCAAAGGCTCTGAGAGGATCTCTCTCAGCTGGAGAGTGCAAGCCCTCCTGATGAGACATCAGTACTAGGGCTCTCAAGTCTGAACACTGTCAGAAAAATGACCTACTCACAAGTCACAACCTATGTCGTCCTTGATGAAGCTTTTTTACACAATTATTCAAATCATTGAATAATTATAGCAGCTTCATAAGTCAACTTAAGGAGTATGAACTTTACTGATTTTTTTTAATTATGTATATTTGAATGAGAGAGACTCTCCTTGGTTACACGAGTTTAAGTTAATAAGTTGCGTATCTAAAAAAAAAGGCAGGTCTATATCTTACAGGCCTACTTGGCCTTTCAGGTTTTATGACAACTCTTCATAGATATATGGTTAAACCTTTTACTACCTTTGATTACTACTGAAAGCCTATCTCTGTTCAAATGAATAATGTCTAGAAAGTGGTAATAACAGTGGTCATAACATTAACCAGCTTATTTATATCAGTATGTAGAACAGCTAGAACGTGAGTGCAAAGCCCTGATGACTAGTGTTTGTGTACTGCTTCTGTGTAAAATAAAATTATGCTAGCAATTAATAATAAAAAGCCGTTATCCCAAAATTTTGGGCTCGACTATTTTATACCTTCTCTTCCATTCTTCCCCATTAAGGACCATGATCTTTAACATTAACAAAAGCTGCCATATCGGCTCGTCCAGTTAGGATGAGCCGCAGCTTTAGCCGTTCTCTCACTAACATCTGATCACTTACCCTAACCAGTGAATCTTACATGTCCAAACTACCCAAGACATGCTTCCTCGTCTAGTTGCTGCATAAATACAAAATTATGCTAAGTGTTAAGTGTTATATTAGAGTTATTAGTTATTGGGCTTTAGTCCCACATTGCTTAGAGTAATAGGAGAGGAGGCTAGCCTCTCCTATATATATGTGTAGTCTCTCTTCAATAAAGAAATCATCTATTTTATTCCATTCTACATGCTATCAGAGCCATAGAAGGAAGAAAAAAAAAATTTCACAACAAAAAAATTCCCCCCCATTCGTCGACCCCCCCCCCCCCCCCCCTTGTTGTCCAGCGCCCCCCCCCCCCCCCCCAGTCACCCCCCACCCTTCGCCGACCCCCCCCTGCTGCTCCCCCTTCGCCGACCCCCCCCCCCCCCCCCGATCCAGCCCCCCCTGCCCGGATCTGCTGTGCAGACCCCCGGTTCCCTCTCCCTTTCCGGATCTGCTGTGCAGACACCCGGCTCCCCCACACTCCGGATCTACGGCGCAGACACCCGGCTCCCCCACACCCCGGATCTGCTTTGCAGACACCCGGATCCCCCCCACGCCCCGGATCTGCTGTGCAGACACCCGGATCATCCACGATGGCTCAAAACCCTAATATTTTCCATCAGCCACCACACATCCTCCGAACCCTAGTTAAAAAAAAGAAGAAAAAAAGGAAAAAAAAAAAGAAAGAAAAAAAAGAAAAAAAAGTCAGTGGTCCAATGCCTTATTCCTAGATTAAGCCGTTTGGACTTAACAAATAATTTTCCTACCCTAATCTTCACATCCAAATCTACACAGAAAATGATCGTGTTTTCTCCTGTGTCATGACGTGTTTACTTTCTATGTGCGCGACGGTGTTGACCACGTTTATAGCACATTCGTAAAATTGGTGTGATTTTTGGGGTTGGAAAGAACTCGCGACGGTTGCTTCCATTTCAGGATGACAGATTCGAAGGCAGATGATGGTAACGGTGTCAGCAATACGACGAGCACTGGCACGACGATCTCTTCGACTCGACTTGTCGACCGTCGATTGGACGGTCCAGATGGTTACTCAACATGGCGGAAGAAAGTTGAGAAAACATTTCGTGGGATGCGGCTATCTAAACATTTGACTGACAGCCCTCCGGCGACGACTGATCCCACATTTGAACAGTGGGAGACGGATGATAGTCGACTGTTTACACAGTTGATAAACTCCATGGAACCGTCCGTCGAGGACATGATTCAAAACACGGACACGGTCAAGGAGCTATGGGAGGTCCTAGCAACGGCGTTTGATGGAAAACGCGACTTGTCTCGCATATACTACTCGGTTGTTGGCGTTTACCGAGCAACTCAAGGAGACAAGTCTCATAAGGACCACTTCCGATCCTTCAAGGCTATGGTGGATGAAATTGATCGTGTTCTTCCTCTGACGGCGGATATCAATGAAGCTCGGGCTCAACGCGAGCAGCTTCATGTTATGGCATATCTTGCATCTCTCCGTCCTGATGCGGACTCGGCTCGATCCCAGATCATTGCTGGATCTGATGTTCCATCTTTGATGGAGGTCCACTTCCGTGTTCTTCGGACCGCAAAGGTGGTTGAGACCACTCCGGGAGATACTCCTGCTGATCGATCTGCCCTTGGTAGCGCTGCTCGTCCTGGCGTTCGTGGTGGACGTGGTGGACGACGAGGTGGTCAGACTTATGGCCGCGATGGCGGACGCGGCAATGGTGGTCGTGATGGGGGACGACTACGAACATGCTTCCACTGTGGCCAACAGGGACATTTTTAGTGGCAGTGCCCTAAAGCTCCTGTTGCAAATATTACTTCGGATGCTACTGATAATAGAGTTCGTTCGGTTCAGATGAGCTACGATTCTTACGCAAAATTTCTTGAGTTCCAGGCTCAACGTCGTGGTGAAGCATCAACGTCTGGTTCCACAGCCGGATATTCCGCAGCATGCATAGTAAAATTCAACCAGTGGGTAATTGACTCTGGTGCATCCTCACACATGACTGGTGACGCAGGTATGATACATGATTATGTACCTGTCCGTCGTGCTTCTGACATTACTATTGCCAATGGCGGTTCTCTGGCAGTCCGCGGTCGTGGAAGTGCCACTCTTTCTCCCGGACTGTTAGTTACCTCTGTTCTACTTACTCCTGGGAACCCGTTCAATTTACTTTCTATCAGTCAACTTACTCGTGAACTTCATTGCTCGGTAACCTTTTTTCTTGATAATTGTGTTTTTCAGGACCTGACAACTGGGAAGACTATTGGTAAGGGGCATGTGGCTGAAGGCTTGTACCTGTTTGACGCAACTCCTTCTGTTGTTTGTGCAAGCATGAAACTTGTTACATTGTCGGTTAGGTCATCCGTCGTCTTCAGTTCTCCAGAAAATGTACCCATCTTTAGCTATTCCCTCTTCTTTTCATTGTGAGCCATGTAGTTTAGCTAAGCATCATCGGATTTCTTATCCGGTGAGTCCAAATAATCTTGCAACCGCTCCTTTTGAGTTGGTGCATTCTGATATATGGGGATCTTGTCCGACTGAATCTGTAATGGGTTTTAAGTACTTTGTCACGTTTGTCGATTACTCACGTGTCACTTTTATTTATTTAATGAAAAGTCGCGCTGAATTATGTAACATCTGGTGTAACTCTCATGCCGAGATAACTACACAATTTGGTCTTCCAATCAAAATCTTTCGGAGTGGCAATGGTCGTGAGTATTTATCTCGTGATCTTGATAAACATCTGGCCAACAACGGCATCATCCACCAAACCTCCTGTGCGTACACACCACAACAAAATGGTGTAGCCGAACGCAAGAATCGTCATTTATTGAAAACAACACGTGCTCTTATGTTTCAAGCACGTACTTCCAAGAGATTTTGGTCGGATGCGGTCCTTACAACTTGTTATCTTATTAATCGCATGCCGTCGTCAGTTCTCCATGGTAGTACTCCCTTCTCTAGGCTCTTTCCTGGAAGAGAGCCGTTTCCTCTGCCTCCCCGCATCTTTGGTTGCTTATGCTATGTTCGGGATACCCGACCAACCCTTTCTAAATTGGATCCTAAGGCTATACAATGTATTTTTCTTGGATATCCTAAAGATCAGAAAGGGTATCGGTGTTTCTCTCCTGTCTTAAAACGATATTTTTTCACTCGGGATGTTACTTTTGTCGAAACAAAATTTTCTCCGTTCCCCCAATCAACAGGTCCGGCTCCCCTGATCTATCCCGAAGAAGATTTTTTGTTGTTTCCTCCTCAAACACAACTACCCCCCGTACGGGTGCCCTCCCTTACTGAGCCAGTCTCCCAGGATGATGGTCCACATACACCGATTCAGCCATTAACGACATCAACCACAGAATCTTCCTCCTCTGGTTCCACCAACAGCTCCGGCTCCAGTGAGTTGCCTCCATCTGTCCCTTCAGCAGCTCCACCAATTCCGCCAGCAGCTCCGGCGATTTCGCCTCCAGAACGTCCTCGTCGTGCATGTCGAGATCATCCCTTGTATGTTAACAACTACAAAGGACTTACCAGTCACACTCAGTCTCTGGTAGCTACTATTGATGGGATTCAGATCCCCAAGACCGCTGAGGAGGGTCTCCGACATCCTGGTTGGCATGCTGCTATGCAGGAGGAGATGAAGGCTCTCCATGAGAATTATACCTGGGACTTAGTCGATCTACCTCATGGTAAACAGGCAGTCGGCTACAAATGGGTGTTCACGATTAAGGTAAAACCGGATGGCACTCTTGACCGATTGAAAGCTCGTCTGGTGGCCAAAGGTTACTCTCAAACCTATGGTGAGGATTACTTCGAGACTTCTCCTGTGGCCAAAATGACGTCCGTTCGTGTCCTCATGGCCTTGGCCATTCACTATGACTGGCCTTTACTTCAACTCGATATAAAGAATGCTTTCCTCCACGGGGATCTTGATGAAGAAGTATATGTGATGCAACCTCCCGGGTTCTTTGCAAGGGAGGGTAAGGTGTGTCGTCTAAGGAAGGCCCTCTATGGCCTGAAACAATCACCTCGTGCATGGTTTGGTAGATTTACACAGGTGGTTACTCAATTTGGAATGTGTCAGTCGAAGAAGGACCATTCAATCTTCTATCGACACACATCTGCTGGAAGAATACTTCTTGGTGTCTACGTTGATGATATTGTAATCACGGGAGATGACAGCCAGGGTATTGCAAGTCTCAAGATGTTTCTTGGAGAACAATTTCAAACCAAGGATATGGGATCCTTGAACTATTTCTTGGGCATTGAAGTCACACGGGGTAAGCGGGACATTGTAATGTCTCAAAGAAAATATATATGCAGACATGATGCAAGCAAAGGGAGCAAACTCACCTATGGATCCAGGGGCAAAATTACTCCCAGACGAAGGGGTCCTGATGACCAATCCAGATCAATATCTTCGAGTGGTTGAAAAACTCAACTACTTGGCAGTCATGACGCGTCCGGATATTTCTTTTGCAGTAAGCGTCGCAAGTAGATTCATGGCTTCTCCAAGAGTTCCACACTGGCAGGCAATTCTCATAATTTTGTGTTATCTAGTAAAGAATCCAGGAAAAGAAATTCGAATGGAGAATAATGGACACACTCGCATTGAGTGTTTTACTGATGCTGACTGGAGGACAAGTTTGACAGATAGACGGTCTACATCTGACTACTCAGTATTTGTTGGCGGAAATCTAGTATCATGGAAAAGCTAGAAACAAAGTGTGATAGCACGCTCATGCTCGGAAGCAGAATATCGAGCTATTGCTAATGGCACGTCAGAGATATTATATATGAAGCATCTCCTACAAGAACTGGGAGAAGACGCAGGATCTCAAGTGGCAGACCTATGGTGTGATAACCAATCTGCTATTCACATTGCCACAAATCTAGTATTTCATGAACGGACGAAGCATATTGAAATTGACATACATTTTGTTCGTGATGAATATACAAAAGGAGTGATAAAGTTTCAACATGTGCGGAACGACGACCGGATAGCTGATATCTTCACAAAGCCTCTTCTGGGTCCCCGGGTTCAATTTTTATGTAACAAGCTGGGCATGATCGACATCTATGCTCCAGCTTGAGGGAGGGTGTTAAGTGTTATATTAGATTTATTAGTTATTGGGCTTTAGTCCCACATTGTTTAGAGTAATTGGAGAGGAGGCTAGCCTCTCCTATATATATGTGTAGTCTCTCTTCAATAAAGAAATCATCTATTTTATTCCATTCTACACTAAGCAATCTTACAAAGTCTTTATCCAAAAAAATTGGGCTTGGCTAACATATAACAAGGAAACCTAAATACACACCCGTGCATTCAAACAAATTAATAAAATCTATGTACGGAGACCGTCTCTTGCTTATGTTACTACCTACCTTCGACATTTTAGTGAAAGTGTTCTATTTCATGTTGTTTTGACAGGTTACTTGAGCACACTCGGGATGCTCTAAAATCATTTACACAGGCTTGGGACATACTTCGAGTTACTCATGGTACTGCTACGCCATTTATGAGGGACCTACTAAGCAGGCTGGAGGAAGCTAGGGCTGAAGCTTCTTATAAGCACCCTGATGATTATAACTGCATTATGGATGACTGATTAAGTTTTTGTTAGTAGTCGAGTATGCTCTCGTATGAACAGTGCTGCGTATTAGACTCCTGGGTTGAGGCTGCTTGAAGTTTAACGGGAGAGGTGCGTAAATCCAGTCATTTTTCTTCTAAGCGTCCTCGATCCGAAATTGTGGGGTACTGCAAAATCTTATATTTTGTTTGGTGTTGTACCTGCAGATGTGAGAACTATGACCGCAGGTTTCTGTGTTCAAATATTACGTTTGTAGTGTTAAAATTATTATGTACTGGTTTGTAGAAACGATTTAAGAGAGCTCGTACGCAAAATAGGCAATTTTCCACTTTGAATACTTTCAGACTGTTGTATGTTGGCGACTTAAATATTCTGTGCTATTTGACTCATGAGCTTATACAGTGAAGTGGAAAGCCTGGGGCATTGGTGGAAAAGTTTCCAAATAAACTTGTCGACACTTCGCCAACCTTTTCCAAGTGTAAGTGCATCTCCAACCCTATTGTCTTGTAATGTGTTGTGATTCCTATGTGGCACAATACAATGTCTTTTCTAGGTGGCAGGATTATATTAACAAATAACAATGAAGACATTGTCAAGTGCATTGTCTAGAATTAGACAACCAATTTTACAGTATCTAAACTTTTGTAACGTAAGTTTCACAATTTACTTGGCAATTGTATTGGAGAAGGATTTTTAAATAAAAACTTATCATTTCTACGTGACAGACAACTTCTTTGGCTCAATTGCTTCGGTGGTCCTCCAAGTTAGGTCCTATTAACAGTAAAGTACCTCATTTATTATGGCAAATGTTAAAGGCACCCCCAAATTATTAAGGGCCACCAGCTTCAAATTTTTAAAAAAATTACAAATTTGTCATTTTGAAAACACTAAGGGCCACCAACAGTGACTGCAGGACTTGCCTGTAGTCCAAAATGAAGCCAGGACTGCAGGACTTGCCTGCAGTCCAGAGTGCATCTCCAATTAGTATTGCAGTACTGCAGTAAAGATTAACTGAAGAATAAGTTAATCCACAAGAGAAGCAGCAATTAATTATTTTTCACACAACCATTCAAGATTGGCTCCTCAAAACTTCGTAATTGAAAAACCCAGGCAAAGAGTTCTGTGAGCAGAGCTTACACTTTTAATCTGGAACTGCCACTTGCTGATTTATATAAATATATAGTGTCTTGTACATACAAAAAAAAGGTCAGCTGAACAAAAAATCTTCTAAATCTGGGAAGGAAAAGGTTGTGATAGAATGATTTGGGACTATTATCTTGACCTAACAATTCCATGAAACCGATCTCTTTAACATGGGCTTCATCGCCTTGTCCTCTTCGAGGGAGATCATCCTCAGGTGGGAGGGGTCTTCCAACATCATCTTGGCTACCAGGTACCCCGCGATCGAGGAGGATGTCGAGGTCGTCGAGGAGCGCCCACGTGGAGTCGAACGGAACGTCGGCGGCGGCAGCGGCAGCGGAGGCAGAATCGGAGGGAGCATCTGCGGCGGAGGAGGAGGGAGCGTCGGCGTCCAGGTCCCCCGCGGAGGAGAATGAGAGGGCGTCGACGTCGCCGGCGCCGTCGTCGTAGGTGCGGAGAAGGCCCGGGAGGGAGAGCCCGGCGGTGTCGGGGAGGACGAAGTCGGAGTAGGTGCGGAAGACCTCGTCGAGGATGGCGGACTGCAGGGCTTCACAATTTTTTTTTTCTCGGTGGCCCTTAGTAAACTTGTGCAACTTTGGTTGCTCTTAGTAAAAAAAAAAAAATTCATGGTTGCCCTTAGTAGGAGGGTTGTCCTTAGTAATTTGGGGGTGGCCTTTAACATTTGCCTTTATTATTTCTTACTTAAAAGTAACACACGTTATAAATAAGGTGTATTATAGTCCCTGTACTAACTTTTCGTCAAGTTGCTAACTGAAATGTGACGTGGCAAGCCGACTCCTAAACTAAGTGTACACGTGTGTAGTCCACGTGTACACTCAACTTAGAATAACCATATTTGACCTTTATCTGTCTCTCTCTCTATTCGATCGACACACTCCGACGAAAAGACGAGGCTGCCGAGAGACGCGGACGACGAGGAGACGATCGGTGCGGCTAAAGATGAAGCTACTGGAGCATCGTAGATGGGTGCCTCTCTCCCTTGCTCTCTTCTTCTTCTTTTTCAAATCTCACTTTCTTTCTCTTTATTACGGAAATCCTAAAATTTGAAAACCCCCGAAGTAGAGCAACAGTAGAGGAAAATCCTAACCAGTAGTTATTATTATGGAAACCCTAAAGTAATTTATTGTGGAAACCATGCAATAATTTATTGTGGAAACCATAAAATAAAAGAAGAGTCGATCCTAAAAATATTTATGCTCACAAAATTGTAGCAAATGAAGCAAGTGAAATAGAATGGGATCTTGCGAAGATTCCATGTTATTGCGAAGGAACTTCTTTGTGCAAATTATTCACTGCAAATACACCTTGGAATCGTGGGCGCCAATTTTAAAATGTGCAAAGGATGTAGGATGTGATTTTTGGTGTTGGACTGATGAACTTCGGTTATGTCGTTGCGAAGCCGAATTTTGCAAAATACGAACATCAAAGGTGCCTAGGAGCTTAGGTCAAAAATTCTACTGTTGTCCATTATCTACTAGTGTAAGTGAAACCTACTTTTCTTTGTACATTAATATAAATTAATTCTTATTTTTTGCTATTAATGTGTAACTTACAATTGTAATTTCTTTTTTCAATACGTGTAGAGGGAAATTTTCTGTTGTGAATACATTGAATGGATGCAACAAGCTAAGGCCTCAAAGACAGAAGAAATGGTGGATGATGGAGCTACTACAGTAGAAACTCTATAAATTAATACTCGATTATTTAATAAACTCTCTAAGATAATATTTTTGGCCGGTCCCGACTCGGGGATAGGGTGCTAAATTAATAATTCGCTAAAATTATAAGATAATACATTTTTGATAATTTCTTCAGACCCCATATAAAATATAAATTAATAATTCCTTATATATAGCATATTACATGAATGATTTATGAAGGTTTCTTGAAAAATGACTCAAGAATTGAAGGTTTCTTGAAAATATTTTTAATGTCCATAAAGTGATACACTGAACACAAGAAGCATAATAAGGTGGGAGATTGAAGGTTTCTTTCAAATTGGACCCTTCATTTGATATACACATGCATTGTATACAATAATTAAGTGGAAGCTTGAAAGGTGTTTGTAAACTACGTAAGTATTTTACTATAAATTAATAAAATATTAATTAATATATAAATTAATAATTATTAATTTATCGATTAATTAATAACTCTTTTAATTAATAAATTTTGGTGGTCCCAAGTGTATTATTTTATAGAGTTTCTACTGTACTTCTTCGGGACAAGGCAAGGATATCATGAAGGAGATCCTATTGGAAGTTGAAATTGAACACCGTGTAGCGCAACGACAACTTGAAATGTATGGTTCTATTTTGAAGAAATTTGGAAGATTTAAGATGGAGTAATTGTAAACTCGTATTTGTCTTGTAATGACTAAAAACATACTAGTTGAAGTTGTAATGGCTAGAAAACTTGTAGTTTATGGATCGAAGTTGTAATGGCTTTGCAGTTGTAAGCAAGTTCTGGATTTTCATCTCTCTGTAATTGTGATCCTTTTTAATGTTGTATTGAATGATGGCGTATTGAATGGTTCTGGATTTTCATCTCTTTGAGATTCAATTTTATTGTAATGGTTCTGTATTGAATGATGAAGTCATGTTTTGAGTCATGTTTTTGTTATCAAACACTACATGATGTTGAAGTCATCAAATTTAACTGCATTTAAAAGACTACAATTGAGTGTTGTAACTACTACAAATACTGATACATAATGCTATAATTGAGTGCTACAATTGAGTGCTGTCAGGTAACTGCTATCAAACACTACATGAAGTCATGCAAATACTGATACATAATGCTACAAATACTGCTACAAATACTGCTACAATTGAGTGCTGTATGGCCACTCAATTGAGTGTTGTTACAAATACTGCTACAATTGAGTACTGCTACAAATACTGCTACAATTAAGTCATACAAATAATGCTACAAATACTGCTACAATTGAGTGCTGTCACGTAACTGTTATCAAACACTACATAAAGTCATACAAATACTGATACATAATGCTGTCAAGTAACTGCATTTAAAAGACTACAATTGAGTGCAACCACATAAAAGACTGCAACCACACAAAATTCAGTGGCAACCACTCAAATATTGTCAGGTAACTGCATTTAAAATACTGCATTAATTTGTCAACTTGAAAGGAGCTTGACATCATTTAACATATCCAGTTAATAGGAGTTTGACATCTCATTACCACACAAATCCTGTTGCCAACCACACAAAGTAGAACCACACAAATCCAGTTAGTAGGAGTTTGACATCTCATTACATATGAGCCTTCATGTATATGGCCACACAAAATGCAGGTGATAGGACCACATCCAAATATCAGTACATATTAGACCTTCTTTTATATGGCCACACAATTGTCCAGGTGATAGAAACCAAGAAAATTACAGCAAATGTCATTACATCCAAATGGTTCACCTATGAAAGAAATACGACAAAAACAAAATCTTTCAGTTGTGAACCACAAAATTAGTGCTGTCCAAATTGGTCTAGATACTTGTAATTCAGTTTTTGCTTTTCTTAGATGGTAGATTGTATCTTGATGGTACCACTCTGCCCTTTGCTTTCTTCCCCAGAGTCCACATATAGGATTCCTTCTTGTGCTTCTCCAGCTTCTTTTGAATTTTAGGACAAAGTCTGCCCCTCCACTTCTTTCCCAATTTGGCCTTTGCATCTATCCTCTTCATGAGCACGGTCCTGATCATCTCATTGTGATGACTGGTTTCTCTCTAGCTTCAAGGATGTACTTGTTAAATGTCTCACTGTAGTTGTTGAGCAATACATCACACTTGCAAGTATCCTTAAAGAATGCCCTGCTCCAATGGACTGCTGGTCTAGCATCCATCCATTGCTTAGCTTCAATACTCTTCTCTTCTATTTCCTTCTCATACTTCTTGAACTCAGCTAGATATGTGGATCTTCCAACTTTCTTGAGTATCTCCACCAACCCGATATTTCTAAAAATTTTCCTCATATTCTGCTCCAAATGTCTGAGACAAAGCCTGTGTTCTGAATTTGAAAAATGTCTTTCAATTTCATTGATAAGCCCCTATATATAGAAATGAAAGAAGTAAGATGATAGTGTTAAGAAACTGTTATGTTTGTTATGACAGTTTGAGAGATGACAGTGTTATAATACTTACTTTTTGCCTATCACTCATGAAGACCTAATGGTGAGAGTTGTGCATATTAAAATCTTCTTTTAGCAACTCCACAAACCAGTCCCAATTCTCAGTATTCTCAACCTTCACAATTGCAAATGCAAGTGGGTACATGCAATCATTTAGATCAATTCCAGTGGCAACCAACAATTGCCCACCATAAGTACACTTCAAGAAGCATCCATCCAGACAAACAATTGGCCTGTAGTGTTTGAAACCCTCTTTGATACCTGCCAAGCACGTGTACATGCCACGAAATTTTTATCTAGGCTCTTTAAACTCAAATGTAGAACCACGATTTGTCCTCATAACTTCCCATTTGTAATCCCATAATCTAGAATATTGCAAGTCTTCATCACCCTCAATCTTCTTAATTGCATAGTTCCTTGTCCTCCTAGAGTTCATTAGGACAATGGTGTGAGCCAAATCCTTCTTTACTCTTTTAACAGTTTGACTAATTTTCTACCCTGGATCATCTCTAAACTCATTCATGTACATTTCTGCAATCACCTTATAACTGAGATGAAAGTTGGTGTTAACCTTTCCACAAGTGTGCTCCAAGTTGTAGCTCTTGACAAGAAAAGTCTTATTTTCTTTGTCTTTCCTGTCCAACTTGCTTGCAAAAATAAAAAATTTGCAATCTTTTGTATAGCACTTGCACATGATCCTATTGTGATCATTTGTTGGAAACCACACTTGTCGTCTCTGATTTATGCCCCACTGCCTGCAAGCCATCTTAAACTCATCTTTATCCTTAAATTGTAGCCCCAATTCCCATTTAGGGTCATCCATGTTTCTGTTGGCATTAAATCTTGGAAACTTCCTTCTCTCCATCTTTGGATATTCAGTAACAAAATCAGAGTCAGAGCTGCTTTCAGTACTGTGAGCCCCTGTTTTTCAAAATTTATTTAATTAGTGTTAATTAATTTTTAATGTCATTTTTAGCCTTAAATTAGGTTATTAGAATTTTTAGGAATTTTCTAGAATTTTTAAATAATTTTTAAATGATTTTTAAAGCTTAAAATATCAATTTGCAATTTTCTAAAATGTTTTAATTGAGTTTTGCAATTAATTAGATTGTTTAAATATCGGTTTGCAATTTTCCAATTGTTATGTGCAAATTTTATTTGCACATAAACAGTGCGGGATGGGTTATGTAAATTTGATTTTTGCATCTAGACGCTGGAAGGACCTATCCGTAATTTCCTAAACTCTAGGGGGTTTTCTGCTAAAACCTAAACCTAACCCTAATCGACCACTGCCTCTGCGTGTCGTCGTCTCCGGCGATCCGCGCAGTAACCCTAACCCTAATCCTAATCCGACCCCTAATTCGACCGACCTACTGTCCTATAAAACTACCCCGACCCCCGAAACCCTAACTCTACTTCGTTTAAACCCCCACGACCACCGTCTCCTCTACTTCCCACCCGCCGTAACCCTAACTCCGGCCACTCCACAGCGCCACCTCCCTAGCTACCTTCACCATCCACAACCACCACCGAC
Source organism: Iris pallida (assembly GCA_029216955.1). Taxonomy (NCBI): domain Eukaryota; kingdom Viridiplantae; phylum Streptophyta; class Magnoliopsida; order Asparagales; family Iridaceae; genus Iris; species Iris pallida. The sequence goes on from JANAVB010027397.1 coordinate 10,497,105, forward strand.
GTGTTCGCCCCGACGAGTGGAGTCCAGCGCCACCAAGGCGCCACCGCCACGACGTCTCCTCCGCCCAGTCGCCGCCTCGAAAGCCCGCTCGACTTGGACACGTACGTGTCTTTTTGGCCCCTGTGTCCAATTGTGTCTCGATTTTACATATAAGACACGCCAACACACGACGACTCTATTGGTGAGTGTGGACACGGCAAACTCGTGTCGTGCGTGTCGTAATCGACCCAGACACTTAGACTCCTGTGTCCCTAACTGTCAGGACACAGGATTGTTATTACATTTTTTTTATATATTAAATACTTAAACCTAAATAAATTAAACAAAAGCCTAATTCTAACAACAGAGCCGAGTGGCCCACTGGTCAGCGCGCGAGTTTAAAACCCCCCCCCCCCCCCCCCCCCCCCCCCCCGCGCGCGCTTAGTGGCCCGAGTTCGAGCCCCCCCTTTCTGTGCTGTTGTTTCTTTTTCTTTTCCTTTTCCTTTTTCTTTTTGTTTTATTATTTATATATATATATATATATATATATATATATATATATAAATATATATATATATATATATATATATATATATATATATATATATATATATATATATATATATATATATATATATATACTTTATATTTAGTACTTTATTATATTATGTATGTGTATATATATATATGTATTTATGTACATATATGTACATAAAAAAAATATATATATATGTATATATGTATATATGTTCATGTGTATATATATTATTATATATATACTAAAAAAAAAAAAAATTATTATATATATACTATTATATATATGTATACAATATTTGTATATATATATATACTTTATAGTTAAGTATTTTCTTATATATATATATATATATATATATATATATATATATATATATATATATATATATATATATATATATATATATATATATATATATATATATATATATATATATATATATATATATATATGTATTTTTAACATATATATGTATATATCCATTATGTAAATATCTATATATTTATACGTATATATAAATATTGTAGATATACATTTTATATAAGTATTTCACTCTACCTAGTGTAAATTATTATTATATAAATATACTTGTCATATTTTTATAACTACTATGTATAATTTTACCTTATTAAAATATTAATATTTATTATGTATTTTTACCTCTTTATATTTTTGTGTATTTTTAAATTACTGCAACTATTTGGTGTCCAAGCCTAGCATGAATTTTTGGGCCCAAATGTGTTTTCACACATTCAAGACCTGTACAAGTCATATTGGACTTGATTCATGGCCTTGGGTCCTGTATTTGAACTTTCGTTCAAATTATATACATGGACAAAATACGCAGATAATTAATTATTTAATTTCAGATTGTGTGCAATGCTGTTTTTGAATTTCTAAAAATATTTTAATTACTGTTAAAATTTTGGAAAAATAGTATTTAGATACTATGTTAATTTAGCTAATTTAGTATAATTTTTACAGTATTTAATTTGCAGTTTTGTCACTATTTTGGCATTTGAAACCAGAACTCATTTTCTGTGTACTTAGGAAAACTGATTTTTATAGAATACTTGTACTGGTTAATAAATTCCAGAAAAATTATAATAAATTTCTATAATTAACAAGGATCATTTTGGTACTTTATTTTATATAAAATTAAGCTTTTTGTCTACCTCAAAAATTGTTGGAACACAATGTTCATTTGCTTTATTTATTGAATAATTACGACTTGCAACTTTTTGTGTTATTTTGAGTTATAGCCGTATTGAACCTCACCCCTCACTAGTGTAAAGACCCTAGAAAGTTAGTTAAAGTAGTGTGTCATCCCACTTTGGTCTCCTATGCTAAAGTCATCATTTTGGCTAGGTGTCCAGTCACAAGTCGTGTTGCACCAATTAGTGTCTTAGTGTTTTAGCTTAGTGTAAAAACTAAGTTTATGTATTTATTTCTACAGTGACGAGTTACCAGACATCTATAGCACTTTTATCGCAGCTTGCTTTGCTAGAGGCAAGTACTTTCTACGAACTTTACATACTGCTATAACAATAAAATGTGATTTACCAACCATGTTAAATGCTGATCCTTGGGGTAGCAAGTTAGAACTTTACATGTTGTATTACTTTTAGTCTCTACCATGTTTAGACAGTATCTCATATCTCTCACATGTTTAAATAACGGGTTAAGGGGAAACTGTTAGTATTGTACGTGAACATGACCCCCTTCTCCGTATGTATTTACCGCGCTCGGTGACATTCTATATGTGACCTTGCTGTATGTTCTGATCCCGCGTTTGTGTATGGATATACACCGATGCCGTTCGTGCACGTATGTGCATGCCAGAAAAACTTGATATGTGTCGCTGTACATCCTATTCACCTATTGACCGATTCACGTACATGCTACGGTTTTAAACTTTTAAACTATATGTTGTCATTTCTAAAAAGAACCAATTAAACCATAATATGCCATGATTCCAGTTTATTACATTCTTGTTCATGCTTAGTATATTTAGTTTGCTAGAATCAGTACTTGCTCCCGTCCTGACAGGATAACGTTGTAGGTGTCCTTACTGAGGAGGAGTTACTCTGCGACTCATATTATGGAGATACTGCCGAGGACCCGGCTTTGCTTTACGAGGATGTACCTGCGGGGAAACTCGCCTAGTTTGCGTAGTCACTTGGGATACTTAGTGTAGTCATGTATTAGACTACGTATTTTGTAACTGGACATGTATCCAGTTTTATATTTCAGACTTGTACTTTAGACATTTTACTGTGTTTGGAGCATTTATGACTTTTATTCACTTATAGAACTGTTAGCACATTTAGTCTTATCCTGTTGTCTTTAGAACAGCTTACTACGTTTTATCTCAAGCGTAGGCTGGGCATGACTCGACCTGGCCCAACAATTTGGGTAGCGGGTCGTAACATATTTTTAGTGGTGGCCCATGCAGGTCGAGACTAAATTATTTGGTTACGTTATTGTACCAAGCATGCCTGCAATTAGGAACTTAAGGTAATTAGACAACATTAGGAATGACGCTTAGAACACCTAGAGGAATACTAGGATTGCAACATAGGAAATACATCACATGCTTGCTATTATAATTAGATTTTTTTGCCTATGATTGCTTACTTTAAACAAGTCCTTATAAGTCCTTTTTATTGTAATTAGATGGTGCTTACTCGTTCATCCCAGTATGTTACACCTGAGAATGGCGCACTCCATATCCAGTCAGCTGACCAGTTGACTGATACACCTCCACCTCCACCTACCACATTCCTCCACTCCACAAATCCACCAACCCAGATGCCTCCACCACCATCCACATCACAGTCCCAACAGGACCCGATACTTCCACCACCCCCTATCACTATACCTACCCAGGCTTCCGTCACACTCGACGGGAACCAACTGCTCACTCTGATCCAGGGGTTCCTAACAACCCATCGGGAGCAGACTACCCTACTCCGCCAGAGCATGGAGCGTTCTGAGGAACGTACCGTGGTCCCACCACCTGTAGAGCCACGGCAGAGAGCGGGGACGATCATGGACTTCATGGGTCTGAATCCCAAGGAGTTCTCAGGGACTGAGGGCATAGTAGTAGCAGATGACTGGCTAGACTCGTTAGAGAGGAAGCTCCTTGGAGTTAGGATGCCGAATGACCTCCAGGTCGAGGCAGCGGGATTTCTGCTGATAGACTTGGCAGAAGTTTGGTTCCGGAATGAGCCGTTGTTTGCGAGAGGGAGAGCCACTTGGGATCAGTTCAAGACCCAGTTCAAGAAGAAATTCTTCTCGACCACTGCTAGAGTAGCCATGGGGCTACGATTCCAGAACATCCAGCAGGGGAACCGTTCTGTTGACGAGTATGCGGCAGAGTTTAGTCGCCTGAGCCGTTTCGCTCCTAGTCTGGTTGCAGATCCAGAGGAGATGACCCGTAGGTTTTGCCATGGTCTAGTTCCAGACATCGACATTCTTATAGTGGCGAACGGTACGACTGACTACTACCAGAGCCTAGAGTTGGCCCGGAGCATCGAGGAGCGTCTTTTGTCTAGCAAGAGGTCGGCTTCTGTACACCATGAGGGACCGTCCAAGCGTCAGGCTTTCCAGCAGAGAGTACCGACGCCGCACCAGCAGACATACCGTCCCCCTACACCACATCATCAGACCCCGCCAGTTAGAGCCCCGGGACCTCGGCAGCTGCAGAAGGGAACCTTGTGTACTTTCTGTAAGAGGGTAGGCCACGACTCTTTCGTCTGTAGGAAGAGGTTGGGTCAGTGTTTGGCTTGTGGGTCTCCCACCCATCAGCTTCGAGAGTGCCCAGTAGCGAAGACTTGAGGGCCGCTTCCGACTCAGCAGCAGAGGTTTGGGCAGCATCTGCTGCAGCAAGGGACCTCAGGAGAAGGCTTATAGTCTAGCCCTTGAGCCGGAGCCGGAGCAGGTTTCGGAGCCAGATTACTTAGCTGACGTCATCACAGGTCATGTTTATTTGCATACTTTTCTAGCTCTATGCTTGTTTGATTCTGGTGCATCTCATAGCTTCATATCATTAGAGTTTATGCATAAACACGATCTAGAAGCTACACCTATTACGAAGATTAGTAGAGTGATGACGGGAGGAGGACCAGTGCCTATTAGAGCTATCTATAGATGTTCTATTTTTATAGCCGGGAGAGAGTTCAGGGGACGATTCTTTGTGATGCCACTCCCCGGTTATGATATCATATTGGGGATGGACTGGCTTAGCTATGCCCATGCATCTATAAACTGTCATGAGGGTAGTATTTTGTTCAGTCCTCCAGGCACAGCACCATTCAGAGTCAGGAGGACAGGGCCGGAGATCAGCCTAGAGCCGAACTGTTGTGCGACAGTTGGGGACGTAGCATCGCCACACCCGATCATTAGGGAGTTTATGGATGTATTCCCAGAGGATCTTCCAGGACTTCCGCCTGACAGAGATGTGGAGTTCACTATAGATTTAGTGCCGGGTTCATCACCAGTATCCCGGGCTTGCTATAGAGTGAATCCCAAGGAGGCCGTAGAGATGAAAGAGCAGATTGATGACCTATTGAAAAAGGGTTTCATTCGATCTAGTGCTTCTCCATGGGGAGCGCCAGTGCTCTTTGTGCCTAAGAAGGATGGTACAGTCCGGTTGTGTATTGACTACCGGGCGTTGAATGCCATCACCATCAAGAACAAATATCCTCTGCCCAGGATAGATGATTTGTTCGACCAGTTGAGCGGGGCGAAAGTGTTTTCCAGAATAGACTTGAGATCCGGGTACCACCAGGTGAAGATTAGGGCAGCAGACATCCAGAAGACGGCGTTCAACACGAAGTACGGGCAGTACGAGTTTTTGGTGATGCCATTTGGTCTCACAAATGTGCCAGCTGTCTTTATGAATTTGATGAATAAGACATTTCACCAGTATCTGGATAAGTTCGTCGTAGTGTTTATCGATGACATCCTGATATACTCGAAGACGCCTGAGGAGCATGCAGAGCACTTGCGGATAGTTTTGGGGATTCTGAGGCAGGAGAGATTGTTTGCCAAATTGCCGAAGTACGAGTTCTTTTTAGACCGAGTGGAGTTTCTCGGCCATGTAGTTAATGGAGATGGAATCTCGGTGGATCCCAGGAAGATTGCTGCAGTTGAGACATGGAAGGCTCTGACGTCAGTTTCAGAGATCAGGAGCTTTCTGGGTTTAGCATGCTATTATAGAAAGTTCGTCCAGGACTTTGCTAGGATAGCTGAACCCATGACGAAGCTGACGCGGAAGGACGCAGAGTATATTTGGTCAGAGGACTGCCAGGCAGCGTTTGAGGAGCTGAAGAGGAGGCTGACGACCGCTCCAGTTCTGACATTACCTTCAGGTTATGGAGGTTTCACCATATACAGCGATGCTTCTGGGAAGGGGCTATCATGTGTCCTACAGCAGCATGGGAAAGTGATTGCTTATGCATCTAGGCAATTGCGGACTCATGAGCGGAATTATCCTAACCATGACCTAGAGTTAGCTGCGGTGATCTTTGCACTCAAGTTATGGAAACATTACTTATACGGAGAGCGTGTGAAAATCTTTACTGACCACAAAAGCTTGAAGTATGTGTTCACGCAGAAAGAGCTGAACATGAGGCAAAGACGATGGTTGGAGTTGATGAAAGACTTCGACATTGATTTACAGTATCACCCCGGGAAGGCAAATGTGGTGGCGGATGCGCTGAGCAGGTATCCGATGGCATGGTATCTGATGATAGATCGGCATTTGCGGGAAGACCTGGAGAAGCTCGGTATCGAGCTAGTTCGGCCAGGATCAGTGATACAGATGATGGCACTTGACATTCAGTCAGGTTTCATGGAGCAGATCCGGGAGGCACAGTCTACAGATGAGAGCCTTCGCAGACTTCGAGCCCAGGCTTTAGCAGGATTGCTGGATGATTTCACTATAGCAGAGGATGGATCCTTGAGACATGGCAGCCGATTGTGCGTACTGAAGGGAGAGCTGGTAGAGGCAGTCTTGCAGGAGGCGCACCAATCGAGATATTCTATTCACCCTGGTGCTAACAAGATGTACCGTGACTTACGGGAACCTCTTTGGTGGCACGGGATGAAGAGGGATGTATCACGTTTCATCTCGAGATGCCTAGTTTGCCAGCAGATCAAGGCAGAGCGCCAGAGGCCAGCTGGTTTGTTGCAGCCGTTATCCATTCCCGAGTGGAAGTGGGAACATATTACGATGGACTTCATCTCAGGGCTTCCTCGTTCCCAAGGAGGGAAGGATGCCATTTGGGTCATCGTGGACAGGCTGACGAAGTGTGCGCACTTCATACCCTTCAAGGTGGGGCTTTCCACCGAGAAGTTGGCGGAGCTATACATGCAGCAGATAGTTTGCCTACACGGAGTGCCAGTGAGCATCGTGTCAGACAGAGACAGCAGATTCACGTCCCACTACTGGAGGAGTTGGGCAGTAGGCTCAAGTTCAGTACGGCGTACCACCCGCAGACAGATGGGCAGTCCGAGAGGACGATACAGACACTGGAGGATATGCTGAGGACCTGCGTGCTGGACTTTGGAGGGTCTTGGGAGAGCCATCTGCACTTGGTAGAGTTTTCATACAACAACAGCTACCAAGCCAGTATCGATATGTCTTCTTTCGAGGCGCTATATGGACGACGATGCCGCACACCGCTCTTTTAGGATGATGTTGGAGACAGAGTTATGCTTGGGTCAGAGATGATCATGGATGCAGCAGAGAAAGTCGGGATGATCAGAGACAGGCTCAGAGTAGCCCAGGACAGACAGAAACACTGGGCTGATGCTAGTCGCAGACCGATGGAGTTCGCAGACGGTGATATGGTGCTAGTGAAGATATCACCTACTAGAGTGTAAAACCCCTAAATTTCTACTATTTTTTTATTTATTAAATTTGATACCGATTTAAAATTTAGTATTGTACGTCGTGTAGTCGTATTTTACGTCGCGCACAAAAATTTATTTTTCGTAGTTGCTCGTCGAGTGCGAATATGTGCGAGCGTACATATTTTAGAAAAACAATTTATTTTTCTATTTTATTACACTTTCAAAATATTATATAGAATTATTATTCTTGCTATAAAAAGTCTATTGTTTTTAGCAGTTATTAATGATAAAAATTTTCGTGCAAAAATATTTATTTCATAAATATTTTATTAAGTTTATATTGTAAATAATAATGTATTTTTGAAATTAATTATTATAGTATTTTTGGAAAACATATTTTTCCAAATTATTATAAATTGTTTTCTAAATTCGTATATATATTGTTTATCAAATTTCCTTTTGATTATCCTTTTGTCCGTGACTAATTTCCTTTATCCTATTCCCTCGCCAATCCCATGCAACCTTATGTCGACCCTAACCTATTCTGACCATTCTGAACCCAATGGAACTGTCCGTGCCATCAACAGAGGTCCCCTTGTGTAGTTGTTACACGAAAGTTGCAGTTCGTGCCACCGTGATATTTCTAGCACACCAGGCGTCCTACCAGGCAAGACACCTTGCCATTAGCTGTTTAATTATTGTAGCTCATATTTCATGCATTACTTATTTTTTTTATGCAAAATAAACTGTGATACATGGCATAACTGTTCATTTATATTTTCTGCTGTGTATTATTTTTCTTACAAATTAAACCTAGATTTAAGGGACCACCATGTGTGTTGCATTCATTGACCTTGACACGTGGTAACACGAAGTTGTGTGTCGCATGTAGAATACGGAAGTGCGTGATTGGCTGGCCACCAGTACGTACAAGCCGTGCGATAGGAATAACCGCTAATAGAGGTTGCATGCTAGTTTGACTTAGCGGTTATAGTGGTTTGTGTTGTGGATACAACACAGTAGGCATTGGGCGGGGAGGTCAATTCCTTAGCGTATGGGCTTCGATGCACTTCCCTTGTGACCCGGACTCTCCGCTGGAGATACGGGGTTGATGACCCATGCTCTTCCTGCTGGGGCCTCTGGTGCCCAAGAGGGGACTACGCCGATCCTATTCAGCCAGGGCCCATGCGTAGGAAGGATTGTTCTTAACTATATTTCACTTAGAACGGTAGGCTACCTTTATCAGTTAGGTACGAGTACTTTTGGTTTAGGTACTTGTATCTGACCGTGACTTGGAACAATAACTTGTCGCGGATTAGTTCGTCACATCTTGTCCTTGTTTGGTTGTAGGTGTGACTTACTACTTCGATGAGAAGGTATTGAACCTTGTTGGGGTCCGGATACCATATCGAATTCTTAGTATGGAAAGATACGTCACCGTGAATTAGTTTACCATCTCCTGTCCTTGTTTGGTTGGGGGGATGGTACGCTCGTTTAGTAGGTGCGTATTGGACTATGTTATAAATTCGATTGACTTATTTACTTGAGCAATATTTATTCAGTTTATATGGCATGCTATTATGTGTCTTGTTACGTTCCTCTGAGGACCTGGTTGTCTTGCCAGGTGTGTGCTATTTGTCTTTCACAGGTGCTTTAGCTCTAGCCGTGATCTTCGTTATTTCTCGAGGATGATTGCACTTGGATCGTCTTCGCTTCGCTCGCCACTCATTTCATTTTCTATGTACTTTTCCTTATTTTGTTGGTAGTGGATTTGTCTCCGCCCAACATATTGTATCAAGACAAATTCATTCTCATTATATGATATTTTTATTCATTTATCTTGTGTGGATGAGATTAGTTATGGTTCTACTGTATTTTACAGCTCATGTATTTATACGAGGCTTCCATATATTGGAGTATACTTCGTATGAATACAGCTGGCATGTCTACGTTCCTAGTCCTACGTATTTTGGGACTGGGGCGTTACATAGAGGAACGATCCAGTTCGGACGAGGAGGGAAGCTGAGCCCCAGATACATCGGGCCGTTCGAGACACTTGGCAGGATTGGAGAGGTAGCTTACAGGGTTGCACTTCCACCCAACCTAGCAGGAGTTCACGATGTCTTTCACGTATCTCAGCTAAAGAGATATGTTCCGAACCCCAGTCATGTGCTAGATCATTCAGAGTTGGAGGTCGGACCGAGCCTTACAGTTTCTGAGCAGCTAGTGGAGATATTAGACAGGAGGGAGAAGAGGCTGAGGAACAAGGTTATACCCTTAGTACGAGTAGCTTGGAGCCGTCACTCTCCGGGTGAATCTACTTGGGAGAGGGAGTCGGACATGAGGGAGAGATACCCTTACTTGTTCGATTCAACCGCTGCGAGGGAACCACCCGTTCCCGCTTGATACCTTAGAGGTTAGTTTCGATCTTAGCCTTAGTCATTTGCTGCATTGCTTGCTATGTTAGAATATTGTAGGGTTTTCAATCCTTGTGAATTTCGAGGACGAAATTTTTCAAGAAGGGAAGACTTGTGAGCCCCTGTTTTTCAAAATTTATTTAATTAGTGTTAATTAATTTTTAATGTCATTTTTAGCCTTAAATTAGGTTATTAGAATTTTCTAGAATTTTTAAATGATTTTTAAAGCTTAAAATATCAATTTGCAATTTTCTAAAATGTTTTAATTGAGTTTTGCAATTAATTAGATTGTTTAAATATCGGTTTGCAATTTCTCAATTGTTATGTGCAAATTTTATTTGCACATAAACAGTGCGGGATGGGTTATGCAAATTTGATTTTTGCATCTAGACGCTGGAAGGACCTATCCGTAATTTCCTAAACTCTAGGGGGTTTTTTGCTAAAACTTAAACCTAACCCTAATCGACCATCGCCTCTGCGTGTCGTCGTCTCCGGCGATCCGCGCCGTAACCCTAACCCTAATCCTAATCCGACCCCTAATTCGACCGACCTACTGTCCTATAAAACTACCCCGACCCCCGAAACCCTAACTCTACTTCGTTTAAACCCCCACGACCACCGTTTCCTCTACTTCCCACCCGCCGTAACCCTAACTCCGGCCACCCCACAGTGCCACCTCCCTAGCTACCTTCACCATCCACAACCACCACCGACGTGTTCGCCCCGACAAGTGGAGTCCAGCGCCACCAAGGCGCCACCGCCATGACGTCTCCTCCGCCCAGTCACCGCCTCGAAAGCCCGCTCGACTTGGACACGTACGTGTCTTTTTGGCCCCTGTGTCCTATTGTGTCTCGATTTCACATATACGACATGCCAACACACGACGACTCTATTGGTGAGTGTGGACACGGCAAACTCGTGTCGAGCGTGTCATAATCGACCCAGACACTTAGACTCCTGTGTCCCTAACTGTCAGGACACAGGATTGTTATTACATTTTTTTTATATATTAAATACTTAAACCTAAATAAATTAAACAAAAGCCTAATCCTAACAACAGAGCCGAGTGGCCCACTGGTCAGCGCGCGAGTTTAACCCCCCCCCCCCCCCCCCCCGCGCGCGCTTAGTGGCCCGAGTTCGAGCCCCCCCTTTCTGTGCTGTTGTTTCTTTTTCTTTTCCTTTTCCTTTTTCTTTTTGTTTTATTATTTATATATATATATATATATATATATATATATATGTATACATGTATTTGTGTATATATATATATGTATTATTATGTATACTATATTATATATATATAAATTTTTATAATTAACAAGGATCATTTTGGTACTTTATTTTATGTAAAATTAAGCTTTTTGTCTACCTCAAAAATTGTTGGAACACAATGTTCATTTGCTTTATTTATTGAATAATTACGACTTACAACTTTTTGTGTTATTTTGAGTTATAGCCGTATTGAACCTCACCCCTCACTAGTGCAAAGACCCTAGAAAGTTAGTTAAAGTAGTGTGTCACCCCACTTTGGTCTCCTATGCTAAAGTCATCATTTTGGCTAGGTGCCCAGTCACAAGTTGTGTTGCACCAATTAGTGTCTTAGTATTTTAGCTTAGTGCAAAAACTAAGTTTATGTATTTATTTCTACAGTGACGAGTTACCAGACATCTATAGCACTTTTATCGCAGCTTGCTTTGCTAGAGGCAAGTACTTTCTACGAACTTTACATACTGTTATAACAATAAACTGTGATTTACCAACCATGTTAAATGCTGATCCTTGGGATAGCAAGTTAGAACTTTACATGTTGTATTACTTTTAGTCTCTACCATGTTTAGACAGTATCTCATATCTCTCACATGTTTAAATAACGGGTTAAGGGAAAACTGTTAGTATTGTACGTGAACATGACCCCCTTCTCCGTATGTATTTACCGCGCTCGGTGACATTCTATATGTGACCTTGCCGTATGTTCTGATCCCGCGTTTGTGTATGGATATACACCGATGCCGTTCGTGCACGTATGTGCATGCCAGAAAAACTTGATATGTGCCGCTGTACATCCTATTCACCTATTGACCGATTCACGTACATGCTACGGTTTTAAACTTTTAAACTATATGTTGTCATTTCTAAAAAGAACCAATTAAACCATGATATGCCATGATTCCAGTTTATTACATTCTTGTTCATGCTTAGTATATTTAGTTTTCTAGAATCAGTACTTGCTCCCGTCCTGACAGGATAACGTTGTAGGTGTCCTTACTGAGGAGGAGTTACTCTGCGACTCATATTATGGAGATATTGCCGAGGACCCGGCTTTGCTTTACGAGGATGTACCTGCGGGAAAACTCGCCTAGTTTGCGTAGTCACTTGGGATACTTAGTGTAGTCATGTATTAGACTACGTATTTTGTAACTGGACATGTATCCAGTTTTACATTTCAGACTTGTACTTTGGACATTTTACTATATGAGACGACTTTTGTGTTTGGAGCATTTATGACTTTTATTCACTAATAGAACTGTTAGCACATTTAGTCTTATCCTGTTGTCTTTAGAACAGCTTACTACGTTTTATCTCAAGCGTAGGCTGGGCATGACTCGGCCCGGCCCAACAATTTAGGTAGCGGGTCGTGACAAGTACTAACAATCTCATCTGATGGTGGACCATAATCACTGCTCTCCCCCTCCCTGCTGCAAATCTAATTGAAGCTTCCAAACCATTGTCATCTACTGTTTTGGGCTTCATTTTGGGTCTGCATGTCCTACTTTTTTTCATCTTTCCAGCTTCAACATCCTGCAATACTCCATCTTCATTAACTTGGCTAGTCTCTATTAAAACTTCCTGCAAGTCCTCATATATCCCCCTCCATTTCATCATATTCTGAATTAACTAGATGACCCTCAGGTACAGTTATTTTGATACCTTCTTCAACTGCCTCATCTACAACATTAGCTTCCTCTTCTTCAGGCTCCTCTTCTTCATGTTGGTATGTGGCAGCAACATCAGCTGCATCTTCAGCATGTGAGTATGTGATTCTTCATATGGGTCTCCATGTGGGTATGTGTGTCACGACCCGCATCCGCTTTTTCGGATACGAGACGTGTCCAAGCCAGCCTACGCCACAGAGTCGACGGTAGAACGCTGTCAGCCCACAAGAAATAAATGCTCAAATATCACAATTGCTGCTCATTCACAATTCTGAATTTTATTACAACATTTACAATTAAAGAAAATACAAGCTTTTACATATAATGAATTTGATACAATTGCTTTCTATTTCTAGGTTGACCTCAGCATACCCAAGCCTTCCCAATGCTAAGAGTGATCGCGGCTAAACCTGAAAAATGTTGGTTATCCAGTCAGGATTGGAACAAGTACACAAACCGACGATAATGCAAAACACAATAGAATTAACAAGACATGAAAATAGCATATGAGATATGAAAGCTGTAAGAAAACTGATGACATAGCACGATAGAGGAGTAAACAAGGAAAAACAAATAAAAGACATCTATCTAGGTGGTATGAAATATCTGCTTCGACATGTGAACGGCTAGGGGGTAAATCCGGCACACTGCACGTGTCGTGCGCAGCGGCTATTATTCAAGAATAGACTCATGGGATAGTTCTGGGTAGTTCACATGTCTACTTAGATATTTCCCCTCCCGACTACTCCGTGTGACGAACGTGTCAACAAGCAGCAAGATATATGTATAGACATGAAATGAAAACACTATTATGAATCGAAAAGCAATCAGAAAGTGCACTTGCCTGAGGTCCTTAGCTGGAGAAACCAATACTATACCACACGATGAGCCACAATCAATCAACACATGCAGAAGTCTCCGGATGCTGAAATAAATAGTACCAACGTTCTCAGAATAGTCAAATTAGCTAGGATTGCCTGTCCTAAAGTCCAATTCTGGACACAGGGGCAAAACGGTAATTTTGGGCAAAAACGATGTCCGCCGTTGGACTCGCTTTGCACCGAAAAGTGTGTCAAAGTCTATGGTCTCTAAAGTCGTCAAACTACATGTCTACAGGTCCGATTTTTCGATACGAACCCAACCGTATGTCCAGGGTTGGATTCCGACGGGCCGTGCACAAAATCGCCCGTTGAGTCGGACTGCGGGGCCCGCAAAACGACGTCCGATTCAACTGCCTCAGAATTGGACCAAACTTGGCATGCAGGACCAGAAAAATATCACGGTCCTGTTGGCGTAAGTTTTATCTCGACTTGGTGGATGTACACGAAGTGATTGAGGTTTCACTGAAAATGTGCAACTAAAAATATCTAAAGAGAAAAGATTCTCTCTCTTATACTCCAAAGATTATTTCCTAAGGGCTTTTATGCAAATTGCGCATCTATGGTAAAGGCTAATCAATAGAGCTACAGGGAGCCTCTCTGATACTTTAGCTATGAATTATTATTATAGGAATTCTATATTTAAGGGAAGAAAAGGTCTTTTATGCAAATTTGCCATCACTTTAGGTCTCTGAAAGTCCTTATGCATGTGAACCGTGCATAACAAATCATTACTCCATGTGACAATGCTAAAAAAAAGTCAAAGAGAAAAAGAAAGTTTGTTCTACTATTTATTATTTATTATGTTATGATACTAAATTGTTAACAGTGCTCAAATCCACGTTGACTGTCTACGTGAACAGTAAATTCGAGAGTCTATTTTTCTCCTCTATCTATTTCTTCTTTCTTAATTACTACATTGTAGGAATTAAAGGAAATGAAATTGAAGCTGCTGCTTCACCTATTAAATCGAACAATGGGGTTTTATAAGCAGGGGGTTTTGTTGACCACCGCCAACAACCACCAAATCGAAAGGAGGGGAAAAGGAAGCTGCTAGTTCCTTCACTCTCGTCCCCAGTTAATTTCGAGAGAGCAAGAGACAGAGGGTCGAGAGAGAAAGGGGAGGGGATCTCACCGAAAGGGGAGCCGCGGCAGGCGCTGACGTGGAGTGGCGGCGCTGCAGATCTGGCTGGCCGGAGGCAGCGCCGGGTCAGGTGGAGGGGCGCTGGTCCAGGCGCTAGAGGGACGCCGCGGCAGAGCTCGCCATGATAGTCCTGGAGGATAGATCCAAAAGAGCGGACGCTTGAGGACGGCGGCGCTCGCAGGGTGGTCGACGCCGGGCGGCGGACGGGTGTTGGAAGAATTGGAGTCGGCCGGGGACACATATGAGGGTCTATCTCTTACTTCTTCTCCTTGTGTAATGGTGGTGGTGGTGTTTGGCTTGTCTGGTGGGTTCGGTGATGAATATTTTTGCTTGTGGTGGCTGTGGTGTTCGTGGGGAAGGTGGCGGCGTGTCGAGTTTAGTCTAGGGTTTATGAGGTTTTTTCGATACTTTGTTTTCTCACGCGTATATAAGCAGGGTCGGGGAGGGAATCCCGCTCGGGCTGGGGTCTGGTCGACTTGGGCTTGCTGCTGGTATATTGGGGTCTAGGCTGCTCTCTTTGTTTGGATTTACACGCGACCCACTAAATAATATATATATATATATCTAATTAACACAAATCCGAACTTGTGAGAATTAATAAGTGGGATTCCAACTCACATAATTTGCCCTCAGGTCTCAGTGCTTTTGGGCAATCATATAGAAAATGTTGGATTTGATGACATGGATGGGTGGATGGATGGTTAATGGTGGGAGCATGCATCAAAAAGCTCAAAAATAACTAAATAAATAATAAACATGCAAGCCTCTCCTAGTTCACAAGCTGTCTATACTTGGGCACAATTACTCCGATTGTGGGAAAATAACAAAATAAATTAACAAAATAGAAAATACTGTATAATGACCACAAATTTGTGAGTTATATAATAAAATACATGTTTGTGCTCAATCAAATCAAAGCAACTTAAAAATAGACGTTGTAATTTTAACACAGTCATCATTTCATATTTCTACAAAATGAATTTATTCGGCCAGCCAGAAATTCATACAATATTCTAACGCTATTTAATTTTAATAAGAATCTAAAATCACCATTAAAATAAAATAAGAAAAATAAAAATATTTTCAAAATTTTCGGGAAGGGGAGCTACAAATCTACCCACCTTAAAAATAATTTCGTCCTCGAAATTTTTAATTCGTAACTATTCTTAAAATTCCAAAAGAAGGTCCACCTTAATCCGAATCTCCTCAATTTAATCACTCAAATATTTTATACCCTTTTCTAGCCGTTTCATAATTCCGAATACTTGAAAGCTTCTACCCACATTTGGTCACACTACTCTATCAAACTAAAAAAAATCTTAAAGTGTTCTAACTGGTTGCTAACAATCCTACCAACAATTATCTGGGCATATGGTATCTAAACTCCTCTCGTATATATCAAGCAACCCCAAAATTTAACAAGCAATAATTTATACAGGTAGCTGGAAAATATTGCTAAATTCTAGTAAGCATGGCCATTCGTCGCTCCAAAATAGAAAGGGCAGGAAGATAAGGAAGATTAATCGAAAGCAAAAATAAAGTTTCAAGAGCGGTAGAGTATCCAATGATACCACTAAAGATGTTTACGAACCATTGACTCATTTGCTAGACTGGGTTACTCTGGTCTAGTCAATTGCTAAATTGAAAAATCCTTCGTATCTTGGAGGGTCACTCAATCCGTGCAATACGAAAATTCTGTTCCCGAGATTCTAGGCAAGGTTCCAAAATAGAACGAAATTTGAGAAATCAAGGTTGTGGTCTTAATGGGTTCTCTATTTGGACATCAGTTGTTGATTGGATGAACATTAGGTTTCAATCTATATGGATTGGACAAGATCCTAATGATAAAACTCTTTCTACTAGATTAGGGTATCCTAGAATAGGTTTCTATCCAATGTTTGAGCTAGTTGGCGGTTAGCTAGGTTCATGAAGCCCAAAAATGCACCTTCCGAGATTTTTATATTTAAGTAGCACAAGGGGCTCCTATCAAGTGGCACACTAGTGGCATGTGTATAATGGACTTCGAGTAGATCATAACCATATATTGGGTCGGAGGAATGGGGTCGCGGTTAAGGCTCTAATGGAGGTGGAAAAGTATACCGGTACCATGGTAAAGGTTATAACTAGTCCTTTTAACCTGAAAGTCGTACCCCAAAAAATAGAGTACAAGGGGACGGGTTTGAGTGAGACATGATATACCTAGATGAAGGTGGACTCGTCTAGATCTTACATGTAAAGTTTGTTGGAAGATAACAGTTGGTTTCGTGCTCCGAATATTAATGACACAGCCGGAGACACAAAATGATCTACATGGAAAGTGGGACTCCATAGGGCACTAGTTATCATCTTAATGGAAATCATTCTGATCAATCGGTAATCTTCGTGTATCCCAAAATTTTAGGAAGCTTACAGTCTACCCACCTTAGAGGCTAGGATATGGTAGCAAGGTTCCTGTCACTGGGCTGGCCGATGGTAGCTACACTTGCATATACAACTATCATAGTCATGGGGATACTCTGTGTCTATCTATCAATTACGAGTTTTCGTCTTTCCAATCCGCGAAAGACAAAAACAATAAAGAGTTCAAGAGATGTGTCACTGAACACAATTACATGATTCAAGGGCGAATGCCTATTTCAAGAGGAATTGTCAAGGCAGTCGTGGATGAGCTCCTAGAGACATTTATATCTCAATCCACGTAGGATAATTAAATAAAAAAGCGAACCAAATGCATCATGGTTGATCAGACCGTAATACTCTAATTCTGATTAGACAATATGTTAGCGGGCGTCCCCAATAAACATATGTCTTGAATCAAGCTCGATAAGAGAGTAAGCTTGCAAAACTAGGCTGTAATAGCAGCGTTGGTCAAGGTAGTCAAAATATGAATAGGCGAAATTTTTGGAAAGAATGCACAATAGTTCGAGTTTTGAGAAGGTCAAATCCTTACCTGGTGTTCTTGTTTATACAGTCTTCCTACAATCTTACTATTCCTAAAGTCTTGGTCAACTATAACATAGTTTTAGCAATGTTCTATAACCTATGATCCTCAAAATGGTTTCATTTCTATGGGTTGTGCCTCGCCAGTGCGCTGTTGGCTGGCCATTGCAGTCGTAAAATTTATTCCAACTATTTTTTCTAAGACCTCAAGGGTATCTAAAGGTCAAATCTGATTGACTATGATAGATAGTGTAATATCTGCTTATAAGTCTCATTCCTTAAGGTAAAAGGCTGGTCGAAAAGAAATATCTGAAGACAAATAAAATAAGAACATCCTAATCTTGATTTCATAAATATTTCCAATGGTTAAGGGGAAAACTTTAAACCAATCCTACATCGAGATTTGTATATGAGAAGCAGAATCAAAAATTATAACCTAGTTACTTACAGCAAAATAGAATTTAAAACATGCAATTCTAACTGATTACAAAAATTATCTACAAAGAGCAAAAGAAAACTGAACAGGTTATCAAGATTATAGCCTTAATTTTAGGGAAAGCCTAACTAGCCAAGTGAGTAGTATACCCACGTTGGATCATGTCACCATATCAAGGGTAATAGTGTACCTATAGGGATCTAGCAAGTTATCTAATTGCATGGCCTAATTAATAACCTTAACTACCCAACGGTCAATTTAAACAAGGGACTCCTAGTCCTAGTCATTCTCTTAAATTATTTTAATCCTAATTATGAATGAGCATTTCCTGGGAGCAGGCTCGCAATAGTACGACTAGCGTACCATCACGAGTTCGTAATCTTTTGCGAAAACAGACCTGCATGGGCCACCACAAAAACTTGTCACGACCCGCATCCGCTTTTTCGGATATGAGACGTGTCCAAGCCAGCCTACGCCACAGAGTCGGCGGTAGAACGCTGTCAGCCCGCAAGAAATAAATGCTCAAATATCACAATTGCTGCTCATTCACAATTCTGAATTTTATTACAACATTTACAATTAAAGAAAATACAAGCTTTTACATATAATAAATTTGATACAATTGCTTTCTATTTCTAGGTTGACCTCAGCATACCCAAGCCTTCCCAATGCTAAGAGTGATCGCGGCTAAACCTGAAAAATGTTGATTATCCAGTCAGGATTGGAACAAGTACATAAATCGACGATAATGCAAAACACAATAGAATTAACAAGACATGAAAATAGCATATGAGATATGAAAGCTGTAAGAAAACTGATGACATAGCACGATAGAGGAGTAAACAAGGAAAAACTAATAAAAGACATCTATCTAGGTGGTATGAAATATCTGCTTCGACATGTGAACGGCTATGGGATAAATTCGGCACACTGCACGTGTCGTGCGCAGCGACTATTATTCAAGAATAGACTCATGGGATAGTTCTGGGTAGTTCACATGTCTACTTAGATATTTCCCCTTCCGACTACTCCGTGTGACGAACATGTCAACAAGCAGCAAGATATATGTATAGACATGAAATGAAAACACTACTATGAATCGAAAAGCAATCAGAAAGTGCACTTGCCTGAGGTCCTTAGCTGGAGAAACCAATACTATACCACACGATGAGCCACAATCAATCAACACATGCAGAAGTCTCCGGATGCTAAAATAAATAGTACCAACGTTCTCAGAATAGTCAAATTAGCTAGGATTGCCTGTCCTTAAGTCCAATTCTGGACACAGGAGAAAAACGGTAATTTCGGGCAAAAACGATGTCCGCCGTTGGACTCGCTTTGCACCGAAAAGTGCGTCAAAGTCTATAGTCTCTAAAGTCATCAAACTACATGTCTACAGGTCCGGTTTTCCGATACGAACCCAACCGTATGTCCAGGGTTGGATTCCGGCGGGCCGTGCACAAAATCGCCCGTTGAGTCGGACTGCGGGGCCCACAAAACGACGTCCGATTCAACTGTCTCAGAATTGGACTAAACTTGGCATGCAGGACCAGAAAAATATCACGGTCCTGTTGGCGTAAGTTTTATCTCGACTTGGTGAACGTACACGAAGTGATTGAGGTTTCACTGAAAATGTGCAACTAAAAATATCTAAAGAGAAAAGATTCTCTCTCTTATACTCCAAAGATTATTTCCTAAGGGCTTTTATGCAAATTGCGCATCTATGGTAAAGGCTAATCAATAGAGCTACAGGGAGCCTCTCTGATACTTTAGCTATGAATTATTATTATAGGAATTCTATATTTAAGGGAAGAAAAGGTCTTTTATGCAAATTTGCCATCACTTTAGGTCTCTGAAAGTCCTTATGCATGTGAACCGTGCATAACAAATCATTACTCCATGTGACAATGCTAAAAAAAGTCAAAGAGAAAAAGAAAGTTTGTTCTACTATTTATTATTTATTATGTTATGATACTAAATTGTTAACAGTGCTCAAATCCACGTTGACTGTCTACGTGAACAGTAAATTCGAGAGTCTATTTTTCTCCTCTATCTATTTCTTCTTTCTTAATTACTACATTGTAGGAATTAAAGAAAATGAAATTGAAGCTGCTGCTTCACCTATTAAATCGAACAATGGGGTTTTATAAGCAGGGGGTTTTGTTGACCACCGCCAACAACCACCAAATCGAAAGGAGGGGAAAAGGAAGCTGCTAGTTCCTTCACTCTCGTCCCCAGTTAATTTCGAGAGAGCAAGAGACAGAGGGTCAAGAGAGAAAGGGGAGGGGATCTCACCGAAAGGGGAGCCGCGGCAGGCGCTGACGTGGAGTGGCGGCGCTGCAGATCTGGCTGGCCGGAGGCAGCGCCGGGTCAGGCGGAGGGGCGCTGGTCCAGGCGCTAGAGGGACGCCGCGGCAGAGCTCGCCATGATAGTCCTGGAGGATAGATCCAAAAGAGCGGACGCTTGAGGACGGCGGCGCTCGCAGGGTGGTCGACGCCGGGCGGCGGACGGGTGTTGGAAGAATTGGAGTCGGCCGGGGACACATATGAGGGTCTATCTCTTACTTCTTCTCCTTGTGTAATGGTGGTGGTGGTGTTTGGCTTGTCTGGTGGGTTCGGTGATGAATATTTTTGCTTGTGGTGGCTGTGGTGTTCGTGGGGAAGGTGGCGGCGTGTCGAGTTTAGTCTAGGGTTTATGAGGTTTTTTCGATACTTTGTTTTCTCACGCGTATATAAGCAGGGTCGGGGAGGGAATCCCGCTCGGGCTGGGGTCTGGTCGACTTGGGCTTGCTGCTGGTATATTGGGGTCTAGGCTGCTCTCTTTGTTTGGATTTACACGCGACCCACTAAATAATATATATATATCTAATTAACACAAATTCGAACTTGTGAGAATTAATAAGTGGGATTCCAACTCACATAATTTGCCCTCAGGTCTCAGTGCTTTTGGGCAATCATATAGAAAATGTTGGATTTGATGACATGGATGGGCGGATGGATGGTTAATGGTGGGAGCATGCATCAAAAAGCTCAAAAATAACTAAATAAATAATAAACATGCAAGCCTCTCCTAGTTCACAAGCTGTCTATACTTGGGCACAATTACTCCGATTGTGGGAAAATAACAAAATAAATTAACAAAATAGAAAGTACTGTATAATGACCACAAATTTGTGAGTTATACAATAAAATACATGTTCGTGCTCAATCAAATCAAAGCAACTTAAAAATAGACGTTGTAATTTTAACACAGTCATCATTTCATATTTCTACAAAATGAATTTATTCGGCCAGCCAGAAATTCATACAATATTCTAACGCTATTTAATTTTAATAATAATCTAAAATCACCATTAAAATAAAATAAGAAAAATAAAAATATTTTCAAAATTTTCGGGAAGGGGAGCTACAATGTGGCACCAACATCCCTTTTCTTCATCTCTAGATTTCCAGAACCCATATCAGAGTCAGAACTATTTCCACCAACAACTGTAATGACCCGCTCTGCCCTAGCGGAACGCCGATTCAAACGGCAAGTGCAATGACTCGAACGAGCCGTCGACCCGAAGAGTTGGCATCAACCTGATGAAGAATCGATGCAAGGCTTACATTGGCCCGTCAAGAGGAGTCCAGACTTAGACTTTCAAAGGCGCGCTCGGAGTATCGCTCGGCCGATATGAACATCGCTACGGTGGGTGGCTCCGATGAACCCGTCTTTGCTTAGCCTAGACACATAACAATACGGACATTGATGTTAGAATCGCTAGACGATAACACCGTGCATGCTAATAAATGACTCAACGCACCTAGCTAAGGAAATAATCCCATCTTGTATGCTTGTATAGAATATGGAAAAGAACATAGAAATGTGAGAACTCTCGTACCATACTCCGCGCTCGTGCTAAGGCACGGGCTTACATTTCTAGTTCCCTATGCGTTCAACAATGAATGGTTTACAACAATGAAACGAAAGACTATCGACATAGTCGTTCCGAGTAGAGTATAGTAATATTAAAAGACTATGGGACCGATGGGTCGCCAAGGCGACTCTCGTACGGGAAGTTGCATAATGTATGAATGAACGAAAGAACGAATGAATGAATGAATAAGAGAATGTGTGAACATGTGAATGAATCAATGAATGAACGAACAAGTGAATGAAAGAAAAGAAGGAATGAATAAAAGATAAGAAAGAAAGGAATGGTTAGCGACAGGTATGACGGGCACGTGCAACGGGGCTCGCTACCCGCGCTGCACGGACGCCAACCTGGCCGATAACGCATTATGGCTAAGGGTTAGCTTACGGCTCGGAGACAGCCGTTAAGTTAAAATGACAAACAATACGAAATGGTCATGGACAATCGGCACGGGCGAGGGAGGGAATACCGTGGCCGTGAAGAAGAAGGGATTCTGCGGCATGATCAAAGGAAGGATCGTGGCCGGCCTAGGCAGAATCAAAGGGGCTTACGGGCTCACGTGGGTGCGGGCTTGGCAACCCAGGAGACGTAAGTGCGGGATATTTCAAAAGACTATCAGGGTGCTCCAGCCGCACGCTATGATAGGTGAGAAATTACCAAGGATAGAATATGTCCAAAATGGCTTGTGATGCCAGCGACCGATGCATATAGATTAAGTGGACTTTGCTGGTGGCAATCCACGTGCAAGTCCTTGCATTGAAACAAAGTAGTCTAAGTTAACTAAATGAAGTGCCTTCTGAACAGGCTTGAAGTGTAACACACCAAAGGATAAAGAGTACTTCGTGAAATCGAGTTAGAAAACACTCCTACGTCGCGCTAGGACCTGAGGCAAGGACACGCCCTTGGCATTGAAAGTTTATATGAATTGTTGACTAACTTGGTTTACTTTGGACAGGGAAGGCAGGACGGTAAGTATGGGTAAGTCGTGCATGTATTTCCATGCGACACTTGAAATCGGTAATACGAGATAAGTTATGAAATATGTCATGAAACTGATCCTAAGGCAAGATTAGAAAGACAATGAATGATAGACGGTGCACAGAAGTAAATAGAACGTGTTTGGTAATGATAGCATTGTGGGCGAGCTAGCCTCCCCACCAGTGCATAACAATGTACTGATAACCCTACAGTTTGCTTGCAGGATGCAGGAGATGTCGTCGGTACGGAGCTTCCCTCGAACGTGCTAAGGCGCGGAGCTAACTCTGGGGCCTTGGAGCGTTGCAAGGAGCTGAAGCACCATATACGGGACATAATGTATCGGAACATCGCCATGAATCATTCCATCTTGTAAGCCACTTGGCACGCCTTTTATGTTTCAGAGAGAGAGAGCTTGAGCGATTTGTAATCTCGGCCTAGTGCCGCTTGTAAACTTCTTGAATGTCAATAAAGAGTTTGAATTCGTTTCAATTTGTGTTCAATTACTTTCCGCTGCAAATGGGGACACTCTGTGCGACTCTGTGGCCTAGCTCAAATCGGCCGTTTCTGGGATTAGCCTTGTACGGGCGCAACCTAGGCCCGTGCGGCATCACGCCTTAGCGAGGACGATCGCTCCGGCGGGAGCGGGGCATGACAGATTGGTATCAGAGCACGGCTTTACGTCCTTGGACTTTATTTCGATTCTCACAGTTTTGAAAGCTCGTTGGAAATAAAGAAGTGTACGCTCTCTCTCGTTGTGCCTTGGGATGTTCCATACAATAAGTCTAATACTTTCAAAAGCTCGTACAAGTTCTCGATTGAACGGGATCGATAGACGAAGGCCTTTGTGCCAAACTACGACGGAGTTGAGTCGGAAGAAACCAAAATGCTAAAAGTTTGCAAACGCAGTGCATGCTCGAATAACCTTACGCTGACAAGTAGAGAACGAGTACACGAGATCGGAGTATAGTTCGAACGGGATGGTTATGCACGCAGCCTTTTGGCTAAGTTGTGCCGAGTATCGTGCACCTAGACCTTCTAGTGGAAACGAGTTTGCGAACGAGACCGACTATCGCTCGGACGAGAATAAGTGAGGCTTAGAATGTATGTCGATAGAGACGCTACTTGACCAACGCTAAGACGAGCACGGGAGATGGTTCTTTGACTTTGAGGAATGGACGAACGCGCGATTGAACACATCGATTGGGAATCGAATGATCTTTTGAGGATTTGTAGAATGACTTGACTCCGAGTGGTGTATGTGATAGGTTCGAAGAAGAATAAGAGTGAGTGTCAACGACTAATCAAGTGGCTCGAACCCTGAGTGGTGTATGGACGTTATAGAAATTGTTCGAGCGAGACTAAAGGATTTGCGGATAGAACGAGTATGTCGGCAAGCGATGATATCGCACAAAGCCTTAGAACGAGTAACGCTTAGTTGGTTTTGACTTCGATAGTCTCAAACGAGATATCGTTCGAACGAATTAAGAATGCGTAGTTCGAATTACGAAACGATTGAATAGAGAGTCGGAACGATGAAACGAATGGAGGTCTTGGTCGAGGAAACGTAGTGAATCGTACATGCAATTTTCGATTTAGCCGAAGGGATTAAAACTTGAGTTAAGGTGAAATACCCATAGACGAGATCGAAGATAGCACGATTAGAAGATAACGTGCATAGGAAATGTTGATTTGGAGATACGAGAATGACTAAGGATTTGGAATGGATGTTGCTCAAAGAAGAGTTAGCATGAGACAATGCGAATTGAGGAATTAAGTTGCACGACTCAGAATTCGTTGCAAAAGGAAGATCGTCAGGTTATGTACATCATCGATGGTATTGAGGCGTATCAAAGATCGATGTACGATAACTCGGGGGTACTCTGATTCGATGAATGATGATCGTGTTAGAAGTTATTATTTCAAGGGATGCTATGTTGGAGATCTTGATAGGAATGAATGTTTGGATGAAAAAGGGAAGTGACTTGATGGTTCTGTGATAACCACAACGACAACAATCTTGTCTTGTACGAGCGCAACTCCAGCCTCGCACATGCGTCACGTCAGATTTGGGACGATCATTCCGCGTGAGCGTTGGCATGGTGATTCGTGTCCAGCAGGAATGATCGAACTCAGAATATCATGACATGGCAATTTTGATTGCTTCGACTTGTGGTTTGAAGCGATGATAAATTCGAGGATTGTTAGGACTTGCGATTGAAGAATAAGAAAAACTTGAGGATTGAGTAGACCCAATCCGCGTATCGAAAATGAATAAGTCTAGACTCAACGCAAGAGTTACGTCCTGATGAGGACGATTATTCTGCGGGAATGTTGACATGGTGATTCATGTCCGTCGTGGATAATCAGACTTGCGTGAGATCGGGGCGCGATATATTGCAAGACTAGACGACCTTGTGATCGACTACGTGAATTGGATATGATGGATATGTGGGTTGTATCAGACATACTTGAAGAGATAGACTACGATAATTGTTATTGCAGACGCACGATATTGACATGTCAAGGATTTGATTGAGGACAACCTATCGTAGGATGACTTTCCTAAACGAGGTCGAACTTGGAGCGGAGAATGTGTTGATGCGAATAGGGTGAACGCTGCTTGATGTTTAGAAATTTGAGCGAAACAAACTTAGGTAGAAACTCCCGTACAAACGAACAAATGGTTTGACCCATAGGATTTGGGGCGAGCTTTGTGCAGCAGCCTTGCACGATAAGCCATGGACTTGACTTGTAACTATGATCCTGTGAGATGACCTAGCGGATAGGCGGACGACCCTATGCCGCATGATTGAACCTGTACGATTGACATTACAGTATCGTCTGGACGGACGATAGACTTTAGGCAGTAAGACTTAGAGTAGGACGGGGAACATGGAGTGTGCGTGAACGACGACGAAATTGTCCCCAAACAAAGCGAATGATAGGAATGGATGATGCGCAAGTAAAGTTGGGATAACGAATTGAATCATTGATAGGAAGACGTACTCGATGATAGTGCAATACTTGGTCTTGAATCGGATCGTCTCGAGGATTAAGATAAACGATAGTGAGATGCACGCGAGTTCGGTTTTAAATCGAACTTAGTGAAACGATCGGCAAATCAAAACTATCACGAGTAGCTTGTCAGTATCGTCTGGACGGACGATAGACTTTAGGCAGCAAGACTTAGAGTAGGACGGGGAATAGGGAGTGTGCGTGAACGACGACGAGATTGGCCCCAAACAAAGCGAATGATAGGAATGGATGATGCGCAAGTAAAGTTGGGATAACGAATTGAATCATTGATAGGAAGACGTACTCGATGATAGTGCAATACTTGGTCTTGAATCGGATCGTCTCGAGGATCAAGATAAACGATAGTGAGATGCACGCGAGTTCGGTTTTAAATCGAAGTTAGTGAAACGATCGGCAAATCAAAACTATTACGAGTAGCTTGTCCGACTTCGCTAATCGCTAAGCTTGGTTGAAATATACGTATTCGGGAGATGTCTTGAATATGTGTACAGTCCCCACTCAGCGATATGATGGACTCAAATGCAGCTGCAAGTGGGTGTTGAGATATGCATGAACAAATAAATAAATGAATGGACAGTCGTTCAATAAAATTCACCAAACGCATGCAACATAAAACTTGGAAGGATAACAGAGCATAGTTCGATGCCATCGAACGATAGAGTCATTCGATAGAATTGTCTAAGAAATACGACGACACGTGTTAAGGAATGGTAGGATGACCTGCACTCAGGAAGTCTCGAGGACGAGACTTGTTTTAAGTGGTGTATTATGTAATGACCCGCTCCGCCCTAGTGGAACGCCGATTCAAACGGCAAGTGCAACGACTCGAACGAGCCGTCGACCCGAAGAGTTGGCATCGACCTGATGAAGAATCGATGCAAGGCTTACATTGGCCCGTCAAGAGGAGTCCAGACTTAGACTTTCAAAGGCGCGCTCGGAGTATCGCCCGGCCGATGAGAACATCGCTAAGGTGGGTGGCTCCGATGAACCCGTCTTTGCTTAGCCTAGACACATAACAATAAGAACACTAATACTAGAATCGCTAGGCGATAACACCGTACATGCTAATAAATGACGCAACGCACCTAGCTAAGGGAATAATTCTATCTTGTATGCTTGTATAGAATATTGAAAAGAACATGGAAAATGTGAGAACTCTCGTACCGCACTCCGCGCTCGTGCTAAGGCACGAGCTTACATTTCGAGTTCTCTATACGTTCAACAATGAAACAATGAATGGTTTACAACAATGAAACGGAAGACTATCGACATAGTCGTTCCGAGTAGAGTATAGCAACATTGAAAGACTATGGGACCGATGGATCACCAAGGCGACTCCCGTACGGGGAGTTGCATAATGTATGAATGAACGAAAGAACGAATGAATGAATGAATAAGAGAATGAGTGAACATGTGAATGAATCAATGAATGAACGAACAAGTGAATGAAAGAAAAGAAGGAATGAATAAAAGATAAGAAAGAAAGGAATGGTTAGCGACAGGTATGACGGGCACGTGCAACGGGGCTCGCTACCCGCGCTGCACGGACGCCAACCTGGTCGATAACGCATTATGGCTAAGGGTTAGCCTACGGCTCGGAGACAGCCGTTAAGTTAAAATGACAAACAATACGAAATGGTCGTGGACAATCGGCACGGGCGAGGGGGGAATACCGTGGCCGTGAAGAAGAAGGGATTCTGCGGCATGATCAAAGGGAGGATCGTGGCCGGCCTAGGCGGAATCAAAGGGGCTTACGGGCTCACGTGGGTGCGGGCTTGGCCACCCAGGAGACGTAAGTACAGGTTATTTAAAAAGACTATCAGGGTGCTCCAGCCGCACGCTATGATAGGTGAGAAATTACCAAGGGTGGAATATGTCCAAAATGGCTTATGATGCCAGCGACCGGTGCATATAGATTAAGTGGGCTTTGCTGGTGGCAATCCACGTGCAAGTCCTTGCATTGAAATAAAGTAGTCTAAGTTAACTAAATGAAGTGCCTTCTGAACAGGCTTGAAGTGTAACACACCAAAGGATAAAGAGTACTTCGTGAAATCGAGTTAGAAAACACGCCTACGTCGCGCTAGGACCTGAGGCAAGGACACGCCCTTGGCATTGAAAGTTTATATGAATTGTTGACTAACTTAGTTTACTTTGGACAGGAAAGGCCGGACGGTAAGTATGGGTAAGTCGTGCATGTATTTCCATACGACACTTGAAATCGGTAACACGAGATAAGTTATGAAATATGCCATGAAACTGATCCTAAGGCAAGATTAGAAAGACAATAAATGATAGACGGTGCACAAAAGTAAATAGAACGTGTTTGGTAATGATAGTATTGTGGGCGAGCTAGCCTCCCTACCAGTGCATAACAATGTACTGATAACCCCACAGTTTGCTTGCAGGACACAGGAGATGTCGTCGGTGCTTAGCTTCCCTCGAACGTGCTAAGGCGCGGAGCTAACTCTGGGGCCTTGGAGCGTTGCAAGGAGCTGAAGCACCATATACAGGACATAATGTATCGGAACATCGCCATGAATCATTCCATCTTGTAAGCCACTTGGTACGCCTTTTATGTTTCGGAGAGAGAGCTTGAGCGATTTGTAATCTCTGCCTAGCGCCGCTTGTAAACTTCTTGAATGTCAATAAAGAGTTTGAATTCGCTTCAATTTGTGTTCAATTACTTTCCGCTGCAAATGGGGACACTCTGTGCGACTCTGTGGCCTAGCTCAAATCGGCCATTTCTGGGATTAGCCTTGCACGGGCGCAACCTAGGCCCGTGCGGCATCACGCCTTAGCGAGGACGATCGCTCCTGCCGGAGCGGGGCGTGACAACATCAAGTGTCTCTACTTCAGGTAGGTCTGTGACACCAACATCAAAATCAACTGCCACTTCTTCAGGTTGGTCTGTGGCACCAAAATCAACATCAAAATCAACTGCCTCTTCTTCATGTAGGTCTTCATCACTGTCATCATCCACCTCAACTGTCTCATGCTCTGAGTCTGCAAGGTACTCAGTTTCTTTCTCACATTCTTCATCTCCCATATGCATAACATAGACATCTACCTCCCCACCCCCATGATCAATAGCATTATGAGCCATTTCAAGGACACTTGCATCATTGTCAAGTCGTTTTAGACCAGAATTAACTTCTTTACCTGCTTCCTTCCAGTAATACATCATCTTTCCTCTGTATAAGAACTTAACCTACATATGAATTCTAATGAATGACACAGTATCAACCTCAAACCACTTTGAAACAACTTCCCCATCAAAATATTGCAGATTAATTTTAAAACTACCTGTTAGCACAGAATTAAGTGATAAATATCTATGTGATACATGTAGATCAATTACTGTTATAGTAAAATCAAATATTCATGTCTATATAATTATGTGATATAGTGCAAATTACTATATCAGTTAAACCCCAAATCAAATATCTACAAATTCAAACCCAAAATCAAATATCTACAAATTCAATTACAAAATTTACTTCGTGCTCAGAACCCTAAATTTAACAAAAGAACCCTAATTCAAGGGTGGCAAGAACCCTAAATTCACTTCGTGCTCAGCCTTGGGGTTTAACTGCTCTTCAATTAGGATTTTCGTAATGAAAAGAAAAGTAGAAAAGCCTAAATTGAAGATTTGAAGAAGATGATCCCTAAATTCACTTCGTGCTAATAATAACGGTACCTGCAGAACCCTAAATTCACTTCGTGCTCTTCAATTAGGGTTTTCAAAATGAAATGAAAAAGAATAAAACCCTAAATTGAAGATTCGAAGAAAACAATCGAAGGACGAAGAAGAAGAAGAAGAAGAAGAAGAAGAAGAAGAAGATAGAGAGAGGGGGGAAGAGAGAGGTACCCATCTGCGAGCGGCGCCGTCGCTTCGTGCTCAGCGGATCGTCGTCGCCTCTCCTCGTCTTCAGCAGATCGTCGTCGCCTCTTCTAGCACGTTCGTCCTTGGAAGAGGAAGAGATACAGAGAGAGAGAGAGAGAGAGAGTTGGAGAGAGCAAAAATTGAGCCAATTCCCCGGCCCCACCCCTAATTTTAGTTGAGTGTACACGTGGACTACACACGTGTACACTTAGTTTTGGAGTTGGCTTACCACGTCACATTTCAGTTAGCAACTTGACGGAAAGTTAGTACAGGGACTGTAATACACCTTATTTATAACGTGTGTTACTTTTAAGTAAGAAATAATAAATGAGGTACTTTACTGTTAATAAGGCCTAACTTGGGGGACCACCGAAGCAATTGAGCCTAGCAAGCATGCTTATGGAGAGGAAGAAGCCTTTTGGATTTGGGGTAGGCATACGGTTCCCGGATCCGCCACTCCGACCTGGTCCGAACCGTAAAATATCCAAGCAAGTCCGTTCCTAAAATTTGGAATTTAAACGGGACGAGACGGGTCGTGTGATATTAACGGGGCGGGACGGGTCCTATTTTCAAAATAGACGGAGCCCCGGCCCGACCCGTTTCTAGGGGTATGTATTTTTTTATTATTATCAATTTTTGGAATTTGTTGTTAACTTGTTACTATAGTCTATAGATAATATAACATATTCTTGTTTACTAAACAAATTCTAGAAATTTGGGAAGACATTAGACTTGTTTTGTTTTTATAGATAATAGAACATATGTAAATGTTTACTATTCTAGAATTTTTAAAACTTTTTTTTGGACCCGTTTGGATCCTCGGGTTGGTCCGGTTTGGACCTGTTTCGAACGGGTCGAGTCGGGTCTGATTCCAATATTTTTTGGACCCGTCCCGCCCCGCCAAGTAACGGATCCTGTCCGAATCCGTCAAATTTGTGCCCGACTCGACCCGTGCCCACCCCTATTTTGGATGCTTGTCATATGTCCACTTAAAAATCCCAAGATCTACTAGACTGAAACAAATTAAGATTCCAACACCAAATAGCTTCTATTTGGGGTTTTTTCCCCCAATCAATACCAACTCTTAACATGAAACGTTTTAGCTTTACCAAAAGGTCTCTTCTAGTTAGGACGACTTACTTCAATACACCTACTAATTACTTGTTCTTTAGACAACAATCCACCTATTATCAGTGATGGATGAACAAAATGTTTGATCTAAAGACAAACATTTTGAGGTCTGCTGAAACCTTATTTCCTGTGCCGAGAATTAATATACTTCCCTTTGAGTGGCCAAACGAGGAATAAGCCTGCCGGAGAATTTATAAAGACGTGGTAGCAATCCGACTTCAAGAATGATTGCAAGATTGACACACAAGTGAACCCGGAAGATGCTGGCCGCGGAATGGAACCGAAATAAAAGGTTAGGGTCCGTTTGGATATGTTTTCTGAAATTTTTTCCTGAAAACAGTTTTCTGAGAGTAAGTTATAAAACTGTTTTCTGAATATAAAGATTCTGAGTTTGCGTTTGGTTAGTTTCATTTAGAAAACGGTTTTTTAAAACAAAAAATAAAAATTTTGTTTGGTAAAATATTTTTAGAAAGTTTGTGTCCATATTATTATGTGTCCTATCTAACTGTGTCCAAATTATTTTGTGTCCATATTATTCCTCCGCCGCCACCTCCGGAGCCGAGAGCGAGGAGCAGCCGCCGCAGCCGGGGCAGGAGCTCGACCTAACCCTGGGTCGACGACCAAGCGGGGCCACCGCACCCGAGGCGGGCTCCTCCGCCTCCACTGCACGCGCTCGACCTAACCCTAGGTCGACGACGACATAGTCGTCACCCGAGGCGAGCTCGACCACCCACCGTCGTCGTCCTCGAGCTCGAACTCGAGCACCCACCGTCGTCGTCGTCCTCGAGCTCGAACTCGAGCACCCACCGTCGTCGTCGTCCTGGTCCACCCACCGTCGTCGTCGTCCTCGACCACAAGACTACCCCACTGCCATCGTCGCCAGATCTGGGTCGAGCTCGAGGAGAGGGATGAGCTCCTCGTCGACGAGCCGGAGGAGGCGGAGTAGCACCGCCCAGATCGTCGAGCTCCTCCCTCGGGAAGAGGAAGAAAACATAGAGGACAGTGCCAATGGTTGCTCCTCCCTCGGGAAGAGGAAGAGGAAGAGAACAGAGGACAGTGAGAGAGAGAATGATGAAAGAAAAAATGGGGTGTTGGTGGAGTGGGTCCCGCGAACAGTGCCAATGGTTGTTCTCTTCTCTGAAGAGTGCACTCAGAAAACTACTTTTTGTTGCTCTCCGAAAAGAGTGTTTAAACATTCATTTCGGAAAAAAATTTCTGAATGTCTTTTCCCAAAAACTGCAGCCAAACACCATTTGCATTTACTGTAGCCTTTATGCTCCGAAAACTGCGTTTAAATTTATAACCAAACGCACCCTTAGTCATTTCAAATTGAACCGAAAAATCAACCGCAGAATAGGGGTGAACGTTATTCGGTTTCGGACCGAAAACCGAATCAAACCGAACCGAATAAGAGGTTCAGTTTAAAATAAATTCGGTTCATTTTCGGTTTTGAAAATACTAAATTTTCTTATTCGGTTTCGATTTTAGATTTCGGTCCAGAATCGAAAACCGAATATATATATATATATATATATATATATATATATATATATATATATATATATATATATATATACAAAAAAAATGTGTGGTATATACTAAATATGTCTACGTATATTTAGTTACTATATATTAACAAAAAAAGTGCAGAAAAAACCAAAAAATCGAATAAACCGAACCGATTTAATTCGGTTCGGTTTGATTCGGTTTTGGGTCAGTTCGGTTTCGGTTTTGCTTATTCGGTTTCGGTCCAATTCGATTTTGGATTATTCGGTTCGGTTTTAACCGAATTAACCGAATGTTCACCCCTATCGCAGAATATGTAGCCAAGTTATCTAGAAATAGATGTTGGGAGTGCACGTAAAAAGTGCAAACCACCACAGAAATCTCTGTATCCAAATTATATTAGATGATATCACATTTAAAAATTACATATTAAACTTCACTTTATACTTTTTAAAAAAGTACTTCAATGTCTATAAATATAAATAAAAAGCGGAAGAAGGAGGAGAAGGAGAAGGAAGAAGAATGACCCAGAATGATGTAGTTGCTTAGCCACTTTGGTTAATTTCAAAATGCCACAATCATGATCAACTCCTAGTTGCAAAAGAAAATAATGAGGTCAGAGTTAAAGGGGGGCTAAAAGCATGTAAAGTGAGGAAATCAATGATCTCCATGAATCATGATTCAGCATGGACATCTCATTAACACTCTAATATTTCAACAAAAATATACCCATACTAGTATGTGCAAACATAAAAAGCCAAGGACCAGCTCAGATTTGGTTCAAAATCATGAAATAACATTGTTTGCCTTGTCCCAAGACTCCCAGAAGGTTTAAAGTATCGGCCGATACCGATCTGATACGGCCGATACCGATACGGTTTGTGCAAACATAAATGAAAAGGATCTTACCAGTTATTCCTCTCTATGTTCACGTATTTTTCTCTGCCTTACAGTTCTCCAGATACTGCAGCACTAAGCCGACGGCAAGAAATATGACATCTTTAACTCAAAATTGGCTCCTTTTGATTTAGTCTTATGAGAACAGATATGTACAGCTTATAGCTACCATCTGTTTGAATCCCAAAAATCTACCAGCAGTCACTAACACATTAAAATCTAGATATATACAATAAAGAACTTCCAATTGCACTTACTAGTCTAGATATAGATAAAATTTACCTAGAAAAACAAACCTTCTTTAGAACTCTCTCTTGATTTTCAACTAGATAGTTTCTCTATCAGAATTCGTATTTTGAAACAGTCTAGATAGATAAAACAGTCCTTGGACATTTTTGTTAGCACACTTCAAGTAGTCAATCTGCACCATGGTTTGGTTGACAAACAATCGAGAAGTGTTTGTGAACTTCCTGCGTACGGAGCACCAAGAGATGGATAGGGCTAGGATGGACACTGCTTACCATTCAGTTAGCAGTTTGCTAGAATGAACTTAAAATTGTTCTAACATAAATAAATAAATGACTAGAGCCATTGTGAACCTCCAAAAACCTAATTCAGACTTCTCCCAATGTTGTTGACCAGAGGAAGAACTGGCCTCTACCAGGGCCGGCCCAGAGGATTGGGTTGCCCTAGTCGAAGCTAGATTTGGTTGCCCTTGTCATCGACTCCAAAAAAATTGATGGCGAGTGGGGTTGGCAGCGACATCGAAGTCTCATGGTTTGACGACATCGGGGAGCTCGGATTCCGAGTTTATCTCCTTGAGCTACTAGAGACCTTTCCAGTAGGAACTCAAAACATGAGCGTGGCGGATTGCTAGTTCATCTAACAGAGACGAGTTGGGGTGGACCGTGGAGGCTCTATTAGCAGAGAGGTTGAGACTTGGGGGGTGGGGGGTTGCCCTGACCGGGGGGTTGCCAAAGTCCGATGGCTTGTCAGGCTTACCCTAGGGCCGGCCCTGGCCTCTACATCTAATCTAAGATATTTTCAGGCAGAGAAAAATCATACATATATAGAAATACGTGTTTACAAATTAAACAGATTATAACAATAAACCACTCTTTAGGACAAATATCCATTTCATATACTTTGTGTATAATATATTATAATGCTCTTTCAAATAAAGGATATTAACATGGTATGAACACGGTAACACATACGCTGCACTCCAGATTGTGTCCAGTGCATGTACGATGCAAAACAGACCATATTTTTGAAGATCTTAGAAGATGGAGGTATCAAACGTATATATATGTACTTCGATGATGATCTTGATCGACTCAATTGGCCGATGCACGGTATGGTTTCTGCCATCTCTAAAGCCTAAGGTGAGAGCTCTTGTCACGAAATTGTTGGTTCATTTGTGATTTTTACATAACAATTGTGTACTAAAGTAGAACTTAAGAAACTACTTTAATCTTTGTCTCCTGCCTAAAGTGTGTGAGTTCAACTCAAGGGAAGCCTATAACAGAAAGAAATTTTAGAACCCTAAAAGTTTCACAGTCCATATAGCAAATTGACATGATCAGTCGTTCAAAATTGAGTGTAGTAAGCGTTGTGAGGTTTCCTACAAAAGGTGGAATAGTTCCAGTAAGTTGGTTTTTACTGAGCGATAAAAGATCAATCTCTGTTATGCTTCCAGCTTGGTTAGTATTGTTCGGTTAATCCATTAAAGCATCTTTGCTCTATTTTTTTAAGACAAGGGTGAAGTAGGCTCACTTAGGCTTAGTACCCAACCTGATTCATACCTATTACTAAATCAAAACATACAAACTTCTTAATATTTGGTGATGCAAACACAAATCAAACCAAAACACATAGTCTGACTTATTACAAGCCAACCATAACGCCCCAGAAAGTCGAGAGCACTAATAAAAGTCTACACAGTCTCATCAAAGACTACAGAAATAAAAGAAACTACTTCAACTCTTAAAAAAAAATACTGAGCATGATTTAAAAGTTGCAATATTACACACACGAAAATTTGACTAAGCATCTTTAAACTAGAAGGCGCAGACATGCATGGAGCCGCGATTTTCTTTAAGATCTAGGAGACTTTGATAAGAAATCATTTTTTATCTTCTGTAGTTTGGGAACAACATCCCTCATCTGAATCCTCTTTTGTGGCGAGTCCCTCGAGCAAGACAAACCCAATTCAATAAGCAACGACAGACATTGGCCAACAATAATTGGAGAGCTTGGTTCCCGTTGAATATCAACACTTTCTTTCAAGAGATCTGGATCCACAATCTCTAACACTGCCGATGGATATGCTCTTGTCACCCATTGCCTTAAACTTAATTCCCCATCAAACATGGCATCGGTCGGTTTTTTTCTTGTAAAAGTTTCTAGCAACAAAATTCCAAAGCTATATACGTCACATTTTCTTGACACTTTTCCTGTTGATCCATACTCTTGCAAAATAAAAAAAAAATTACAATAGAAACAAAATAAATGAAGCCAGCAAAATCTTAATTCAAATTGCAAATGATATCTTTGATCTAATATATACATACTACTACTACAGATTGTAACTTATTTTTTCCCTGGCCACTCGAAAAGGACAAAGTTTACCTCGCATAATATAAATATAGAATTAAACCAAAAAGAGAATATCCATCCTTATGAAAAATGGTTCAGTCAAATTTGGATAAATATGGATCGTAGCTCTGTCATGATGTATAAGAAAACTTCTTGAAAGCATGGTGTTTGCCTTAGATTTGTTCTTAATACTATGTGATTGCCGATTGGCCTCATAATCCCGTGATCTTAAATAAAATCCTCTAAGATGCACTACATATGTTTGTAGCAAAATGATCATAGCTTGTTGCCTCATCAAAGACAAATGACAAGGAGTATTCTATTGGACATACATAAAATGTCCTTGCCTGAAAATTGTAGAAGAGAAGATAATAGGCCATTGGTTGCCTGCACTTGCAACAGAATGATTAGCTAAATGCATATTTGCAGCATAGGTTTCAAAATTACCAAACAAAGGTTTGACCAGTATCATTGAAGGAAAACTGGTCACTAACAGCATACAGAAAATCAGGAGTGATAGAATTACCTGGAGCCATATAGCCTAAGGTCCCTGGTGCGGTAGCAGACAATATAGACTGACTGTCACCAAGAAAAAGTTTGGAGATTCCAAAGTCGCTAACATGAGCCGTCATGTTTTCATCCAACAACACGTTGCTCGGCTTCAGATCACGGTGCACCACAACGTGAGGATGATAATGGTGAAGGTACTCAAATGCTAACGACACGTCCACCATTATGTTTATCCTCTGAAGTAGATTCAAGTAGTAGCTGTGCGAGTGCAGCCATTGCTCAAGGCTCCCATTTGGCATGAACTGGAGTACCAAAGCTTTGAAATCCAAGTTAGAACACATGCTGATGATCCTGACAAGATTTCTGTGCCGAATCTTGCTCAGAGCGCAATATTCTGCATCAAAGCTTCTCAAAGCCGACTGATTTTCCGAATTCAGGACCTTTACTGCTGTAATCAACCCATCATCAAGGTTTGCTTTGAAAACTGAGCTGAAGCTTCCCCTTCCCACTAGGTTGGCTTCACTGAAATTGTCGGTAGCACGGACTAGCTCACGGTACGAAATCACTCTAATGGTATTCAATGATGCATCTTCGGATGGGAGCTTCAGTTTTTTACCCCATCTAAGAAATATTAGCCGAGTACAGAAACAAGATAGTAGAAGAACAACGAGAACAATTGGGGGGAGGATATATTTAAGCAAGTGAAGGTTGCTCTTTGAGTTGGAAGGAGGACGACAAGGTGACAAGCCGAGTTTAAGTGCACCACAGAGTGCTGGATTCCCTTCCAGAGATACGATGCTACTATTTGAGAACACTCCGCCTTCAGGAATTGGTCCTTGGAGTTTATTGAAGGAGAGGTCAAGACTGTAAAGCTTACCAAGATTGGTAAAGGATTTGGGTATGGTGCCTGAGATTCTATTATATGATAGGTTCATATATTCAACAATAATGACCAATCGATCCAGTGAGCTAGGAATTTCACCATCAAAGAAATTGTTGGAAAGGTCTAGATATCTAATCATTTGGAGGTCCCCTAAAGCACTTGCGATGTTACCTGAGAAGCGATTCTTCGATAAGTCCAACTGTCTAAGAACTTCAAATTGCCCATCTGTTGAGGAAGGGAGCCATCTAGAGTGTTGCCTGATAAATTTAGTAGGAGGATACCACTTAAGCTCCACAAGCTATCTGGGATGCTGGAGAACAATCCATTAGCAGCCAATGACAAAATCTGCAGTCCGCTAATATTACCCAGTGAATGTGGTATTGTACCCGATAATGCATTTTCTTGGAGGAGCAAGGTATTTAAACCTGTCATTAGACCGAGCTCAGGAGGTATGTACCCACTTAATCTGTTATAATATAGGGACATTCCTTGTAGGCCTTTGAGCCTTGAAAACTCTGATGGTATTTCTCCTGTAAGTTCATTTTGCCCCAGGAATAAACCGATAAGGCCACTTAAGTTGCCAATTGTGATAGGGATTCTTCCCTTAATATAGTTGCTACCCAGGAAAAGGTAATTCAGACTGGTTGAGAGATTTCCCAAGGAATTCGGAAGGAAGTCGGATATCTTATTTCCTGACAGTATCAAATGTCGTAAATTCCTGCAGTTGGAAAGAGAGTTGATGAAGTCGAGTCTTCCAGTTAGCTGGTTTGTAGCTATATACAGAATTTCAAGTTGAGGCCAAGATACTCCAAGTGTAGCAGGTATGGATCCAGTTAGATTGTTTTGAGCGAGAAGGAGGGTGTGGATCTTCGAAGCATTCAAGAGGGCCATTGGTATCGAACCAATAAGGTTGTTCTCGTATAGGCCTAGATATTGGACATCAATGAGATTCCCCAACTCCTCGGGAATTTCTCCTTGGAGATAATTTCTACCTAGATCGAGCGCGTTGAGCTTCGAGAGTTTGCCTATGGAAGCAGGGATCGTTCCAGTGAGTTGGTTTGATTCGAGGGCCAAGATATTGAGTCCCGTAATATTTTCAAGCTCAGGTGGTATGCTCCCACTGAAATTGTTAACACTCAAAATCAGGCCCTGGAGTTGATAGCACCAAGCAAAGTTGGGCGTGATGCTGCCAGTCAGATGATTATTATAGAGGGACATAAATTGGAGCCGAGGAAGCATAAAAGGATGATGAGTGTCTGAGGGGAGAGAACCTGACAAATTGTTCATTGCCAAGGAGACTATAACCAGCGAGGACGTGTTGAAGATGCTAAGAGGGATTGGACCAGAGAGGGAGTTATTTCTGAGGGAGAGACGGACAAGTCACGGCAAGCGGCCAATGGCTCCTGGAATGGGACCAGTGAGAGCGTTATGGCTGAGGTTAAGATGAGAGAGGAAGGAAAGGTTGGCGATGTGAGGGGAGATGGAGCCTCCGAGGAAGAAGTTTGCAAGCTTGAGAGCAACAACTCGTTGTCGCCTGTGGCTGCAGCGAACGCCGTTCCAGCTGCAGAAGGAGGCATTGGCGGTCCAGTTGGTTGCTAGAAGGCCATGCGGATCGGCGACGCTAGCTTTGAAGGCTAGCAGTGACTCGAGGTCAGTGAAGTTGTTGTGTGGCCTTGACATGGCCGGCTGCAGGGGATGAAGGAAGAATAATATGAGTTGGATAGCTATAAAAAGTACTACAGTAGGAATTAGTCCCTCCATGGAAGGCTGTTGGTGTGTGTAGAAGAGAAATTTAGAAGTGTTTGTTTGCATGACATGTTTGGTAGCTTAAGCTATTTATAGCCAATAATTAAGGGGTAGAAGAAAGAGAAAACATGGACAGCTGCACCTCGACATAGAAGGAAGACTGCTTCTGAGCAAAAAAAGACTGCATTTAATGTTGGCCAAATTTTCCATAGAATATATGTATGAAAGTTGAGCTTGACTTGGAAAGACTGAGATGGATAAGAGACGACTTAGACTTGTGTTTAATCTCTTCCATACGTTAGGAAGAGAGAGGGGTCGAGAACTTAAGCTTTTTCCATAAGTTACGAAGAGAGGACAAGGCTGGTGTTTAATTTCTTCCATACGTTAGAGAGAGACAAACTGACGACTTAGTCCATGAGAGAGAGGGAGACGAAGACTTGAGACTCGTGTTTTTTTTCCAGTCCAAGACGTACTTTGAATTGTACATATAGATCTTACCGAGAATTTGATGGAAGATGGTATGTGTCACATCACTCCTGATAACTGAAGCTTCTTCATGTGTAAACACTACTACTACTACTACTATTCGTGGCCGACACGGAGAGTTGGGTTGTCCTATCCTGAAGTCAATCTTGGTTGTCCCTCGACCTTCATTGTCAGCTGGTCCTGGTAGTCATCCGTGACCCTGACCCTTGATGGAATCATGCTGAGCCTATAGGGTTGCCCTAGCAGAGAGAGGTTGTCCAAATTCCAAGACTTGTCCGGCTTATCCCAGGGTCAGCCCTGCTACTATTGTACGTGGTGCAACAGATCGTAACCATTGCAAAGTTGCAACTTGTAACTTGATAGCCGTAAAAAAAAAAAAATAATCTACTGCAATGCTGACAATTTAAACTCCTCTAAACCAGATGTTCTGTAATCATGTTTGTACGGATAGCGACCTAACAATTTCTTCAAGAATGATTGCAAGATTGACACACAAGTGAACCCGGAAGATGCTGGCCGCGGAATAGAAATGTGTCCAAGTAGTTGTCATTATACAGAACCGTTTGTGATTATGTGTAGATCCCACATATAGCCAACATCTTAATAAAGAAAAGCCAAGATACCCCTCCTGGCTGTATTTTAGAGGTTACTTGGAGGAAAAGTGTCAAGAATATTATGATTAGCTTCGGATGTTGGTTGTCCTTTTATCGTGAGAACACTCCTCTAACTCAAGCTCTTATCTTATTTTCACTAGTCATGTTCACGTACGTTGCACGTATAAAAAAAATCAATAATAATATTAATAAAGTGTATAAAATTTAAATTATATTAGAATATTTTAAAATATACCATTTGACATTTGCCCTTTGAAATAAGAGTAATGCTATTTGTATCTCCAAATTTTTCCTCCAAACCATTTCTCCTTAATGTAGCAGCTGACATGGCATGTTAAATAATATTATGTGTCATTTAACATGACATCTGGAATGGCAAATTTTAACCAAAAAAATTAATTATCCAATTTTTTTCGTGTTAATATTAATGTTAATGTTAACGTTAATATTAATATTAATGTTAATTTTAAGTTTAAAATTTGACATGTCAGCTGCTACATCAATATGCCACATCAGCTGCCACGTTAGGAGGAATGGTTTGGAGGGACAAATAACATTATTCTTGAAATAAAAGGTTAGTCATTTCAAATTGAACCGAAAATCAACTGCAGAATATCACTACAAAAAAAGTTGGCTTTTGGGACAACACTTTTAAGAACTCTAGTTTTAAACGTCCTAAATAATTATTATTTGGGACTGCTATATTTTTTTGTTACAAA
Source organism: Iris pallida (assembly GCA_029216955.1). Classification (NCBI taxonomy): domain Eukaryota; kingdom Viridiplantae; phylum Streptophyta; class Magnoliopsida; order Asparagales; family Iridaceae; genus Iris; species Iris pallida. The sequence goes on from JANAVB010027397.1 coordinate 10,538,134, forward strand.
AAACAAATTTATTGGTAACAGATTGAAAAATGGATCTCTTATTTGGGACTATTAATATTTTTCGTTCCAAATAAATTTTGAGACCGTCTCAAATAATTTCAGCGGGAATGGCAATTATTTGGCGGCCCAAACTAAATTTTTTTAGAAATCTTTTTTTTCCTTACTCCTAACCGTTGGATCTCTAGAATGAATTCACACCATTCATCCACATATATTTTTTAACCTGCCTCCACTCTCTCTCTCTCTCCTTCGTTATTCCTTCACTCCCGCTCTCTCACTCCCTGACTTTTCTTCTTCTTCTTCTTCTTCTTCTTCTTCTTCTTCTTCTTCTTCTTCTTCTTCTCTCTCTCCCTCTTTCTTTATTACACCTCAACTTCAGGCCTATTTCTTCTTTACTGGATTCCACCGGGACTCCACTTCTGTGGTTTTCAATTCCTCACCTCCTCGAGATTGAGAGTTAGGATTTCTCCATCTTCTCCCTCTACTCGCATAAACCCTAATTCCAGGCTAGGGTTTCCATTTTCATGCCATTGATTTGTTCTTCTCGTTCGTCGCGACTGAATATAGGGTTTTGAGCTGTCCTATTAAATTAGGGTTGGGGTTAGGGTTCCTATATTCATTCTCCTTTCTGCTAAATGGGTGGGAGAGGTATGATCTCCGATGATGAAGGTGAGTACTTCTCTTTCTTTCAATAGTCTCATTTGCTTTAATTTTGGGTGCTTTGCATTGTTTGTGCAAATTTGGTAGATGAGTTCGAGGAGGAAAAGGAAGGACGAGGGGCGCTGACAAGGAAGGTGACAACATAATTGAGAGGGATGATGATGAAGACGAGGAGGAAGAAGAAGGTATGACAATTTGAGTGTTTCTTTAGTCTTTTTGGGGGAAATTGAGAGTAACGAAAAGAATCCACCTATATACATGATTCCTGCAAGTCATATTATTACGTATGTTTTTGTTAAAGATTTACAAGTAGATGCACACATCGAATCCTCTTCTATATTTAGTGATGAAAATCTAAAGGACTTATCTCAGCCCAAGCCCAAGCTATCAATCCATTAATCACAGGCAATCTTACAAATATATACTATTTTGTCTGTGGTGATTTAAAAAATTTAGATCTTTTAGTGAAGCAAAATGCTTTTAAATGACTGAAAAAGAGATCCTTAATGTCAGTATCGGTCGGTATAAGATTGGGACATGCTAAATTGCATCGGTATCGGCTGGATGGGATCGGTATCAACCGATAGTGCAAACTATGTAAAGAGCATATTAGTTTGTCATCTTCTTGAAACTCTAGGAATCCAAATTAATTGAGACATAGCTTTTAAAAATCTGATCATTGTCACTTTGGTATTTAAAAGTGTTCATAGATAAGGAAAAAACTGATGTACCTACTGATCATGGTTAAGGCTGAGTTTCTTGCTAATGTTGTCTATACGAGGTTGGAAACTACTACGACCTTCGAGAGGCTCTGGAAGGGCTAGCGAGGCGTTGGCTGTCAACTTTGATGCTCTGGAAGGGCTAGCGAGGCGTTGGGTGGTGTGTGAAACTACTACGACCTTCGAGAGGCATGCGCGAAGAAGATGACTAGAAGCGGCTAGGCGAATTCTGTCGAGGTGAATTGATTGTGCATCGACGAGGTTGGCGAGTGGCGAAGAGTCCTCTATGTGTTAGGTTCCTGACCTAACTGATCTCGAATAGGAGAAGGTATTTCACTTCCTGTCATGGAATTTGTAGTTGCAGTAATTAACAAGATAGAGGCTCAAATTTGGGGAAGAATCAGTGCAGATTTTATTTAGGGTTCTTGAATACACCTTGGTTCACTGGGATGGTGCTTTGGCAACTGATTGGTAGAGACTAATCCAATCCGCTTAGCTTTTGTTACTCACCGCCTAGTTTCTGATACTGAATTTGTTCAGTAATACTGAACAGAGATTAACACTGAACTGGATCACAGTTATTGATACACTGAAGAGTTGTGTTTCACTGACTGATATTAATGTGATCACTGACTGGTACTAATGGGTCTGCATTATGTTCAATTGAGAATTACCCTTTCCTGCTATTGATACTCGGAAGCATTATGTTCACTTGCTGACTTGTTATTGTGCTTCTCATACAAGTCTGGACAGTACAGTGGTTGAAAGTTTGATACTGAAGGTAGAGAAGAGCTAATATGCAATTTAATATAACACCTTGCTATACTGCATATTGTTTATTGATACTTTACCTGTTGTTGTACTGTCTTTTTCTACACTACTCATAGCTGCACACAAACTGACACACACACTGGATATTGCACTGCTCACTATTGCTCAAACACTGCTCCTAAACTGAACTAGAAATTACTTCTTACTGAACACTGAAGTATTGAGCTTCATTGAGCTATCCTACTAGGCTGGAATTGAACATAGTGCAGATTAGAGATTGGTAATTACAAAGACTGGTTCCCAATTGAACTGATACATTAGATTCACTAGCCCTATACTCTGCTCAGTGTCCAGTGCCATCCTGATCTATTTAAGCCATTATTAATCCCTTGTTGATACTGATCAGTGAGGAGAGCCTCGAGTGTTCTGATACACTCTAGTACTGAAGATATTGTTGTTTGAATTTACGAAATTGTAGAGGTAAGAACAAAGAGAATAGGTATACCTGGATCCCATACCTTGTAAGTAGATTTGAGTCTTGAGAACAAAGATATTTTGTGCTGCTTCCAACAAAAGTTTAATCATCTGTACTGCTCTTGTTAGTAACTTCAGAGCACACTTCCTGAATGCATCTTGGATACGAATTATTGCCACAACAACATGTTGATATACTGCTAATGAATCTTTTACACATAATTCTTGCTCACTAAGTTTTCATAGTTCACTGAATCATTTGAAGTTGATAACAGAGGTGGCTTAATATTTCCTAACAGTACCATAATCATCATAGGTGCAGTTAATTCCTCCTCTGCAAGATATGCAAACAAACCTACCTACCCCCATATTGAAGCCACATCAAAAGTGTGCAACCTCCAGGATTTTCTGCAGTGGAATCCATAACTAAACTTGCATTTACTCCAGAAGTCAAAAGAGTTGCCACCATTTTCTCCCTTCCATAATAAGCAGCCCAATTTAGTGCTGCCCCCTCCTCTAATTGTGCTCGTGTATAGTTTCCCTTATCATATGAAACCACATAAACTAGGGATTCATCAGACTGAAGCTCTGTAACACTTTCAGTGCAAACTGCAGGTACTAAAAGTTCAGAGGCTGCTTCCGCAGGAGGATCCACTCTCATAGGAGTTGCATGTTCAACTTCATCTAGATATAAGTTGCCTTTCTCATCACAACTTGTTGAGGATGCTATAATCTCAACAAACTCAGATTTTTCTTCATATGAAACATTCATATCTGATGAAGCAAATGACTCCTTAGGAGTATCATCTTCACAAAATTCTCTACATGGTATGTCAGTCAAAAGTGCTTGCATTGGATCTGAAGTAAAGACCTGGAGGGATTGATACTTGGTATTTATTGAATTATCTTCTTTGTTCAAGTTCAGTCTTGCTCCTTCTTTAATATTTTCTTTCTGATCGACACACTGGTTATTCTTACTAGAACCCTTCTCACTACCAGAAGTGATACTTGGAGCATAACTGGGAGTACAAGAATTACATGCCCCTATTGCAAGAAAAGCTTGTGGGTTGAATTGGGAATAGGATGGTGCCTGGCAATAATAATTTGAGAAAATTGGTGGTGTCATGGAGTTAGGATTGGCAGTAAATCCTTGAAATGTTCTTGCATTCTGTTGCATAGAGAAATTTTGATCAAACTGATACATAGGTTCTTGGTTTGTCCTCATATTGGGGTATATAGGAGGGTTTTGATCTCTCTACTCGTACAAGATGCTCGCCGTGTCTGACATTAATGAGAATATGTGTGCTAATCTCATTGACTAGCTGATAGAGGTATCACAAATTTGTTAAATTATTTTTAGTTCATCCATTCCATTGAAACTGACAATTAGAATTTCTAATTAAAATTAACTATTCTTCTCATGTCCATTATAAATTTGAGCTGATGGATGAGACTCTATTTCTTACTGTCAATATTATAAACTGATTTCTGTGAAGACAGATCGTTGTCAGAAAGAAGCTTCAACTGGTTGGAGTAACTGCAATGCTCCTTGCTTGTAAGTACGAGAAAGTATCTGTCCCGGTCGTCGAGGACCTAATTATGATCATTGACAGATCCTACAATAAAGAAGAAGTTATTGAAATGGTAGAGATATTGTTTTTGCTTTCCCGTAGATTTTCTTTAATTGAATTTAGCAGCTGCTCATATTGACTTATATGCAAGCAGGAGAGAGTGATGGTGAATGCCCTTAAATTTGACATGTCTGTTCCGACACCATATGTTTTCGTGAAGAGGTTCTTGAAGGCTGCTGATTCAAATGAGGTGAGGTGTAGGAAGAATGACTTATGTTACAATGGTTGATCATATTTCACATTTATTTTTCATTTGTAAATGTAGTTGGAGCTCTAGCATTCTTCGTTATCAAGCTATGTCTTGTCGAGTATGAAATACTCAAGTTCCAACCATCGCTGCTAGCTGCCGCTGCGGTTTACACTGCCCAATGCACCCTTGAAGGGTTTAAAAATTGGACGAAAACTACTGAGCTACATACTGACTACTCAGAGGAGCAGCTTCTGTGAGTTTTCTGAGCTACATACTACCTACTCAGAGGAGCAGCTTTTGTGAGTTCTCTTTTTCTGTTTCTCCCTAAACTTGTGACAAAGCAATTGAGGCAAATCTAGCTATTAGATGAACTAGGACAATACTTGTTACTGATGCATGTAGTAATTATTACTATATTATCCAGATTACTCCAACCTCTCAGTTGCTCCCGTGTGTGGATACCACAAGAGGAGGCACCACCCCACACTGCTTATTTTCCCTCCTCTCCTTGTCGAGGTCCATGAAGTCATCGTCCAATCGTCCACTTCCACCGTGATAGTCCCCGGACCATGATTCTTACCCCTGCTGAAATGCCTCACTCCTTGTTCCCGCCCGTGCCGCCTCCCTCCTCACCCTCCCCGAGAAGATACTCCAGCCCAGTAGCAACACCTCTGCAGTCCCCCGCCTACGAGTGATGGTCCGAGTATCTCAACAGTCCCGATGTCACCTTCCACGGTCCCATCCTCGCTACCACAGGCTTCCCCCAGGTTCATTCAAAATACTGTAATTCCTTTGCCATCATGTTATTGTTAAATTCTATCAATTCCACTCCTTTATGCTATATCAGAAGTATCATATCTCCTTTGATGGTTCATATTAATGTAAAACTAGAATTTAACCTGATCGTAAAACTCTTGAGTTTATATTCTCGATGGAGTCCAACCAAAACTCATCTAGAGTTTCTGTTCTTAACATCGAAACCCAATTTTTGAGTAAACTACTTTGTTTATAAAGAATAAGTAGGCATAAAATTCTCCCCGGGGTTCTCTTTATAAAATTGGTTTTTTTATTAAAAAGTTTGGTTCAAGTGAATGTGTTGTAACCGCAATTGACGCATATCTAGGTTTTTATCCAGTTAAAAATAAGATGCAAGCATCAATGAATCAAGAACAGTTTACTATTGCTTATTTTAAACTTCTCCTTTTTTTTGCTATGGTTCTATCTATTTCCACAATTAGTATGTATCTAGAAGTTATAGTTCGACATTGTATCTACCAACATCTATTTCTATGCTTTAAGTCAATTGCCATTCTTCGGATATCGTTAATTTCATAAGAATCAACTCCAAGTGGGAAGAAAAGTCCAAAGGCAGAGGCAACTGAAGGAAATGGTTGTGATAACAAAGTGCAAGGAGATCTACAGATAGACTCCAATGCATCAATCAAAGAAGATAACAATGAAACTCGGGCAAATAGAAAGAGAAAACTTGATGCATCTGTTGATGGCCTCAGTAAAAAAAATGATGAGAAGAAGCAGTTAGTTTTGTGTCGAATAATCAGTTAGTTTTGTGTCTTTGATTGATCATTTTGCACTTATGATGCCTCCTTCAATCGTTTGACCTTTTTTTTGTTTACAGCATGTAGGTGTTTAATATCTAAGCTTATGTTATTCTATCACCAAATTAGCTGCTAACTACATATCTTTTTCTCTTCTTTTGACTGAATCATAATGATAAACTTTTATTTTGAGTTTTTGAATGTCACTAGTGCATGAGGGTTCCACTATAATACTAAAACATGAATTTTGTAGGTTTTGCATTTGGGTAGTGGAAACAAAAATGCAATGAAGGTACTAATTGAAGTTGAATACTGTGTAACTTGCTAAACCTTTTGAGATGGTTATTGAATTAGAATACTACGTAACATTTTTATCATTCAACCATCGTGCTTTTATCAACTTCATAGCTCATACAATTATGTCAGCAAGTGAGATAATATGGTTATTGAATTATGTAATAAGTCAGATCAATAATTAAGAGTTTTTTTTATTTTCTAGCAATTTCCAGTTTGGTTATTGATTTTACCATTCTTTTTCCTGTGCCTATGCTTCTCTAGAAAGTTCTTCAAAGTGAAAAGCAATGGAGGGTACATGCAAAGGCTGGAAGAAAGAAACTTCTTCATGAATGCAGTGTTCTTTGCCATAGGCTTCAAGATTGCAGTGTTAATTTTCTTGCAGAGGAGGAAGATAAATTTATTGTTAGTAATTCATCACTGTCTGATGCTATAGACCTCCTGTCAACTTCAGATAATAGAATTGGCCTTCTTCTTGCAGAGGTAACTTGCTCACTCTTGGAAACTATTTAATTTAAACATTTCTTATTTTGTAAGTACAAGCAAATTTCTTGTGTCGCCACTGTTTTATTTCTATTATGTTTATGGAGTAGAATTTTCTACTTTTTGTCCATTCACTGTTCTTCTGGGTGCTATAGGAAATGCTTTATGTTTATATTATGGCTACCTCTATGTTTTAACTTTGAATTCTTTCCTGATGGTAGGTTATGCTTTTGTGTCCATATAGTTTATTTATGTATTGCAACTACTCCTTGGAGAAGGTACCAGTTGCTCCTGCTTAAGTTTATCTTGTTCCATTTGTTTTTTTCAATTTTACAAGTACTTGGAATTTTCGTATCTATATTTTATTTGTCTCAATTTTATCTGCTGTCCTTTACCAATCTAGATGTTATTAAGAGAGGCTAAAATAGTACGTCACATATTCAGGTACCTCTGTAGTGTTTCTAGTTCAAGAAGTGGTGTAGTTTGACATGACAATAATATTCATGGGCGGATCCAGGAGCCTTAGCTGGAGGGCTACTTTCAATATGGAAATTCAGATAAATACAATATAATTGTTACTTTATCACCAAAGTTTTGGTGGCTTGATGGCTAATAAATTGCTTCGTAAGTATATGGTTCGAGTCCTCAAATTTCCAATATTTTTGAAATATTTGAAATAGCATATATACTATTTCTTTTTCCACGAAAATGCCTCGGGGACCTTAATGATACGCCCCTTGATGGGTTTTGTCAAAGAGTACTTCAGCTCCATTTGAATACAACCATCACAATAGCAAATCTATATGATGAATGCACCTATGTGTAAGTTATACCTATATTGATAAATTTCCATAAAAAGCTATAAAGCAGTAGCAACTATAAATTAGCAGTAATCATATGTATCTTAAAATGGTATGTTGTGCAAGTTTGATGTTTTATGATCTAGAAATCACATTAATGAGTCCAGCTAATTTATGAATGGTATATGCAATATACCATATGTTTCTTTCTGAAGTTACTACACCATGTTCGATATCAGACTATTAAAAGCCTTCGTAAGAGGCAATTGTGATTATTAACTCTGATACTAACTACCTAGGTCTAATTGCTGATACACATGGTAGATAGAGTTATTGTTATTTTCTTGATTCTTGGTAGAAATGGTAGATTGAGTTTATGTAGAGCAAGTTGATGCTAGTGCCCCATTTATCTTTGCAAGATCATTGGAGAAATTTTGGTTATTGTTGCTTAACCTTCTAATTGATTAATTAAACCATATTTCTGGCTTATTCATGTACCAAGGGTCCCAATTACTTATAACTAACCATATTTCTGGCTTATTCATGTGTTTCCAGGTAGTCAATGCTGCTGGCAGCCATGGATGTGTGGATCGGTTTGTCAATGGATGTGGAAAATCAAATATATATGTTTTGGACTTGTGTAAAAAGTCGTAGATTTTATTTTGTAAATTAAGTGAATGCTTACTGATGTAAAACTTGATGGGAACACTCTAAGTGATGTAAGACTTGGATTTCATTTTGTGAACGGATATTACCTTTAAATATGTTTTATAGAAATCGTTTTGTTAATGTTGCGGCTACCATATGCATTTCTGATTAAATATAATAGTTCTGTATGAATTTTTTTGGTATATAAAATTCAATTATATATTTTATATATAAACAGGAAATTAGTAATTCCATAATAATTTAAACAATTGTTAAGTTTTTTCGCACGATTACAGTACTTTTTAAAATTTCGTCCCTTATTTATTAGGACGAAATATATCTGTTACAAAAACTTGTTTTTTGGGACAAATTAATAAACCGTCCCACAAAAGCATAAATTTGAAAACTTTTGAGACGTTTTGCCTAACCGTCCTTTAACAGTAATTAGGACGGCAATATCCGTCCCTAACGTTTTTGCCACGCCACCCTAATGGGACCGTCCATTCCCGTCCCAAAGGTCGTCCCAAATATTTGTTGGGACGGTAATTTTAGTTTTTAAGACGATTTTTTGTTGTCCCCAAAGGTCACTTTTTTTGTAGTGTATGTAGCCAAGTTATTTAGAAATAGATGTTGGGAGTGCACTTAAAAAGTGCAAACAACCACAGAAATCACTGTATTAAAAATTACATATTAAACTTCACTTTATTCTTTTAAAAAGTACTTCAATGTGTAGAAATAGAAATAAAAAGAAGAAGAAGAAGGAGAAGGAAGAAGAAGGACCCAGAATGTTGTAGTTGCTTAGCCACTTTGGTTAATTTCAAAATGCCACAATCATGATCAACTCCTAGTTGCAAAAGAAAATAATGAGGCCAGAGTTAAATGGGGGCTAAAAGCATGTAAAGTGAGGAAATCAATGATCTCCATGAATCATGATTCAGCATGGACATCTAATTAACACTCTAATATTTCAACAAAATATATCCATACTAGTATGTGCAAACATAAAAAGCCCAGGACCAGCTCAGATTTGGTTCAAAAGAAAATAATATTGTTTGCCTTGTCCCAAGACTCCCAAAAGGTTTAAAGTATCGGCCGATACCGATCCGATACGGCCGATACCGATACGATTTGGCATGTTCCGATCCGATACCCGACAACTTCTTTCCAAAGTTAGAATAGGGTTAGAGATGCAAAAGGCATTTGTTTTACTTTTAACAAATTTTCAAGCTCATCGTTTAATATTTGTATTTAAATAGACAAATGAAACAATTTTTTTTGAGTGATTGTTTTCTAGGGGCAAACATTTTTGCTTAGATTTTCGTGAAGCTGTCTCAGCAGGACTGACTTCATTTCTACATAGTGACATCATTTACGCAGAGTTACTCTATTTTTGCGGAGTTTTGTTTTTCTCTAACACTAGTTCTTCGGGACTAGTTTATGTCTGCGATAGAAGGACTTTCTGCGAGAAAAAAAAAATGTCACCAAATTTTTTTTTATTTTCAGCAGAAACATTTTCCGCAAGACAAAAACATTTTATGCTAGAAACTTCTCAATATGCCATTAGGTTGATTGCGGTCTTGAAAGATCTGGTCGATTTTGCCATCACTATTCCTTTTACTTTTTCACTAGTAAATGCGCACGTGTTTTGTACGTATAATAACTGATAATAAGAATAATATTCAACTATAGTCAAATATTTCTTCTAACTCGTGGTTAAGGTGTGAGATATTTTTCTTGTTTGGTTGAGTTCGATTTTCCATGTTGACAAATTTAAACTTTTTCAACAATTTTTATCAAATTTATTTTTTTAAAAAATAAAATGAACCGTGATATAATGACGGCTTAGACGGCTCACTTTTAAGCCGTTTTGAAGTCCCATTATATAGTGTAAGATTTGTTAATCAGAAAACAACAAAGAAACAAAACAAAGAAAAAAATAGACCATAAAGGAGACTTTTGAACAAACTTACTCCCTCTTTCTGAGAGTGGTAGAGCGTGATGATAACGTATTGTAGTATAAAATAAGGTTATTGTTGTAACTCATCATGGTGAATCATGGTGACTCTTCATTTTTGTAACTCATGACTCTTCACTTTGTAACTCCTAAGTGACCTTTCATTATGTAATTCCTAACCTCTCTCTTACTATATAAAGAGAGGTTGGGATGGCTTGTAGATAGATTGATACACATTGAGATATATTGATATACCATTTGAGATGTTGAGCTAATTTGCCTCACAACACGTTATCAGCACTTTGCTCGTGCAACGCCGGAGACCCGACGTACCGCTCGCCTCGCCGTCCGCCGACCGTTGCCCCGCGCGCACCCCGTCGCTCGTCGCCGATCCCGCGTATCCGCGTGGGTCCTGTCCGATTCCACGGTTTCCGTACAACGACGGTAACCCTTAATTTCTTCTTAAGAATATTTTCTAAGAAATATTTGCTAGTAAACTGATTCAGCAAGAATATTTTTCTAAGAAATATTTGGTAGTGAAATATTTTTCCGGACAGTAAGATTTTTTTCCTAACAGAGAGTACAGGAATAAATTTGTATTAGCATGCAAATATTTTGTTCCAAAGGATGCTAATACAAATTTTTCCAAAGCATGCTGTTAGCTCTGGGATTACTTAATATTAGTTCTGGGAAAAGCTCATGATGATGATGATCGATTCCTTATATTGAATTATGTTATTCTAGATGCTCATGGGAAAAGCTTTTCATTAATATTAGTTCTGTGACTTTTCATTTCGGATTTTTTTTCAGAATGATAGCTTTCTGGTTCTCATTACTTGATTTGCGATTCACATTCTGTTAACAGTTGCAAATTTGTTTTTATGTATAACTTTGCTATAATCTAGCCTTTAGCATGCTAGTTTTTTTTTTTAAAAAAACATATTAGTTAGTTAATTTCTGAGGAAATAAATTTTTGATAGCAAATTTTCATGTTGAAAAAGAAAATTTAGATGCTAACATTTTTTTTGGTAATGATGGATTTGGAGCGCCCCGGCGAGCGCCACAGTGCCATATGCACCCCGACAAGTACCTCAGTAGCATTTTTTTTCTTTATGTTACTCAGTGAATTATTGTAACAGATGGGTAATAAAAATTGTATTTTTTTTCTCGCTATTTTTTGGCGTCGCTTCATTAGACGTCGGAAAAATAGTTGATATTTTTTTTGTGCCGCTTGCTTAGGCACCAATTCTTTTGTGTGTTGTTGCCTACTTATGTTGTACGTTTTTTTTAGCATAATGGCGTCAAAATTGACAAATTGTCTTGGCTACATAAACAAATTCTGGCACCGCCAAATTTGGACCTTCCAAAATAATTTATTTGGCCAATAATTTTTCAAAGGCAACGCTCATATTGAGCACGTACTAAATTGTCACCTATTTTGCACAGTTCGCAAATAGTGTGAATTTCTTGAAAAATCATATTTATTCTTACATTTGAAATTTTTTTTTTACGAAGTCTCTCCGAATAGGCTCACTTATTTGGGTATGATGTCAGAAAGAACTTGGGGCTTGGTTCTTAAGAGGTCCTCGGTGACTCTCCTCCCTCATTTTTTTGCCTGGTCATATTCACGTAGAGCTACTGAAAGGGGTTGACCGAATATTTTTTTTGCTCAAATTGTATTTATAATTATGCATTTTTACAAGAAACTAATTGAACTCTCTATATCGGCCCGTCGATCGATATAAGAAAAAATTTTAAAAAAAAAACAAAAATTATTTTTTCAAAATCGTTGGTTTTATTTACGATTGTTTGTTGTTGCTTATACAAACCAAATCCATATAAACCTGTCGTTTTATATGTTGACTGATCAAGATTTTTCTCCTGTTGTAGAAAAATGTCGATCAAGATTGATTTTTCCATCCTTGAAGCCTCTGGCAAGAACTACTTGGACTGGACGCAAGACATCCAGAACCATCTAGATGTGCAGGGCCTCTTGGACGTCATCTATAACGAGGAAGAGCGTGAAGTGAAAGTCACTCGCTCAATGAACGCCAAAGCGATGATTCTATTCCGCATGCATTTATCTGACGCCATGAAGGCGGAGTTTATTGAAATCTCCTCGCCGAAGACGCTATGGGACTCTCTGAAAGAGCGCTTCGACCACCAGAAGACCATATGGCTGCCTGAAGCGCGCCATGACTGGTTAAACATGCGTTTTTAAGACTTCAAGAGTGTAACTGATTACAACAATAAAGTCTGCATGATTCGATCACTTCTCCAATACTACGGTGAGATATTAACCGACAGTGAACAATTAGAGAAAATATACACCACATTTCCTTCCACTGACAACTTGCTCCAAAAGCAATACCGTCAGTCTAAGTTCACCAAGTTTTCCGAGCTCATCACCCAGTTTTTACTAGACGAGAAGAACATCTCATTTTAATGAGAAACAACAATTCTCGTCCTACTGGAACAAAGGCAATTCCAATGCCTGATGCAAATGCTCTCCGTGGACCAAATCCACGGTGGAAACGAGACAAGGACTAGTTGTCCCAGCCAAGGAACAGAGACGAGGTTAAGTCTCGTCACCCAAAGCGAGGTTCTAACAAGAACCAAGGACCTTTGACTCCTAGGCAGTCTCATGGTAAGAACCAACGGGCCAGTCGTCCCAAAGCGAGAGTGGAAGGCCAAACGCCTACTCTCTGCTACAAATATGGTACTTATGGTCATATGCAACGGACTTGCAGGACAACCCCCCAAGAAGTTGATAACTATCACAAGGGGCGCCGGGCCGAAGCAAATCTGGTCAACGAGTGCAAAAATCTAAATCTTGAGACCCCCGATTTTATAGCAGAAATGGAAGAATGAATCTCCATTTTCTCTCTATATTTGATTTAAGTCATAAAAATTTTGTTGGTTTGTATTTTCTGTTTTCTCGATAAATTAAAGTTTTATTTCGAGCACTTTTCTCAAACGTGTGACAAACTTTAATTTTCTTTACTTATAGGCATGGACCACGGGGTAGTAGATTGTCTGGATGATAGTGGAACGACTCACACTATCTTGAGAGATAAATCATACTTTATCTCCTATACGCCTAAAGTAACCTCAGTGACAACCATTTTGGGACCCTCAACCCTTGTTCAAGGTTTTGGCAAAGCCCATTTTTTCGTTGTCCAATGGTACTCCCGTTGAAGTATCAGAGGCCTTATATTCTCCAAGGTCCAGTCGTACCTTACTGAGTTTTAAGGATATTCGAGAAAACGGATTTCATGTTGAAACTGCTCAAGAACATGGCTTCGAGTATCTTTTCATTACCTCCACTCAGTACGGCCAAAAGCGTATCATGGAGAAGTTGAAAAGTCTTTCAAGTGGTTTGTATCTCACTACGATACAACACATCGAGAGTAATCTCATCATTCGCCGAGCGCCAGTTGATGAGAGCATTTTTATGCTATGGCATGACCGGCTGGGTCATCCGGGTCAAAATACGATGCTTCGCACTATAAATGCATCGCATGGACATCCTCTTGGAGAAAAGAATTTTGTTATAAAGCCGAAAAGCCTTTGCCAAGCTTGCTCGATTGGGAAGATGAATCTCAAGCCGCTCCATGTGAAACCTACGAGATTTATTTTTTAATTCCTTGAAAGAATTCATGGAGATATTTGTGGACCAATCCAACCAACATGCGGACTATTTAAATACTTCATGGTTTTGGTTGATGCATCGACTAGATGGTCACACGTAGTGTTGTTGTCCACCCGAAATACAGCATTTTCTAAACTCCTCGTCCAGATCATTAAGTTAAGGGCTCACCATCCGGATTATCCGATAAAGTCTATTAGACTTGATAATGCCGCGGAGTTTACATCGAAGACTTTCGATGACTATTGCATGACTTTGGGAATAAATCTGTAGGTCCTAAAAATCAAGTTGCACCCATCAAAGAAGTCATGAAAATTAAATTGTGCATCCTTCAAGTGAATTACGCAGGAAACAGATTGCGTAGCAACTCAACTGCGCAAGCTGAACTACGCACACATCCAAGCGCACAAACTGACGTGGCCTCGTCATCATTATCTGACAGAAAATCAGATCTTCTGACAGCTGACAGCCCGAAGAATGAGGAAACTGTTCGTTTATCGTGCAGCACAGCGCTCGAGGACAGCTGTACATGCAGCGCAAGCTACCAGCCCAATCGAAGCGCAATCTGCCAGACTCTCTACAGCGCAATTCAATCTAGCACAATCTGAAGCCAGCGCAGTTCATGTGGCGCACTCCATCAAGACAACTGACAATTTACACGTGGCTTACATGCCATCAATTGCTCAATACGTGGCAACCGTCTGTACACGACCAAGCGTATTTTAATCAAACAATACCACGCGTCACATACAGGTGGTCCACGATCGAGTAACTGCCTGCACAGTTTGTTGCTTGCGCAGTCCAATGTCTGCGCAATCCATCCTGCGCAATTCAAAATAACTAAAAATTAGTTATTTCCAGAACTCTATAAATAGAGTTTCAAGTCTTCATTATCAATGACAGATCATCCCAGATCAGATCAGAATCATCACCAGAGATCAGGAGTTCTTGCCAAAGTGCTGCTGCATTCTTCAGAGGCTAACGTCTTCAAAGTTCACATCGTCCAAGGGATAAAGCGATCTGTTTGTAAAAACAAAAGTTGAAGAACTTTATTGATACAAACTTTATAAAAGATTACAATTTGAATTCTGGAAATAGTACAACTTTAGGAATCCAATCTAGATGACGATTACTTTATCCCTTGGACGATATGAACTCTGAAGACGAAGCCTCTGAAGTTGAAGACAACTCTGGAATTGAAGGCAAAAAGCCTCGGAAGTGGAAGACAAAAGCCTCGGAAGAATGCAGCAGCACTTGGACAAGAACTCCCGGACTCTCTGAACTTTGAAGTCTGATCTCTCTGATTGATTCTTGATTCTTGTGAATGGAGACTTGAAACTCTATTTATAGAGTTCTGGGAAATAACTAACTTTTAGTTATTCTGGATTGCACATGATGGATTGCGCAGCAATGGACTGCACAGGCAGTTGTTGGATCATGGGCTAACTGTCTTGGACACATGGCATCATTTGATTGAAATGCGCATGATCATGCACAGGCAGTTGCCACGAAATGAGCAATTGATGGCATGAATGCCACGTGTATTTTATCATTTGTACTGATAGAACGCGCACATTGAATTGCACAGGTTTTGGATTGCGCCAACTTGAATTGCGCAGGAAATGGATTGCGCTGCCAGCTGTCCTCGAGCGCCGTGCTGTCAGTTGTCAGAAGATTTGATTTGTGTCAGGTAATGATGGTGATTTACCACGTCAGCCTGCGCACTTGAAAGTGTGCACAATCTATCCTGTGCAATCTGAAGGATGCGCAATCTGATGTCTGCGCAGTTCATCTGAAAGTTGTATTTCTTGATTTTTTGACTTTGTTGATGTGTGCAACTTGATTTTTTAGGACCTACAAGACCCCCTTCAAAGTTTTCGAAAGTTGAACTTATTCAAAATTTCGAAATACTTTGAATTTTGAATATGAAACCAATTTGCGCACATAATGAGCTGTCTGCACAATCTGAGGATTTAGCCCATTTTTAGGCGCAATCTAAGGCGGCCGTTTCGATTTGAAAAACTATAAATAGCTCTTCAATTCCTTCGAAGTGTTCTTTACTTGCTTTCTTCGTGCACTTGAGAGAAAAATTTCCGAGCTCTTTCTTCCTTTCTTCTCCGACGATCTCGATGGCTCCCCGACGATCCTCAAGGTATAAAATGAAATTAGCAATCTCCTCTTAAATAGATTGATAGCTAACGTCTTTATTTGTATTTCCTGCCGATCTTGAGACTCCTCTAGCACCTCCGACGTGCACGGACATAGTGCCTATAACGACGGTGATTGTTAGTAGCAGTCATCATTTATCATGTGGTTCTGAAGCGGGCAGTAGCCAAGCTGTTATGGCTGAAGCTACTTCTGCTCGGCTAGAGTCTATTCCAGCAGATGATAGGCTCATTGCTGGATCAACCCATGGTAAGATAATTTAAATCTTTAATCTTCTTGAACAATAGCGATCAACATGCAAAATGACAATCTTTACTTTTTACAGAAGAACAACCAGGAGGGGCAACTAGCTCCACTTTGGCTCCTCTGTTCAAAGAACCGGCTATCCAGACACAAGAGATTGAACGTCCCACGGCCTCATCATCAACAGGAGTGGCTGCGACTCCTGGTGCTATAGCCACTAATAATCTTGTGATCCAATCTTTTACTAGATGCTTCTTTGAATCTTTGGGGCCTCTAGTAAATAGAATGATGGAAAAAGAGGGTACTGATTTCTTTATGGTTAAAAGTCCAACCTCTCTTTTAGTAAGGGCTATCCGAGAACAAGGTGACGAGGCTCAGGCCACTTTCCTGGATCATATTTTGAATGAGCTAGAGATTTCCATCAAAAACTATAAAGAGCTCAACCAAGGAGACGTAGAGTCTCTAGTGCAGGCAGAGTTCGAACAACTGGCTCAGGCAGCTGACATTGAAAGGGTCAATCTCCAAAACCTTTTGGAAGCTTTCTCTGCAAAATCTGCTGAGTATCAATCCAAGCTAGAATCAGTGACCTTGATGGCTGAGAGAAAAGAGAAGAGAGCTGCTGAGCTGAGAGCAGAGATTGCTCGTCTCCAGAAGGAGTTAGAAGATGAAGTTACTGATCATCAGGTTGCAGTCCAACAATTCAATGCTCTGATTCAGGAGAGGGATGAGTACGTGGCAGCACATAATGCTGAGATTACTCGTCGAATGGTGGCCATGCCTGCTTTCAATGAAGAAACCGGGATGGAAGAGGCCAGAAGGAGGGTAATATCCACTCGTGAAGAACGTCTGCAGACTCTAAAGCAGCAGATTGCTAGTCTGATAACACCTCCGTCTTAGTAGAACATTTTGTATCTTTATGTCTTTTGTAGTACATGTGTTTTTGTAATGTCTCATATTTTGATTAATAAAAGACATTTTTGCTGTGGCTCCATTATTTGTTGCATATCTTGTTCAGATATAAATAATAGAGATAGAAAATATATTCAGAGGTGCAAGACATGATATATTTCTTGATGATTTTGTAGAAAATAATTATATTCATTATATCTGCTCAGAGGTAATATAGACGTGGTAGAATATACTGAACATTATTATCTCAATTGACAACTTAATCGACACAATAAGTTGCTGATATGGATGTGAGATGAACGGAAAAATCGTCAAATACTGGAATGAACGGACAAACCGTCAAAAATGGAAAAATAACGAACGAATGAATCGTCAAGTGATGATGAATGAACGGGCGAACCGTCGGGAGATAATGAACGGATGAACCGTCGGACGAATGTAATGAACGGATGAACCGTCAAGTGAATTAAATGAACGGATGAACCGTCAGGAGTAAATGAACGAATGAACCGTCGGATGAATGGATGAACCATCGGATAAATATAATGAACGGACGAACCGTCAAATAAATTAAATGAACGGATGAACCGTCAGGAGATAATGAACGGATGAACCGTCGGATGAATGTAATGAACGGACGAACCGTCAAGTGAATTAAATAAACGGATGAACCGTCAGAAGTAAATGAACGAATGAACCGTCGGATGAATGGGTGAACCATCGGATAAATATAATGAATGGACGAACCGTCAAATAAATTAAATGAACGGATGAACCGTCAGGAGATAATGAACGGACGAACCGTCGGATGAATGGGTGAACCATCGGATAAATGTAATAAACGGACGAACCGTCAAATGAATTAAATGAACGGATGAACCGTCAGGAGATAATGAACAGACGAACCGTCGGATGAATATGTCGCTTCGTTATTTGAAGAATCTCTGTCTATAAATAGAACAGAAATTTAGCAGAAAGGAGCACTTCCACTAACATAAAAATGTCGTCTGGAGATGCACCCAAGAAGACTGAACTCACTCTGAAGGTTGAAGAAGGCGTTGAAGAACGTCCTGTCGATCCAATTCAGCCAAAGGAGGCACAAGCAGGCGAAGGTTCGTCTGCACCCAAGCCACCGCGAGACATCCTGGACTTTCTGCTTGAACCAGGAAGGACCGAAGAGGAGGAAACCATGAGGATGGCCACTTGCAAATTCTTAGTGGGCTCCAGCAAGGAGGTTCTCGGCTCTTTTGCTGACCGTGTTTTTGAAAAGGACGGCAGTGGTCCACGTCCAAATGTAGAAAAGGATGATAGTGACCTTCCTTAATATAATGTACTATCATTCATGATGAAATAAAGTTTTATTTATAAACATGAACTTGTCTGATGATTTACAAACATTTACATTTACACATAGTACTTTTTAAGGAATTTGCCATTGATAGGCATCATTGCAATTCGTCCATCCAATTCTGAGAGTTGATACGCTCCATTTGAGAAGACTTTGCTTATAACGTAAGGACCTTCCCATTTTGCGTCGAACTTGCCTTTGCGCATATGAGTCATAGTCATAGGACGTCTGACTGTTAAAACAAGTTCTCCTTGCTGAAAGGCTCTGACCTTCACTTTACGGTTGAAAGTCTTAGAAATACGAGCTTGGTATAACTCAATATGTTGTTGAGCCATTAACCGCTTCTCATCAAGTGCCTCCAATTCTTGAAGTCGAAGAAGGTCATTGTTCTCTGTAGTAAGTTCGTTAGCAATGGCAATCCTTAAAGAAGGAATTTGAAGTTCCAAAGGAAGAACAGCTTCACAGCCATATACCAGAGAGAAAGGCGTAAAACCTGTAGGGTTGCGGACTGTAGTTCGGTAAGCCCATAGACATTCGCCAAGCTTTCCACTCCAATTCCGTTTGTTAGTGGATACAAACTTTTTGAGAAGCTTGATAATAGTTTTGTTGAAGGCTTCAGCTAAACCATTAGCGGCAGGATTGTAGGCAGTCGAGGCGACATTGTCAATCCGGTGATCATCACAGAATCTGGTGAATTTCTGGCTGATGAATTGCGGTCCGTTGTCATGGATAATTCGTCGAGGGACACCAAATCGATAGATGACATGGTGTTTGACAAAGTTGATGACACTACTAGTCTTGACTTCAACCAAGGGTATAGCTTCAGCCCACTTAGAGAAGTAATCTGTTATTGCTAGAATGAACCGATGTCCTCTAGAAGAAGGAGGATTAATAGGACCTATGACATCCATGCCCCAAGCTTCGAAAGGCCAGGAAGCGGCTGTCGGATGTAGAAATTCCGACGGTTGATGAATAAAATCTGCATGGATTTGACAGGCTCGACATTTCCTTGCATATTCGATGGCATCTGATACCATTGAGGGTCAATAGTAACCCATTCTTCGGATGTGATCCTGTAATTTAGGACCAGGCTGATGTGCTCCGCAAACACCATCATGAGCTTCACGCAGTACTTGTTTTGCTTCATCACCAGCTAGACAGCGTAGAAGAAGACCGTCGTAAGTCCGTCGATAGAGAGTCTTAGTGGTTTGGTTGTAGTAGAACCGTAAAGATCGTCGTCGAATACTTGTAGCCTCCTTAGGATCTTCGGGGAGTATGTCGTGAACCACGAAGTCGATGAAAGGAGTTCTCCAATCTTCATTGATAACATTAACTTCAGCAAGATTACTAAACTCGATGTTACGATTATTTTCGACACAAAACAATTCTCGATTAGAGATAACCACCACTTGTTGTCTTCTGATGGGGATGGCTAAAACTGCTGCAAGATTGGCCAAAGCATCTGCCTCAGTATTGCAAGCTCGGCGTACATATTCAATAAAGAAAGCTTTGAATGATGTAGCCATGTTGATTGCTGCCTCAAAGTAAGGTACCAGATCTTGATGATGGACTTCATAAGTTCCTCTAACCTGATTAACAACTAGTTTAGAATCGCCGTAAACTTCGAGATATTCAATGTATAGTTGTTTAGCTAACTGAAGGCCGATAAGTAGAGCATTATACTCTGCTACATTATTGGAGCAAGGCTCATCTAGGGAGTATGCTCTTTGAATAGCTGACCCATCTGGAGAAACAAGGACAACTCCAATTCCTGCGACAATGACACCATTGGGTCCAATCCTGGATGCACCATCAAAGAATAGACGCCAAGTAGGAAATTCTTCAGAGATCAAGTTGACTTCCAACGTCTCGTCTGGAATTTCATCGTAAAGGTTGGATGTTTCCGGTACGGGATGAGCCGCCAAGAAATCCGCCAATACTTGACCTTTGACAGACTTTTGAGGAACATACACCATGTCATATTGGGCTAGAAGAATGGCCCATGTAGCAAGCCGAGAATTAAGTGTGCTAGGCTTCTTCATCAGTACCCGAAGAGGATTGACTCGGGATATAACATGAATGGTTTGCCTAATGATGTAATGCCTTGTCTTTTGAACGGCGAACATAAGGGCTAGACATTCTTTTTCGACCGGACTATAACGGTGTTCAGCACCAATCATAGTACGACTGAGATAATAGATGGCCTGTTCATGACCTTCTTTGTTCTTTTGGGCGAGTAAAGCACCCAATGAATGATCCATAGCACGGACGTACATTAAGAATGGAATACCTGAGATTGGTGGCACCAAGACTGGTGGGTTCATAAGATATCGTTTGATATCGTCGAATGCTTGTTGACATTCTTCAGTCCAAATGAAAGATACACCCTTCTTCATTAGTTGAGTGAATGGTCTGTAGCGTCCAGACAAGTTCGAAATGAATCTCCTGATATACGCAAGTCGACCTTGGAATCCTCGTAGCTCTTTTAGGTTGCGTGGAGGACGCATCTCTTGAATGGCTTTGATCTTCTCGGGATCTACGTGTATACCCTTAGAGGTAATGATGAAGCCGAGAAACTTACCACTAGAGACACCCAAGAATGACTTGGTGGGATTTATCTTGAGCTGATGTTGACGCATGAGATTGAAGATTATTCTCAAATCTTGGATATGATCTTCTTTCAGACGACTTTTAACAGCGATATCATCAACATAACATTCGACTGTTTTACGAAGATGTTCTCTAAAAATGGTACTCATTGCCCGTTGGTAAGTTGCACCAGCATTTTTGAGACCAAATGGCATCACTGTGTAGCAATAGACTCCCCGAGGAGTGCAGAAAGATGTGTGTTTTTCATCTTCAGGATTCATCTTGATCTGATTGTATCCAGAGAACCCATCCATAAAAGATATTCGCTCGAACCCACAAGTATTGTCAATTATGACGTCCGTGATAGGGAGAGGAAATTCATCTTTCGGACATGCTTCATTAAGATCCCGAAAGTCGATGCAGACTCGAACTTTGCCAGTTTTCTTCAGGATTGGAACAACGTTGGCTACCCAATCAGGATGTTGTTCTTCTCGAATAAAGCCATAAGCAATGAGCTTCTTGACCTTATCATCGATTGCGTCCATCATTTCAGGCTTGAATCGCCGTTGCTGCTGTTTGACTGGTTTAGCATTAGGCATAATATTCAATTTGTGAGTAGCAATTTTGGGATCTAAACCTGGCATGTCCTCATAACTCCAAGCAAAGACGTCAATGTATTCTTTAATAAGAAGAATCAACTCTTGCTTATCTGCTTCCGGAAGATTCTTACTAATAAAGATTGGACGAGGTGACTCGCTTTCTCCTACATCAACTTGAACTAGTTGATCTTCAGTAGGAGGTTCTCTTTGTTCAAATCGGAGTACCCATTGATTATCCATCTGTTGAGCCCAAGGATCTGTTTCAGAACTTTCTTCAATGTCCTCATCATATCCTTCCGGAAGTTTAGCAGAAACCATATTGGAAGATACGATTGCACGATGGACTTCACCAATACTAGTGTCAGAATCCCATGATCTGGAATCAGAAGAATTAGAACGTTCTTCGCTATCAGAATCAGAAACTGCTGGGGATAACATTGGAGGGGAAGCGTATCTGAGACCTCTTTTGGTCCTGCTATAATACATTTCTGACTTTCCTTGTGGAACAGCGGTACGAAGAGGAGTTTTTCTTCTCTTACCGTAGTTGAGGCCACTTTTGAAGTCGTAACCCATTTTTCGGACGATGTCTTTTGATTGTTGACTGTAACGACGGAGTTGAAGATGCCCCGTATCGTTAACTTTGCTATCATCCGTATAGCTAAATTTTTGTTCCGGTCTTTTACTAAAAAGTATTGGACGTTCACCTTTCTTGCGAGCAGGAACAATACGATATGAATCTTTTGGATGTTTACATGAAACTTATGTTTGAAGAGATTGTACAACTTCCATTGTAAATGACTGAAAGCTATCTAACATATCCAAATAGCATTTAGTATGATAAATAACATCAGTATACTGGAAAGTAGATGCTTTTTCATTGATATGTACATCTGTATTTACAGCAGGACCTTTAGCCTTAGCAGGCTTGGTCAGATTGATTACAAGAGGAGGAGAAGAAGAACGTGGAGGAGGCTTGTTACGACGAAGGTCAATAACAAGTGGCTCAGAGGAGGTGAGCTCCCTTTTTTCTTTGTTGTGAGTTAAATCAACAACAAGCGGCTCAGTAGAAGTGAGCTGCTTTTTGTCCTTGTTACGACGTAAGTCGATAACAAGTGGCTCAGAAGAGGTGAGCTCCCTTTGATTTTGATCAGCATCAACTGATTTTTTTTGGACTGGCAAGTGAATAGCCAGTGGTTTAGAAGACTGAGGATGAGAAACACGTCCTTTAACAGGTATAATAAGAGTGTTTTTGGGCACTGCTTCTTGATCTTCTTCAGTATCCATGGCCAATACCACTTTCATAAATTCCTCCTTATACATGCGAGCATCGCTGTAATACGCTTCGACGCCCTTGAAAGGATAAAGGTCTGCAACTTCTTTATGAACTTCTCCTTTGTCATCAACATATTTAAAGTATTGATGAGGAGTTGATGGAACGACATTATGTTCATGGAGAAAGGGTCTTCCAAGGAGAGCATTGTAAGAACAACCATGATTGTCTATGATATAAAAGGTCACCTTTGTGCGAAGATTGCCTATTTGGAGTTTTAGGCGGATCTTGCCCAAAGGTTCACTCCTGCCTTGGTTGAATCCCAAGATAGTGGTGATTGTGCTTGAAAGACTATGCACTGGTATCTTCAACGCATCTAGCATTGTCTTTGGCATGATGCTAAGTGCAGACCCTGGATCTATCAGGATACGATCGACTTTCATCGAATCGACATACCCTGTATAGTCTAGAGGACGATCATGTCTATTATCCTCCAACAGCATATCATCCTGAGTGAAAGTGATGTTTGGAATCAACTCCAGGATACTATGACAATGACGACAAGAGACCGGTTCTAATTCTGGCTTTTTGAGAAGAGTTAAGCAAGTTTCAGCCTGCATCAGAGCTTCACTTAAAGTCTCTCGAGTCTCTTTAGAAAGACGCAAGAGCTCGAAGATTGATAGCCTAGCTGGTGTATTGGCTAGTTGTGCCAATATATCAAAGTTGTATGGCTTTTCAAGTCCTGTAGGAGATGATTTCTTTAGGGGTTTGTCGAAACGGACTTGTTGCTTACTTTTGTCAGCAACCACCGGCTTGGGAGGAATAGACACTACAACTGGTGAGGATGTGGAAGGAATCTCTTCAGAGGAAGTAGACTATATTGGAACAGGTTCAGAAGAAGAGATAGGGTTTTCTTGAGCTTCAGAATGATCTTTCAAGTAGGCTTTCCCTGATCTGGTGCCTAGCAGAATTTCTTCGTCAACGATGGGTTCAAAAGACACCATGTTGCAATTTTTGTCTTGTCTTTAGAACGACCTTTCTTCTTGGAAGAAGAAGGCACTTCGAATTCTGGAGCAAGATCGGGATGGATCCACATAATTTCACCATTGTCAAGAGACAAGGGAACAAGACCTTCATTTGGTGGAAGTGGAAGATTCTCAATCTCAAGAATAGCTTTGGGAATAGGAATGACACCATGCTGTACCATCTGCGGAGGAAAATCACCAAATTGAACTGAAACCATGTTCGCAGTAACAGTCTTCTCATCTTGCTGTAGAGTGACGACACCAGCATTGACAAGCTCTTGAATTTTGCCTTTAAGTACATAGCATGCTCGAGTAGGATGTCCAATGAACCTGTGGTAGACACAGTATTTAGGATGATCTGTTTTACCGACTTCATCAGGTTTCTTTGGATCTGGGAGCTGAATTTTATTGCTTTTGAGTAAACATTCAAAGATGCTTGCAGTGTCATTCTCGTCAAAGGAATATTCTACTTTCGGACGAGGTTCCCTCGGTGGAGGTACAGAAGGAGTAGGAGTGGATGTAGGTGGAGCCACATTGACGGCCAAAGATTCTTTATTCTTGTTCAAATTGATGTTCAAAGTCTCTTTTGCTTTGCAGTTGTTTTGGCGGTTGCCACCACCTGACGTCTGATGTTCATCTCGATCGGGGTTAGACATCTGTACCCCCAATTGTTTGAACTTCTCGGCACTCACTTCCGTAGCTTTGGCGTTGACGATGAATGAAGGCCAATCTTGGAATTGAGTAGATCCCATCCACATACTGATAATAGGTAAAAGATTTGTCTTACAAGTATCAATAGTGACAGCAGCTGGAGTTCCGGGAGGCATTTTCAAAGCTTCACGGCGGAACCGTTCGATAAAGCTCTCAGCAGTTTCATTATATTTCTGTTTGATTTTGTTGAGAGCTGACATAGTCATGTCGTTAAATCCTTCATAGAACCGTTCCAGAAAGATTTGTTTGAGACCTGAAAAGGAAGTGATATAACCATCGGGCAAACTTCTATACCAGTCGTATGCTACGCCGGCTAAACAACCGACGAACACTCTGGTAAGAAGAGCGTCATTTGGCTGGAGTTGAACGGTCATTACCTCAAAATGATTGATGAATTGACTAGGAGAAGTACTGCCATCGAACAAAGAGATTGTTGGGATCTTGTACTTCGGTAGAAACGGGACTTTCTTCCATTCAACTGGATAGGGCTGCTTGATCCCCAATCTTTGCAAGTTGTCTTTCTCTTTGAAAGCTTCGAACTGGGTTCGCAAGAGTTTGACAGCTTCATTGGCGTCTTCTGATGACGAAGAAGGAGCAGGTTGAGTTAGAATGATAGGAGGAGGAACAGCATTGTAAGCACTACCCCCAGCCCCTGACTGACTAGGCGTAGTTTGAACTTGTACTTGTACAGGAGGTATTTGAGGAGATACTACCCCCAGTCCAGTATTAGCAGGTACCGAAGATGCTATAATCTCTGGACTCGCAGTAGGTACAGTCGGTGGCGTAGCATGTTGTGCCACAATGATAGAATGCATACTAGCAACCATTTCAGCCATGGTTTTTAGTTTGTCTTCAAGTGCAGCGATTCGCTGTTCTTGATTTGAAGAAGTCGAAGCATCGGGATCATCAGTGACAACATAAGCTGTCACTTCTTTTGGTACAGTGGAAGATACTGTTTATTCAGAGCTTTCGCTGTATGCATCATAGTCAGAGAGGGAATCATCTCCTGACTGAGAGATAGGAAGATAACCTAAAGGATTTTGAGGAAGATTCCTTTGACCGATTGTATCTCGGCTTCGAGAACGGGTATGTCGAAACACTCCTTCAGAAGATTCTTGGAGTAATTCTAAATACCGCTGGCTTGGTTTGCGAGGTTTACCGTGCTTAGAACATCTTCTACCCCCTGTGTTTCGGGAAGTCATGTTGACAGAAGCATACAAGACTTCGTCTTCCTCTGACATAGGTTCAGATTTAGCAAAAGTCAGACGTTCGAAGACAAATCATTTTGTTGTTTGACAACAACATTGGATGATAACTTTGTGATTACAATGATGATCAGATGGTTGAGATGGAGGTGTTGAAACATTATCCCGTTTTTGTCTAAGATGTTCTCGAAGATCGGGAACAACAACAGGATAAGAAAAACTCTGAGGGATCTGTTCTTTGATAACATTCGGAACATGATTTCGATTCTTCAAATATTTAGTCCCTTGAGTATATAGGGAAGTGCTCACTTCATTGGCATAAGTGTCGGGATTTTTGACCCTGGAGAGTTATTTCTGATGATGTTTGATCTTCGGCATTGGCTGTTTGCGTTTTACCGAAGTGGGTCTATTGAGATAAGTTCTGAGATCAGCAAATTCACCCCCAGGGGTTTCTGTCTGAGACACTAACAGTTTTCCCTGTCTAGAACAGGAAATCTTGAGAGTCGGGAGGTCCTGGAATTCTGCTATCGGGGTAGACAGAATACCTCTTTGATCAGTACAAGTTCTCTTGTTATAAAGGAATGATGAATCCTTGTTTGAAAGAGTTCTAGTACTGATTGGTGCCGAGGCACGTTCAGATTGATCTTCTTCGATAAAAACTGAAGAATATTGAGAAAAGACCAAAGGGCCTTTTCCTTTATTTTGTGAAGAAGAGTTAGATAAAGAGCGTTTTCCTCTGTTGTCTTCCAAGTCATGGGACAAAGAAGTTTGAGAAAAGACCAACGGGCCTTTTTCTTTATTTTGAGGAGGAAGAGGAATAGCCAAAGGACTACCCCCAGTGGGTTGTGCAGGAGCAACAGTGTGTTTGGGAAGAGGAGCAGAGCCTTTTCCCTTATTATGAGAAGAAGAGAGTTTAGCCAAAAGGCTGTCACTCTTGGATTGCGCAGGAATGCTTTGCGCATGAGTTGATGGTACACTGGTTCTGGCCACAGAGACTGTGGTTTGCGCATCAGGAGTTCTTGCCACAGAATGCTTAGGTTGCACTCTGGTTGCTGGAATGTTGGTTTACGCAGGAAGATTGGCAGCCAACTGCGCCAGAGGTATAGGGACTTTACACTTAGCCATGGCAGCATATGAAGTCTTTTGTGCACTGGCCATAGCAGACTACGGAGCAGTAGCAGAGACAGATTATGCAGTAGGCTTGGTGACAGAAGCTTTGGACTGCGCAGCAGTCTTGCTGGCAGATTGCGCAGAAGACTTGCTGTCAGCATTAACAGAATACGCAGCAGTCTTTGGGACCCACACTGGGCGCACTTTGCTTGTGGCAGCAGTGGTTGCAGTGCGAGGAGTGGTCTTGGAGTTGATCATAGACTCGTAGGCTGTCTGATTGATCTTCACAACCAGTGTCTTCTACGTCTTTCCGATAGACGCTACGTCACATTGAGTTGTCACTTCCTCATCGGAGGAGAAAGTCGTCCCCAGCAAAGTCGCCATTTTGTTTGCAAAAACAAAAGTTGAAGAACTTTATTGATACAAACTTTGTAAAAGATTACAATTTGAATTCTGGGAATGGTACAACTTTAGGAATCCAATCTAGATGACGATTGCTTTATCCCTTGGACGTTGTGAACTCTGAAGACGAAGCCTCTGAAGTTGAAGACAACTCTGGAATTGAAGGAAAAAAGCCTCGAAAGTGGAAGGCAAAAGCCTCGGAAGAATGCAGCAGCACTTGGGCAAGAACTCCTGGACTCTATGAACTTTGAAGTCTGATCTCTCTGATTGATTCTTGATTCTTGTGAATGGAGACTTGAAACTCTATTTATAGAGTTCTAACTTTTAGTTATTCTGGACTGCGCATGATGGATTGCGCAGCAATTGGTTTGCGCAGCAATGAACTGCGCAGGCAGTTGTTGGATCATGGGCTAACTGTCTTGGACACATGGCATCATTTGATTGAAATGTGCATGATCATACACAGGCAGTTGCCACGAAATGAGCAATTGATGGCATGAATGCCACGTGTATTTTATCATTTGTACTGATAGAACGCGCACATTGAATTGTGCAGGTTTTGGATTGCGCCAACTTGAATTACGCAGGAAATGGATTGCGCTGCCAGCTGTCCTCGAGCGCCGTGCTGTCAGTTGTCAGAAGATTTGATTTGTGTCAGGTAATGATGGTGATTTGCCACGTCAGCCTGCGCACTTGAAAGTGTGCGCAATCTATCCTGCGCAATCTGAAGGATGCGCAATCTGATGTCTGCGCAGTTCATCTGAAAGTTGTATTTCTTGATTTTCTGACTTTGTTGATGTGTGCAACTTGATTTTTTAGGACCTACACGATCGTCTTCAGATTGGATTCCTATAGTTGTACTTTCTCAGAATTCTATTGTAATCTTCTTACAAAGTTTGTGAAATAAAGATCAACTTTTGTTTTTGCAAACAAAATGGCGACTCTGCTGGGGACGACTTTCTCCTCCGACGAGGAAGTGACAACTCAATGTGACGTTGCGTCTATAAAAAAGATGCAGAAGACGCTGGTTGTAATGGTCAACCAGACAGCCTACGAGGCGATGATCAACTCCGGGACTATTCGTCGCACTGCGACTTCTGCCAAGAGCAAAGTCTGTTCAGTGTGGACTCCAAAGTCCTCTGCGCAATCCTCTACGCAAACTGTTGCGCAGTCTGCTGTCTCTGTTCCCAAAACTGTTGTACAGTCTGCTGCTACTGCCCATGCGCAGTATGCTGCTCCCCTTGCCAGTGCACAAACCACTTCCTATGCTGCTCTGTCAAAGTGCAAGACTCCTCTTCCCCTGGCGCAGTTGGCTGTAACTCTGCCTGCGCAGTCCACCACTCCAACAACCAGAGTGCACCTCAAGCACTCTGAAGTCAAGACTCCTGCTGCACAATCTGTTGTGACTGTGGCCAGAAGACCTTCTGCCAGAGTTGCTCATGCGCAATCTGCCAAGGCGCCAACAGCCACTTCAACCCCTGCGCAAACTGTTCCAGCGTAGTCTAAGAGGGACAGCCCTTTGGCTAATCTCTCTTCTTCTCACAGCAAAGGGAAAAACTCTGCTCCTCTTTCCAAACACCCTGTTGCTCCAGCGCAATCCACTGGGGGTAGTCCGTTGACTATTCCTCCTTCTCCTCCGAATAAAGAAAAAGGCCCGTTGGTCTTTTCTCCAAATTTTTCGTCTCACGACTTGGAAGACAACAGAGGGAAACGCTCTTTAGCTAACCCTTCTTCACAAAACAAAGGAAAAGGCCCTTTGGTCTTCTCTCAGTCTTCCTCGGTTTTTACTGTAGAAGATCGATCTGAACGTGCTCCGGCACCAGTCAGTACAAGAACTCTCTCCAACAAGAGTTCTTCTTCCCTCCTTGCCAAAGGGAAGTGTACTGATCAAAGAGGTATTCTGCCTACTCCGGTAGCAGAATTCCAAGATCTCCCAACTCTCAGGATATCCCGCTCAAAATAGGGAAAATTGCTGGTGTCTCAGACAGAAACCCCTGGGGGTGAATTTGCTGATCTAAGAACTTATCTCAATAGGCCAACTTCGGCGAAACGCAAACAGCCAATGCCGAAGACCAACCAGTATCAGAGGCAAACTTCCAGGATCAAAAATCCTGACACCTATGCTAATGAAATGAGTACTTTCCTGTACACTCAAGGGACAAAACATTTGAAGAATCGGAACCATGTTTCGAATGTTGTCAAAGAACATATCCCTCAGACTTCTTCTCGTCCCGTCATTGTTTCCGATCTCCGAGAACACCTCAAACAAAAATGGGACAACATCTCAACACCTCCAGTACAATCACTTGGACACCATTGTAATCACAAGGTTGTCATCAAGTGTTGCTGTCAGACAACAAAATGATCTGTCTTCGATCGTTTGAATTTTGCAACGTCTGGACCTATGTCAGAAGATGAAGACGAAGTTTTGTACGCTTCTGTCAACATGACTTCCCGAGACACTGGGGGTAGAAAGTGCTCCAAGCACGGCAAGCCTCGCAAGCCCAGTCAGCGGTATTTAGATTTACTCCAAGAATCTTCTGAAGGAGTATTTCGACATACCAGATCCCGAAGTCGAGACACAATCGGTCAAAAGAATATTCAAGATCCTTCCGGTCATCTCCCTCTTTCTCACTCAGGAGATGATTCTTTCTCCGACTATGATGCATACAGTGAAAGTTCGGAACAGACAGTGTCTTCCACTGTACCTAGAGAAGTGACAGCTTATGTTGTCATTGAAGACCCAGATGCTTCCAGTTCAGCAAGTCAAGAACAGCGAATAGCTGCACTAGAAGACAAGTTGAAGACCATGGCTGAAATGGTTGCAAGTATGCATTCTATCATCGTGGCCCAACATACAGTACCATCGATTGTACCTGCTGTAAATTCTGAGATCATAGCATCGTCGGTGCCTGTCAATGCAGGGCTGGGGGTAGCATCTCCTCAAATACCTCCTGTACAGATTCAACCTACACCCAGTCAGTCAGGTGCTGGGGGTAGTGCTTACCACGCTGTTCCTCCCCCTAACACTCTGATTCAGCCTGCTCCTTCTACATCATTGGAGGATGCTAATGAAGATGTCAAACTCCTGCGCACTCAATTTGAGGCCTTCAAAGAGAAGGACAATTTACAGAGGTTGGGGATCAAACAACCCTACCCAGTTGAATGGAAGGAAGTCTCATTTCCTCCTAAGTACAAGATTCCAACAATCTCCCTGTTTGATGGCAGCACTTCTCCCAGTCAGTTCATTAACCAATTTGAGGTAATGACTGTCCAACTTCAGCCAAATGACGCTCTTCTTATCAGGGTATTCGTCGGCTGTTTAGCCGGTGTGGCATACGATTGGTATAGAAGCTTGCCCGATGGCTGTATCATCTCCTTCTCAGGTCTAAAACAAATCTTCTTGGAACGATTCTATGAGGGGATCAATGACATGACCATGTCGGCCCTTAATAAAATCAAACAAAGACATAATAAAACCGCTGAAAGTTTCATTGAAAGGTTCCGCCGAGAAGCTTTAAAAATGCCTCCTGGAACTCCGGCCGCTGTGACTATTGATACATGCAAGGCAAATCTTTTGCCTATCATCAGCATGTGGACGGGATTAACTCAGTTCCAAGACTGGCCATCCTTCATTTTCAACGCTAAAGCAGCTGAAGTTAGTGCTGACAAATTCAAACAGCTAGGGGTACACATGTCTAACCCCGACCGGGATGAACATCAGACATCGGGTAGTAGTAATCGCCAGAACAACCACAAGGAAAAGAGACTTTGAACATCAACTTGAAGAACAAAGAATCTCTGGCGGTCAACGTAGCTCCACCTACGTCGTTTACTTCTACTCCTTCAGCACCTCCAGCAAGGGAACCTCGTCCGAAAGTGGAGTACTCCTTTGACGAGAATGACACCGTGAGCATCTTTGATTGCTTGATCAAAAGCAATAAGCTCCAACTCCCAGACCCGAAAAAGCCTGATGAAGTCGGTAAGACTGATCATCCTAAGTACTGTGTCTATCACAGGTTCATTGGGCATCCCACTCGAGCATGTTATGTGCTCAAAGGCAAGATTCAAGAGCTAGTCAATGCTGGTGTTGTCACTCTGCATCAAGACGAGAAGACGGTTACCGCAAATATGGTCTCAGTTCAGTTCGGTGACTTCCCTCCGCAGATGGTACAGTACGGTGTCATCCCTATCCCCAAAGCTACTCTTGAGATCGAGAATCTCCCTCCTCCACGAAGTGAAGGTCTCGTCCCCTTGTCTCTTGACAACGGCGAGATTATGTGGATTCACCCTGATCTTGCTTCAGAGTTCGAAGTTCCCTCTTCCTCCAAGAAGAAAGAACGCTCCAAAGGTAAAACAAAAATCTGCAATATGGTGTCTTTTGACCCCATAGTTGACAAGGAAATCCTGCTGGGCACCAGATCAGGAAAAGCCTATCTAAAGGATTATCCCGAAGCTCAGGAGAATCCTGCTTCTTCTTCTGAGCCTGCTCAAGTGCAACATGCTTCCACTGAGGATATTCCTACTGTATCCTCACCGGTTGTAGAACCTACTCTTCCCAAACCGACAGCAGCCGACAAAGGCAAACATAAGTCCGCTTCGACAAACCTTTGAAGAATTCATCTCCTTCTGGACTTGAAAAGCCTTACAACTTTGATATCTTGTCTCAACTAGCCAATACACCGGCTAGGCTGTCAATCTTCGAGCTCTTGCGCCTCTCCAAAGAGACTCGAGAAACTCTGAGTGAAGCTCTCATGCAGGCGAAAACCTGTCTAACCCTTCTAAAGAAGCCGAAGGCAGAGCCTGTCTCTTGCCTCCATTGTCATAGTGTGTTGGAGTTAATTCCAAATATTACCTTCACCCAGGATGACATGCTGATGGAAGATAATAGGCATGACCGTCCTCTATACTATACAGGATATGTCGACTCGATGAAAGTCGATCGTATTCTAATAGATCCAGGGTCTGCCCTCAGTATTATGCCGAAGACGATGTTAGATGCATTGAAGATCCCAGTGCATAGTCTTTCCAGTACAATCACCACCATCCTGGGGTTCAACCAGGGAAGGAGTGAGCCTCTGGGCAAGATTCGCCTAAAACTCCAAATAGGCAATCTCCGCACAAAGGTGACCTTCTACATCATTGACAACCATGGTTGTTCTTACAATGCTCTGTTGGGGAGACCATTCCTGCATGAACATAACATTGTTCCTTCGACTCTCCATCAATGTTTCAAATATGTCGATGATAATGGAGAGGTTCAAAAGGAGGTTGCTGATCTCTATCCTTTCAAAGGTGTCGAAGCATACTGCAACGATGCTCGTATGTACAAGGATGAGTTTATGAAAGTAGTACTGGCTCTGGACACTGAAGAAGAACAAGAAGCAGTGCCTAATGACACCTTCATCATACCTGTCAAAGGGCATGTTTGTCGTCCTCAATCCTCCAAACCACTGGCTATTCACTTGCCAGTCCAGAAGCAACCAACTGATGCTGGTCAGGATCAAAGGGAGCTCACCTCTTCTGAGCCACTTGTTATTGACTTACGTCGTAACAAAGAAAAAAGGCAGCTCACCTCTTCTGAGCCACTTGTTATTGATTTATCTCATAATAAGGATAAAAGAGAGCACACCTCCTCTGAGCCACTTGTTATCGACCTCCATCGTAACAAGTCCAATCCTCCTCTACGTTCTTCTTCTCCCCCTCTTGTAATCAATCTGACCAAGTCTGTTAAGGCTAAAGGTCCTGCTGTAAATACAGATGTACAAATCAATAAAAAACATCTTATTTCCACTATACTGATGTCATTTATCATGCTAAGTGCTATTTGGATATGTTAGATAGCTTTCAGTCATTTACAATGGGAGTTGTACAGTCTCTTTAAACAGAAGTCTTACTCGAACACCCAGATGATTCATACTTTGTTGTCCCTTCTCGAAAGAGAGGCGAGAGGCCAATACTTTTTAGTAAAGGACCAGAACAAAAATTTAGCTATACGGATGATAGCAGAAGTAACGATACGGGTCATCTTCAACTTCGTCGTTACAGTCAACAATCAAAAGACATCCTCCGAAAGATGGGTTATGACTTCAAGAATGGCCTCAACTACGGTAAGGGTAGAAGAACTCATATCCGTACAGCTATTCCGAAAGGAAAATCAGAGATGTATTACAGCAGGACCAAAAGAGGTCTTGGATATGCTTCTCCTCCGGTATTATCCCCAGCAGTCTCCGAATCCGATAGTGAGGAGCCCTCTAACTCTTCTGATTCCAGATCATAGAATTCTGACACCAGCATCGGTCAAGTTCATCGATTGATTGTATCTTCTAACATGGTCTCCGTTGAACTTCCAGAAGGCTTTGACGAGGATATTAAAGAAAATCCCGAAACAGATCCTTGGGCTCAACGAATGGATACTCAATGGGAACTTCGATTCGAATAACGAGAACCTCCTACCGAAGATCAATTGGTTCAAATTGATGTAGGAGAAAGCGGGTCACCTCGTCCAATATTCATCAGCAAGAACCTTCCAGAGGCAGATAAACAAGAATTAATTCTTCTTATTCAAGAATACATTAACGTCTTTGCCTGGAGCTATGAAGACATGCCAGGTTTAGATCCCAAAGTTGCTACTCACAAATTGAATATCCTGCCTAATGCAATACCAGTCAAACAGCAACAACGGCGCTTCAGACCAGAAATGATGGATGTAATCGATGATGAAGTCAAGAAGCTCATCGCTTGTAGCTTATCCGAGAAGAACAACATCCAGATTGGGTAGCCAACGTCGTTCCAGTTTTGAAGAAAACTGGCAAAGTTCGAGTCTGCATCGACATTCGGGATCTTAATAAAGCTTGTCCAAAAGATGAATTTCCTCTCCCTATCACGAACGTCATGATTGACAACACCTGTGGGTTCGAGCGAATATCTTTCATGGATGGATTCTCCGGATACAATCAGATTCGGATGAATCCTGAAGATGAAAAACATACTTCTTTCCGCACTCCTCGCGGAGTCTACTATTATACCGTAATGCCATTTGGTCTCAAGAATGCTGGTACAACTTACCAACGAGCCATGAGTACCATCTTTTGAGGTCATTTGTGCAAGACTGTTGAATGCTATATGGACGATATTGCTGTCAAGAGTCGTCGAAAGGAAGATCACATCCAAGACTTGAGAACTATCTTTAATCTCATGCGCCAACACCAACTCAAAATGAATCCCACCAAGTCATTCTTGGGTGTCTCTAGTGGCAAATTTCTCGACTTCGTCATTACCTCTAAGGGTATACACGTGGATCCCGAGAAGATCAAAGTCATTCAAGAGATGCGTCCTCCACGCAATCTAAAAGAGCTACGAGGATTCCAAGGTCGACTTGCGTACATCAGGAGATTTATTTCGAATTTTTCTGGACGCTGCAGACCATTTACTCAACAAATGAAGAAGGGTGTATCTTTCATTTGGACCGAAGAATGTCAACGAGCATTTGATGATATAAAGCGATATCTCATGAACCCGCCAGTCTTGGTGTCACCAATCTCTGGCATACCATTCTTAATGTATGTCCGCGCTATGGATCATTCATTGGGTGCTTTACTTGCCCAAAAGAACAAAGAAGGCCATGAACAGGCCATCTACTACCTCAGTCGTACTATGATTGGTGCCGAACAC